>CM034706.1:98035998-98053039 GCA_020142125.1 Phrynosoma platyrhinos
AATAGAGAGCCAGTGTGGTGTAGCATCTGGAGATCTAAGGTTTCATTCTCCATTCTGTTTGGAAATCATGCAAAAACAATAGCAACAGCAACAACAACATAGAGAGCCTGCCTAGTTTAGTGGTTTGAGCATTGGACTGTGACTCTGGAGATCGGAGTTTAATTCTCCACTAGGTTTGAAAACCATAAAAAGTTAATAAGAACAATAATAAAGAGCCAGTGTGGTGTAGCATCTGGAGATCTAAGGTTTCATTCTCCACTCTGTTTGGAAATCATGCAAAATAATAACAGCAACAAGAACAACAATAGAGAGCCAGTGTGGTACAGTGGTTTGAGCATTGGACTGTGATTCTGGAGATTAATTTCCCCACCATGTTTGGAAATCATGAAAATCATCATCATCATCATCACCACCACCACCACCACCTGCATGGTGTAGTGGATTGACTATGGGCCTTTGCAGACTGCCAGAAATAGTGCACATTAAATTGAGGCACTGCCCTGGCTCAGTGCTAGGGAGTCATGGGAATTGTATTTTTTTCTGAGATATTGAGCCTTCGTCAGAGAGCTCTGGTGCCACAATAAATTACAGTTCCCATGATTCCCTAGCACTGAACCAGGGCAGTGCCTCAATTTAATGTCCACTATTTCTGGCAGTCTGCAAAGGCCTTATGATTCTGCAGATCTGGGTTTATTTACCCACTGGAGCATAAATACCCACTGGGTGACTTTGAGCAAGTTGCTCTCTTTCAGCCTCAGTGGTTGGCAAGGGCAAACCCTCTCTTAAGAAGCTTGCCAAGAAAACCCTGTGAATGTGGCTTTAGGGTTGCCATAAGTCAAGAATCACTTGGAATCAAACAGCAACAGTAAAAATCTTCTGTGTGTGTAGTGAGCTAGTCTTGCAACAAAATCAACCCAAAGTTTTTCTGTGGTATCTTAAAGCTTATTTTATTTTTCTTTGTTTTTCTTTCTTTCTAATTTTGTTGTTGTTGTTTTGTGTGTCTTCAAGTCACTCCTGAATTATGGCGACCCTAAGGCAAGTCTATCACAGGGTTTTCTTGACAAGATTTGTTCAGGTGTGTTTTTTGCCAGTGGCTGAGAGAGCGTGACTTGCCTAAGGTCTCCCAGTTGGTTTCCATGGTCTAGTTGGGATTCGAATTGCTGGAGATTATCACACGGGCAAAAGAAATGGGATACAGCGCTATGCTCCCATAAATATCGCATGATAATATGATGCTTTCCACATAATGTTGTGCAATGTCATTATTGCATGATTATCCTGTGAAGAAGGCAGCAAAATCGTGCTGCTTTTTATTTTTGGGAAAATTCTGAAAATAAAAAGCAGTGTGATTTTGCTGCTTTATTCACAGGATAATTGTGCAATAATGACGGAGTCGTGTGAAAAGCATAGTGTTGTTGCGGGATATTTGCAGGATATTGCAGGGTCATAGCACTACTATCCCATTTCTTTTGCCCGTGTGATAAACTCCCCAGTCTCCAGAGTTATAGTCAAACCACTACACCATCCTGGCTCTATTTTGTACTCAAGACTAATATCTTATGAAGAGGTCTGTTGTTGTCTGAAGCTTATCCTTTTTGTTATTTCTGGTTTTGCTGACATACATGGTTTTGCTGACAACCTCAAAAGAGTAACTGTGCTCCTTTCCTGTGCTTTTGCTGCTACAGAGAGATTTGCGGCACCATTTGATGGCTTGTTGGCATCTTCCCTGTCAGTGAGGCGGTGAATAAGCTCCGGATTTAACTCCAAATTTTCAGTGAGCTCTCCCGAGTGCTGAACCTACATTGCTGATAGTGTTCTGTACCCTGAGATTAAAACTTGAACTGAGACCCATTTCACACTCCTGGGTTTTCTGTGATTCCAGTTTAGCTATCATGGTACCGTTCTATGGAATCCTGGGATCTGCAGTTTAGAGACAGGCATTTAGAATTCTAAGCCAGGGAGTTCTAGTGCCTCACCAAAATACAAACACCAAGATTCCATAGGATGCAGCCATGGAAGTTAAAGTGGAATCATAGTACTATAAATGTGTAGCGTGACAGGATCTCCAGAGTGGATTTAACATGAAAGATGGCTTGAGTCATAGTCTTGAAAAAAAAGCAGGATATAAATAAAGTTGGTGGTAGTAGTAATAATAAAAATAATAGTAAAGAACTCCCTATGGCTGCATCTGCACTGCAGAAAAGGTGTAGTTTGACACCACTTTAACTGTCATAGCTCAATGGTATGGAATCCTGGGATTTGTAGTTTGTTGTAACACCAGAGCTTTCTGAGAAAGCTAAATATCTCACAGAATTGCAAATCCCAGATTTCCATAGCATTGTGCCATAGCATTTAAAGCAGTATCAAACTGCATTATTTCTGCAGTGCAAATGCAGTGTGTGATTGGCATTGGAAGAGAAGTGCAGTTGCACTTTCTTAATTAAGTGCAGAATATTGGCAAGAAATTGATCACTCTATGTATCTCTTCCCAGCACTACATCTCTGTACCAGGAAGGGCTTGGTGTGTGCATGTGGTGCATGCCTTCAAATCATTTCTGACTTATGACGACCCTAAGGCGAACCTATCCTGGAGTTTTCTTGGCAAAATTTGTTCAGAGGAAGTTTGCTATTGCCTTTCCCTGAGGCTGAGAGAGTGTGACTTGCCCAAGGTCAACCAGTAAGCTTCATGGTCAAGCTGGGAATCAAACCCTTGTCTCCAGAGTCATAGTCCAATACTCAAACCACTATGCCATGCCGGCTTTACCAATATCCAAAAGGAAAAAAAAAAAAAAAGCTGGGGGGGGGGAAGAGTAACAGTCAACATTGCTGGTTGGTGCAAGTTTTAATTTGCATTGGAAATTCCTATTCATCCATTGAATGCTGGAAATAATGGATAGTTAGGTTGTTTAATCTTGAATTGACAACAGAATAAATATGATGTTACTTGGCTTGCCAATTAGGGTGTGTCTGACTTTCTTTCTGCTCTTTCCTTCTCTCCAGGGAAGATCTTGGCTAATTTGCCCTTGGTGTCATCTAGGTGATAGTCCAAAGTGCCAGGTGAGCAGTGTGCCCACTAGCAGGGAGTGAAAGGTGTGGTGATGCTTGGTGGAAAATGAAACCCAGGTTGGAATTCAGTGTTGCGGTTTGTTACACCCTTCTGTGGAAACAGAGGAAGGGCCTGGATTTGTCAATGGAAAAAGGAAAGCCTGCAGCATATGTTCTCAAACTTGACAGAGTGCCAGGTTTCCATTGCTTACTCAGCATTCAGCACTTGGGTTGCTCATCTGTAAGTGCTTTTTCAAGAGAAGGCTAGGAAATTTCTGAATCTTGACTTCTTATCATTAAGAGCAGATAACGAAATAACTAGAGCCAGTGTGGTGTACTCTAGAGACCAGGGTTTGATTTCTACTCAGCCATGAAGCTCATCTAGGGCAGGTCACATGCTCTCAGCCTCAGGGGAAGGCAATGGCAAACCTCCTCTGAACCAATCTTGCCAAGAAAACCCTATGATTACATGGCCTTAGGGGCGCCATAAGTTGGAAGTGACTTAAAGGCACACAAGAACAAGAACAAAATAACTGTTGTTGGGACACAGAAGCCATGCTGGAGGCAAGAGTTATAAGCCGCCTTGAATCCCTGTCTTGGGAACAAGAAATAGAAATAAAGATGATGATGATAATATATTGTAACCCAATTACATCTTTTGTACATTTGCACAGAAATCACTAAAACAGTTGCAGAATGTGGAAACAAAAGTGTTTATTTTATTCCATTCCTCTAGTTCTGCCAGAGGAAAGAGGATTTTTCTTTAAGCACACATCTAACTTAAGAAATGGGATGTATATTCTGGGCAGTCATTTATGAAAGAATTTGATTGCAAAACTGTCCAATCTTAGGACCATCTAGCCAAGTAGATTTTAGTGTTCCTTTACTCCCATAAACCTTCCAGCAATAAAGTAGTATTTCTTTTAAAATACATGCTAAATTAGATGGATTCGTGTGTCATCTATGAACAATTTTTAATTTTGGTCTAATTTGCACTGCAGAAATAAAACAGTTTGACACTGCTTTAACTGCTCTGGCTCAATGCTATGGAATCCTGGGATTTGTAGTTTGCTGTGCCACCAAAGCTCTCTGACAGGGAAAACTAAATATTTCATAAAACTACTTATCCCAGAATTCCATAGCATTGAACAATGGCAGTTAAAGCAGTGTCAAACTGTTTTAATTCTGCAGTGCAGGTTAGAATATAGATTCCTTTATTCAAGTTGGGAAATCTTGGTTCAACTTTTTCTATAATTTCTGTTATTTCTATATTTTAATCCAATTCTCAAGATTACTTTGGTGCCTTGTGGATTCTCAGATTTTGCTCCTGTGATCCAGCTAGGCATACTTGAAGCATGTCCTTTCAGATATGTTGTGGATGGGAAAACAAATTGCTTAAAACTGTGTCAGAAGCCTAACCTTATCTTATTTTAGAATCTCTTTTTGAACAGGGATTATTTGCATTTTCTTTAACCAAATTCCAGTGATCTCTTTATTTTCTGTTTGTTAATGGAAGGTTAAACAAGTCTTTCAGCTGTTAAATTCCATTTTTTCCCATCCCATATATTGAGCCATCTTGTAATCAAGTTAAAATCAGGGGTAAAAGATAAAAAGGAAGAAAGAGAAGGGTTTGGTGTATATTTTTTTAACCCAGGGTTTCCAAGCTTGAAACAAGGTACTACGGTAATTAATTCTGTATCAGGGTTGCAGATTTCCGCCTCAAGGGCATGAAGTCCAGTTATATAGTCAGCCCTCTGTTTTTACGGGGGATCTGTTCCCCCCCCCCGAAAATGGAGATTTGGTAATATTCAAGCCCCATAGGCTTGAATGGGGTGCAGCCCTGTGGGGGGGTGCCCCATTGATTTTCACGGAGGTTGCCCCTCCATGAATATGCAAAACCGTGGACTTTAAGTCTGCGAGAAAGGAGAGGCGACTGTATTCTTTCCACTAATGGAATATAGAGTGTTTCTCCCCAATCCACTTAATAGTTTTCATGTATATATGATATGGTAACATTTTAAATATTCTCATTTACTCCTCCAAACATTCTTTCTTAGTGGGCCTGTGCCAAATTATATTTATATATGTATTTTGTTTTCTTGTGCCAAAGTTTTCCAGTTTCTGTTGCTAGATTTCATCCCCTTTTCCTATGGCATTTCACAATTTATCTCAAGCCCCAAAAGAGCTTGAAAGCTTTTAAAAACTTTTTTACGTTTTGGTATTGTGTTGGTATGTGGCCGGGAGGGGGGTAGTGATAAATAAAACCTTGTCATCCTCATAAATATTTATTTAAAAAAATTATATAAATTCCTCTATATTCAAATGGAATTGAATTATATCTGTCAAAATTTCAACAAAAATAGTAAAAATCAGTGAAGATTTGAGGTCTTGTGATAGAAACTAGAAGATTTACCCATCAAGCTTTGTTGGCTTTAAAAAAATCTTTATGTTATTAAAGTTAGTTAAGGGAGCTGTGATCCTGACGGTTACCTTACCAATGTTATTTACTTAAATAACATTAAAATTAATTTATGTTAAGTTAATTTAGGGGAGAGGTCAGACAGAGCTGTATAGTAGCCGCCTATTGTTCAACATCTATGTTGGTAATTTATTTCACACAAAGAGCTTCATAGATTTTCATCCCTCAAAAGTAGCCTCAATAAACTCTCCTTGCTTCTTTGTGCAGATAACTGTCAAGGACTAGGTAGGATTTTAAAAGATTTTTGACTGGCCTTTGGAGATTATTGAAGAGGTAATCAGCTGTTAACTATGCTAAGTATAAAGTGGTCATTTTCTCAAAAAAGTAAAATAGATTACATGGAAAATAGATGGTCACCTGGTTGAATAAATCAACCTGTACAAGTATTTTGATTATTCATTTTCATAGAATATCGAAATGGGCAGTGCAAATGAGAGGTTTGCACTTACCAGAGGTGAACATTGCTTGAAAATTACCATATTTTTTCCTTACTGAAGAGGATTAGTTTGTTCCCATTGTTTTTAAGGGCAAATTAATTTCATCATTTTGTATGGAGTAACAATGTTCATCATTGAACTCCTCTATTGAATGGGTTTAGTTTTAATTTGTTGAGATCTATTCTGAGCACTCTGAAATGTGTGTAACAGTTTCAGTTCTTAGTATGGAAGTAGGTACAGGCTTGCTGAAAAGCCAGGCTAGAAATGTGCTCAACATTATTGGAATAGACTATGCCATAGTGAAGTTGTGAACTCTGTTTACTTGACCTTTTGTGACCCATATACAGTCGCCCCTCCATTCTTGCGGACTTGAAGTCCACGGTTTTGAATATTCACAGAGGGGTGACCTCCCTTAAAATCAATGGGGCGCACCCCATTCCAGCCTATGGGACTTGAATATAGATGAATCTCCATTTTTGCAGGTGGGTGGGTGTCTGGAACAGATCCCCCGCAAAAATGAAGGGCCAACTGTAATTCTTCTTGAAAAAAGGCTCTGAGATAAAGTAGTCCTCCCTTTGTTCAGCAGAGTTGTGCAGGAAGGACAGCTTGCATTTCAAATCTTGATCTTTGATAAAGCAGGGAATTCTGGAAACTGATTGTGTTATCCTTGTTCTTCCCTTGCTTTAGGAATAAGTATTTCTCCCAAGTACGAATGTATTCCCTGTCTAAGAAACTGTTAGTTTCTATGAGAGCATTTTTCCTCCAAAGGTCAATATGTTGCCTTCAGTGATGGTCAACTATGGTTTTCATCATATACCATACTCTAACCTGAGATTTGTTCTTGTGGTTCAAGATCTGATCAGACCATAATACACATGTTCCTGTATTGTTATTTTTGTTATGAGTGGTGGAAGAGATCAATTATGACAGCCTTCTCCTAAACATTTTTCTTTGTACGTATCATTCCACTATTCTGAAAGTATTTACATGGAAACCATCGGAAGACTGTCCTCTGATATTGCTAGTGTTGGCCTGAAACACATGGACAAAATGATGTGGCTTCCAGCCACATTGTGGACATGCCATTTACATGGCTCATGGCCCAAACACAGTGTGAAGCTGCGCCAATGCATTTCCAAAGAACTGGGTCAAGAAGGAGCTGATAGAATCCTTCAGGCAGCCCAGTTCAGGACCGCGGTGACAATGGCCTGGATTGGGACTGAGCTCATGTGGTCACCGTGGTCCTGGTGCAAACAGCACCAGTGTGGTCCTGGCGCGGTGCTTTTGGCTCGGCTGCTTCGGGCCATTTTCAGTTTTTAAAAATACTCTACAGTCATCCCTCCACATTTGTGGTCTTGCCTTTTGTAGATTTGATTAATCTGTTCTCTCTAGGAATTTCTAGGTCCTCCAGCATGACTCTATGGTAACCATCTCCTTCTGCAACAGGTTCGCTTGCTCATCTCAGTGTTTGCCTTCCTTCTTATATACCATAGACCAGGAGTGCATTTTTTTTATTTTTTATTTTTTGTTGGACTCAACAGCCTTGATATAAATAACGTTTTGTCACCTGCAGAGACATATTGCAAGAAATCATGTAGCATGCCTCAAGCATTTGCACATTTCAATGCTTATAGAGAATTTCTGAGAATATGGGCATATGTTAAAATGCAAGTAGATCTAATGTACATAATTGAAAGAAAGAAGCAGAAACATACTTTAATCAATGGGAAACATTACTTAATTTAGCAACTTGATTGTACTTATACTGCATGAATTAGGAAAAATACATTTAAAATTGGCGATTCTCTGTGTGAATGGGAACATAGTCTTGCAGCCCTTTAAAAATAGGGATAGGAGAAAATGCAAGTATAATATGGAAATTTCAATGAAATTGAGAGATTTTTCACATCACTGCCCTAGACTTCTTTTCTTCCTATCCTCTGGGATGGAAGTGAGAAAGGTGTGGTATTTTCAAGAGTGAAAACATAAGAAAAATATGAACATGGGAAAAGGTGGGTTAATGCCACTATGACATGGGATTTGATAACAAATTTGATAACAAATGTCTTATGAAAGACACTTGAGTTTTAACATTCTAGATGATTGACATTTGTTCTTCTTCCACAGGTTCTGAAAGATGGATGGCCTCACAGAAGCCAACACTGCCTTTGCTCTCAACCTCTTCAAGAAACTGAGTGAAAAGGATACAACAAAGAATGTGTTCTTTTCTCCTATGAGTATTTCTTCTGCTCTGTCAATGGTCTTGCTGGGTGCTAAAGGGAACACAGCAGCACAAATGGCAACAGTAAGTCCAGATAAAAGTTAAGGGAGAGGGAAGTGTTTTGGTTTTCAACTGTGAATTTTCAGTAACTTCATGCTCTCAGTATGCAGAGGTATCTTGTAGTACCTCTGAAACTAACTGAAAAAAAAAAGCTGGTAGCACAAGCTTTCATAGGCTTGAGCCTACTTCCTCCAATCGAAGAGGAAGTAGGCTCAAATCTACAAAAGCTCATGCTACCAGCTTCTTCCTTTCAGTTAGTCTCAAATATGCTACAAGATCTCCTTGCATTCTGATTTTTCAGACTAATATAGCTATGTCTTTGAATTCATGCTTCCATTTCTGTATAATGGGTCATGTTGTAATTAAGGAATTGGCTTGCTCACAAGCCTAAATTCCTAAGGTTACTAGCCTTAGCATATTCCCTATAGGCCAAGATAGGTGAGACACCATCCATACAGTTAGGGTTGCCATAATTCTCTTCCCCAAAACCAGGACAAAGTAAACGAGACAGGAGTGGTGGCTTATCAACAACTCACCCCCCAAAAAACAAACAAACAACCACCAAAAATCCAATTTTGACATTTAAAATTGTTTTATTGCATTTGATGTTGGTGCATTACAAGTACAACAATAAAAAAATAATGGGCCATGCCAACAGCGTACTCTTTTCACATGCTCCTATGGGGAGGGGGTGGCAGGAAACTACCAAGCAGCTATGACAGTAAGAGGGACTCCCTCCTACTCTGGCAGCTGCCTGGAAGCAAACTTCCACCACAGTGACTAGCCCAAGACTCAAGTAACATAACCGCACTTATCAGGACACAACGAAAGCCCTTCTCTGTTCAGAGTTTCCGCTTGCCTCCTTTTCTTTCCCACTTTCTGGACTCTGGGACTGACATGCCCATACAGTACCACTCAGAGCCTCCAGGTCAGGGTGAAGAGTCTTTTCACAAGATTTCTCTCCTGATGTTAGGAATCTGGGATCTGTGCTTTAGCTGGCTCAGTCTGCCAGGATATTTTTCAGGCCTGTCAATCCAAGATTTTTTTATTATACTTGTAATGCACCAACATCAAATGGCAAGCCTACACACAGTTAAAATTGCATTATTGTCCTTTTATGTCCTACATGCAACAGTTGATGTATTGGTTTTTAACGCTGTAAGCCGCCCCGATTGACCTCAAAGGGGCGGGGTATAAATAAATTTTATTATTATTATTATTATTATTATTATTATTATTATTATTATTATTATTATTATTATTACCATGAGCCTTTGTATCTCATGAAGTCTGGAAGAGGAACTGTAGGATGTTTTTGCCTCTTTAACCATAATTAGAAAAACGCACAGTTTTGTTTTCTTTCCCTTGAACAGAAAATCTGTAGAAATGAATTAACGCAAGAAAGGGTTTGTGATCAATGTAGTGGCTTGTCAGACTATCTATTCCAAAAGGGAAAGGGACTTTTTCATTTTGCGGGTTTTCATGTGGTAATATCTCTAATCAAATTTGAAGGCAACATAAAATATAACTAACAACCAGATTTCCTCTTGCAGGTATTATCTGTGACCAAAGGTGAAGAGATGCATCAGGGATATGAGAGACTTATTTCTGAAATTAACAAGCCAGGCACCAAGTACTTGCTGAAACTAGCCAACAGGCTCTTTGGGGAAGAGTCGTATAACTTTCTTGCAGTAAGTTATCCCTGGCCAATGCAAGAATCCAAACCTAAAGTATCCTTGATAGATGACCATCCAGCCTTTGTTTAAAACTCTCCAAAAAGGAGCCTCACCACTCTTCAAGGAAGTCTATTCCACTTTCAAACATATCTTACCACCAAGAAGTTCTTGCCAATGTTGGTTATATACCTAAAAGCTTATTATATACAATTATTGGGCTGTGACAATTTAACCTGCTGTCTACATGAGTTGAGTGATGCCCACTTCAACATAGGCTTTGTTGAGGCTTGCAAAACTGGAACAATTATCACCAGAATGAGGTGTTGAATAGTGGTAAAACTCACATTCTAAATAAACACACACACTCCATGTTCCATGCAGGGGTGGGCAAGTGTGGGAGGCCAAACCCACAGCATAAATAAATAAATAATCTTTAACTGTCCCCCAGTGCCCCCTATAGGAGCTCTGGGGGCATTTTGTCATGTTTTTAGGCCCCAAACAAGACAAAAATGCCCCTATATCAGCATTCATTTTCTGACACCTGGGGCAATAGAAATGGCCCTGGGGGCTGCATTTTGCCCAGCTTTGCTGTAGTGTAATTTAGTAGATAGTACAAGCTTAACTTTATCATTGGTAATGTGGAAAGACTATGCAGACACTGTTGCTCAAAACATTTAGTGATGTGCTTGTGTAATTCCTTGCTGCAAAGTGATGATTGTACACTTGTCCCTCCACATTTGCGGCTTTCACTTTTGCGGATTTGATTATTCACGGATTTTATTAATATGTTCTCTCTAGAAATATCTAAGTCCTCCAGCGCAATTCTGTAGTCAACTTTAACCAAAAGTCACACTGAAGGACCTAGATATTCCTAGGAAGAACAGTCTATTAGGCATTTATAGTTCCTCCAGCGCAATTCTGTGGTCAGTGTCTGGCAGATGTTGACCACAGAATTGCACTAGAGGACCTAGAGAGATGTTCTCTCAGGTAAAAACATAGTGTTTTTGTTACTTGCTGTTTTTTCACATTCATGGGGGTCCTGTGCCCCTAACCCCAGTGAATGTGGAGGGACAAGTGTATATCCTTTGTCACCATGGATTATATTGCAGTTCAAACACCTTGTGATTCCCATAAGTAAGTTGGGGTACAATGAGATGTCTTCCCCAAGAATTTAAGCTAGAATTCATAAAACAGCACTGAAATGCTATTTTCATATATAAATCTGCATATGGAAGTGGGATTTCCATATACGCTCGTCCCTCCCTGTTTGCGGACTTGGAGTCTGCGGTCTCACTTCTTCGTGGACGGCAAGCAGGGAGGGACAAAATGGTGCGTGTGCTCAAGGCACAAAATGTAAGTGAGAGTGTAGTTTTAATATGATTCAGATATCATTATAGATTCTAGTACTGAAACACCTTTGTTTTGTATTTCAGCCATTTTTAGACTCCAGCCAGAAATTCTACCATGCCAGTCTAGAGAAGCATAATTTCATTAAAAAATCAGAAGATTCTAGAAAACATATAAATACCTGGGTGGAAGAACAGACATCAGGTGAGCAAATCTTGGATGTGAGAGCTTTACCTTTTGAGAAAAGGAAATTTGTGATCCAATGAATGTTTAATAGAAAATTACTGTGAATGGAAAAATAGCTACCAGTATTAAAGCAGCTTTTTCATTCCTTCTAAAGGTAAAATCACAAATCTCCTTGCACCGGGAATAATTACCAGCCTTACAAGGCTGGTCTTGGTAAATGCTATCTATTTCAAGGGAAACTGGGCAAATCAGTTCCGGAAAGACTGCACAATGGAACGGCCGTTCAAGATTAACAAGGTATGAGGGGGGGAAAAGTTGAATAACAGGTGCATGCTTTTTAATAATAATAATAATAATAATAATAATAATAATAATAATAATAATAATAATAATAATAATAATAATACTTTTTATTTATATCCCGCCCATCTGCAGAGCAATCGGGGCGGCTTACAATATTACAATTTCCATGAAACAAAATATAACATCCCGAATCCCACCCATCCTTTAAGAAATAAGAAATAAATAAGAAATAAGAAATTTATTAACCGATACCCATTCTCCCTACCCATCTGCTGTCATCAAATCACTAGCCTCACTGTGTAAAATTATTTTTATGAGAAAATATCTAAGCCAAGAGCAGGAGATGAATTTTTGAAACTACTTTGGTTCATGCATGAAAAAATTTGTAGACCCTACATTTTTACATACCTTTGCTCTTTGCATTAGTGATGTTCTTTCCTATTGCAAAAGGCCTTGGTAACTTATATCCACTAACCTCTGTTTGACAATTGATTTGGTACTTTCCTAAGTCAATAGATAAAAAATAATAAAAACAAAAAATAATAAGATCATAACCCTACTGAGGAAACTTTATGCACTGCATCCTTGGTCTGAAGTGGTTCAAAGGAGTCAGAGAAATCAGAAGGGAAATCAGAAAAACCAGTATAAAGAAGCTTAAAGATTTTTGTTACACCAGTTTTAGACAGATGGGATGTTAACACTAGCATAGCAGAGGGAGGTTCTGACAAATACAATTGAATGAAGTGGGAGCAAGAACTCATCCTTGTCTAACATCTGAAGTGGAGACAACATCATTAGTAAAATAACCTAAATTATTGTAAGGAAGCTGTATTGTGGTACATGGACTGGATCAGAAATAAAAGTGTTCTATTCATGGAATACTATTCCAGTTTACATCAGAAATGATAATGAGATACAAACAAATTTGAATAAATAGAAGTTGTAAAAAATTTGCCTCCTTTTGTCATAGAGTATTTCCATTCTGTATGTCTGTATTTCTGTCTTTCTTTAAGAGTTTGTTTGCAGAAGTCCTCTTTTAGACTGGGACAATGCATGGTTGCTTGAGCATAAATGGAGTGCTCTAAATCCAGTTGTTAATCCCAAATAGAATTAGATCCATTGAATCAAACATTTATATAAATTCAGCGGATGCAGTGAGATTATTCTCGTTTGCACTAGCACTTGGTTTGAGGTATGTAATTTAGCCCTTGTACTCACAGACATATGGCCAGATGTGCATTTGCTACTGTGTTAAATCCTGGTCTCACAGCAGAATGCTCATTCTGTCATTTTTTCAAAAGCTGCCCTGTGTGATCCAGCCTGCCTTCTGCCTCTCTTTCTAACACACATTTCACCCAATTGCAGAATGAAAGCAGAACAGTGCAGATGATGTTTAAGAAAGCAAAATACAATATGACCTACATAGCGGATTATCAGACCAAAATTCTTGAAGTGCCTTATGTGGATAAAGAGCTCAGCATGATTATTCTACTTCCTGATGAAATTGAAGATAATTCTACTGGCTTGGAAAAGGTGAGGCATGCAATTAGATGGAAATGCCTTTGCATCAGAAATAGGGCATGGTAGTCACTGAATACTGCCATAGCAGTAAAACCTATCCTTAATATGCCTTGAGATATTGCTATAGGTACAGTCAGAAATACTGTACTTTATTTTATATTGCAGAAGCTCCTGGAAATCAGCTGTATACCCTTTCTCCCATCCTCAGTATGCTGTAGCTTTATTATATGTACATGTGGGCAGGAACAGCTAGTGATAAGGTTGCCAGTCATAACTTCTGGGTTATGTACAGTCAGCTCATTTGTGTATTAGATCGTGCTGAGATACAAGTAACCACAGCCTAATTTTCATACTTTCAGCATAATTCTAGTGATTTTGAACAGGTATGAGCTCCAGATTCCTTCCTTAGTCACATTCTCTGTATCAAATAAATTAACGATGCAGCTATTTGAAACAGAAGTGCTAGACAAAACATATATTGCTTGTATGTATATGTCTCTCCATGCATTCCTTTTTCTCATGATCTTAGAGAATAGCCCTCAATTTTCTTGTCTTTAAAGATGGAATGGCCAAATTGTTCAGTCTCTAAAAGCAGGCCATCCATTTTCAGTGACAATGTATGTCTGGACCTCCCCATTAGAATTTCTCTCCAGCCATCTTTAGGATCTTTCCAAGGACAGCTGCTGTGAGTAACAGAATACTAGAACTGGTGAATCTTCTTGTCTTACTAGGGACATTATCAAACCAGCCTTGTGTCTTGTGGCAATTGTGTTATGAAAGGAAACAGAAACATAGTGCCTTGAACACATTTCTCAGCACACCTCTTTTCTTTCACATGACTGCACTGCTTGGAACCACCACCCCCTCTCCCCGTGTGATAAGCCCCTTCATTTCAATTCTAGCATTACAGCCATGAGGTGCCATGTGCCTGATTTTCCTCCTCCTCCCACTCACTATTCCAAAGCAGGCTAACTCCATGCCTGTTGGTTTATTTAATTTTGCTGTGTTTGCATAATTCTGTAAAAACTATTAAAATGATTCATTTTTTTTTATTTTATCATTTTGCTGTAAGTATGCAAACACAGCAAAGATAAAAATAAATTTAAAAAAATGACAGCTTTGTCTGGTAGAGCCCTAAAGAGAGATCTTACTAATGTGACACACGTTTATTTGGGGGGGAAAATCATTAAATTATAATTCAGTTTTAATAGAACGCCAGTGGATGATGGTTTGAGATATCTGTCTACCTCTTTAACTGGAATATGAGTCTCGCTCTGTAAAGCAAGACACATCGGTATCAGAAGATTCCTCTTGGAATAGGAACTGCAAAGGCCAAAATATTGACTAAAGAAGCAAATAAATTGAATAGTGTGTATAGGATTTTAAAATCAGGTGATGGGATGGGGTTTAGGGGAGCTCACTCTGATGTTCTAGCTGTGAGAAGGAAGACTTCATCTGCCTACACTCCCCTTCATGAAATTTTCATTCCTTTGGGATTAAACCAGATTAAATACAGGATCAGATCTGTGTCTGTAACCAGGTTTTCTTTCTTCCTTTAATGCTTCATATTTTTTTGTATTTCAGTTAGAGAGAGAAACAACATATGAGAAACTCATAGACTGGATCAATCCAGAAATGATGGATCTAACTGAAGTTGAATTGTCTCTGCCCAAATTTAAACTGGAGGAAACATACGACCTGAAGCCTATTCTGATTAGCATGGGGATGTCTGAGGCCTTTGATCAGCTCAAGGCTGACTTCTCAGGGATGTCTCCCCAAAATGACTTATGCTTGTCTGAGGTTGTTCACAAATCCTTTGTAGAAGTTAATGAAGAGGGCACGGAAGCCGCAGCTGCTACAGCAGCTGTTATGAATATGCGCTGCGCTCGAATTGTGCCACAATTCATAGCTGACCATCCATTCCTCTTTTTTATATGCCACAACAAAACCAGAAGCATTCTGTTCTATGGTAGATATTGTTCTCCTTAAAAGTTGCATATTCTGCAGGTACAGTACAAACACATGTCACTATTACTTGCTGACAATACAATACATCAAGCTTTTAATTTCACATCAGATTCTTCAAATTTGTATTTACACTATATAATGCTGAGTACTTAAACTGGTGTAGTTCTGCCTGCAGCAGGCTTTTATGGTGCTGTTAATATTTGAGGAATGGCTGTGGATAAGGTGATCATTCCAAAAGATGAGCCACTGAAAGTGACAATGACTTTATTCTAAGTCCTGCTTCTAAGGCACATTGATGACAGTTCATATTCAGTGTGATTTATTGAATACAGGAGACAAAGGGCCTTTGCAGATTGCTAGAAATAGTGCAAATTGAGTCCACTTTAAGGGTTAGGGTTAGGGAATCATGGGAACTGTATTTATTATGGCACCAGAGCTGTCTGACAGAGAAGGCTCAATGTCTCAGAAAAAAAAAATTCCCATGATTCCCTAGCACTAACCCTAACCTTTAAAGTGGACTCAATTTGCACTATTTCTGGCAGTCTGCAAAGGCCCAAAATGTCATGAGCTGGTTTGGAAGATCAAGCAAACTTTGCTAAGTATATTCTTTATTGTTTGTATATACATTACTCAAGAACAGAGGGCTTTTCAGTTGTCTTGGCTCCACTTTTTGTGAGAGCTTTCATTCTTGGTCTTCCTGTTTCCTGGATAAGTTGAGTGGGGCAGAGAGAGCTGTCATGCCTTTTCACCCCAGGAGTGCAAGAAATCACATTTTTTTTCTACACAATTTCTATTTTTCTGGTTATTTGCTGCCAGCATATCCTAAAATTTGTTAATCTACTGTTTGGACAAAACCCATGGTAGGAGGTCTATATAAACAGACAGCATTGAACAAACAATTGTTATTGAATAATATGTTAAAATAACAAGTTTAATAAAAGTATATTCATATATCCTTATGGTTACAGTTTCTTATTTTTTAAACTTCATATTCTAGCAGACATCCTCAAATATATTCCTGATCCTTTCTTAGTCTCACTCTAACTACTTTCCAGTCCCCCATTGTCATTTCTCTCTTCCTTTTCAACCATCACTTCAGTGTTAGACCAAGCACACTCCACACCCAATCATTTTTGCACTTACACCTTGCTTTATTTGTTTTAAAATACCAATTAACAAGATCTCATACTATAATCACTCAATAATACAAAACCATATAAACATATAAAACAGGCAAAGCACCATAGGGACATTTGTAAATGTAAACAGGTTCAGCTATCTTCTCTGAAAAAAGCAAGTTCAATACAGTTCAAGCAGTAGTAGAAAGAATTACACTTTCTGAATTTGTATGAAGAGAGATCTTGTGGCACCTTTGAGACTAACTGAAAGAAAGAAATTGGCAGCATGAGCTTTTATAGACTTCGTCTACTGCAGGGGTCCTCAAACTTTTTGAGCCGGGGGCCAGTTTGCCATCCCTCAGACCATTGGAGGGCCGGAGTCAAAACAAAACAAAACAAATGACCTTGAGCAAGTCACACCCTCTCAGCCTCAGAGGATAACCATGGCAACTCTCCTCTGAAGAAACTTGCCAAGAAAACCCCCATGATAGGGGTCGCCATAAGTTAGAAATGACTCAAAGGCACTGGATTACCTGGTCGGGCCACACTCTCTCAGCCCCAGATGGTAATGGAAACCTTCCTCTGGAGAAACTTGCCAAGCAAACCACCATAATAGGGTCAAAATAAGCCGAAAATGACTCGAAGGCACTGGATTACCTGGTCAGGCCACACTCTCTCAG
>CM034706.1:98053496-98073858 GCA_020142125.1 Phrynosoma platyrhinos
GATAAAAGGCCTCGGTGGGCCGGATCCGGCCCACGGGCTGTAGTTTGAGGACCCCTGATCTACTGCCTCAGATGCATTTATAAGATTTGGCCTTGCAAAAAATAATTCTGAATCTGATGCAGGAAACCCTACTATATTTTTCTTTTGAACAATATTTTAGAAGTGACATTCAACCTAGTTTAAATAAAAACTGAAAACAAATCTATATTAACTGTTCTGTTTCCTGTGTTTCCTAATTATGTTGTTACTGTGTTCATTAAAAGACAGATTCATTGCTGATGTTCCTACCATCATACAACTCCTACATTGCTGAAACTGCATTGCTGATGATCCTACTGTCATACAACTCCTACATTGCTGAAACAAGTGATCAGTTCCCAATTCATAAAATTGGTTGGCCGTCTCCTGCGTGGGAGACATAGCTACAATCCTTCTCCCAATTCAACCACACCAAACCCAACTTAGAAGTCAGGCACCACACCAAATGAAGGCGTTCTGAGGCGCTGTTGAGTGGGGTGCTTGATGATGACACACCCAGCCACCTTTCACCATGAGCCATGGTGCAGTGATCACAACTGTTGTAAATCTAGCTTTTTATTAACTGTCATCAAGTGTTAACAAGTCATCAGTTTGACAACCCTATGAATGAGAGACCTCTAGAGCAGATCAAACCTGAAACCTCTCTGGAAAGCAAGATGACCAAATTGTTGTACTTTGGACACATCATGAGAAGAAAGGTCTCTTTGGAAAAAAACAATAATGCTGGGGAAGGTAGAGGGAAATAGGAAGAGAGGAGGGCCACATGCAAGATGGATGGACTCTATGAAGGAGGTCACGGGTATTGAGCGGTTGCAGGAATTAAGCAGAGCAGTTGAGGACAAAGAGTCTTGGAGATGTCTCATCCATAGGGCCGCCATGAGTCGAGATTGACTCGAGGGCTGTTAACAACAACAAAACAGATAAAGGGCCTTTGCAGACTGCTAGAAATAGTGCAAATTGAGTCCACTTTAACTGCCCTGGCTCAGAGCTAGGGAATCATGGGAATTGTATTTTTTTCTGAGACATTGAGCCTTCTCTGTCAGAGAGCTCTGGTGCCACAATAAACTATAGTTCCCATGATCCCTTAGCACTGAGTCAGGGCAGTTAAAATGGACTCAATTTGCATTATTTCTGGCAGTCTGCAAAGGCCCAAAGTCCTATCTCAGCAGTTTATATTTGTTAATTCATTCAGCTTAAGGAGCTGACTGTTCTACAGCTGCTAACAGTAGTTCAAATGCACTGTTCTTGAAATGCAAGAAATCCAAATGTTCACACATGTACACTGACTCTTTTAGTATATAGCAGTAAGCTGATATGAATGTCAAGCATGCTATTCACTCCTGCTTAGCTTCACCTACCAGTGTGAAGAGCTAAACTAATTTTATTAGGCCAAAACCTCTGAAGATGTTAGAAAGGAAAGAGTGTCCTAAAATTGATATTTGCCCCACCCTTCAAAAAGCCATAACAAGTGAACCCGAAATAGCTGAAATGTCTCTGTTTCTGCTCTTTTAAACTCTGAAAATATTAGTGATAAGTTCAGTGTTGGAGAAAATTGCTGCAGTGCAGAGGGCTAGGGGACCATTTCTGATTATAATGGACTTGAGTTCCCATCAGTCCCAACTTGGCCAATTATGAGCATGCAAATGGTAATTCACCTTTGGTGGGGGGAGCCCTATAAGTTCCTTAGCGCTACAGTATAACCGTCTCTTTAAATAATAATTGGCTTGCTAAGTATCTTCAAATTTTATTTACAGTCAGGTAAAATGTTAAGTTGTTTAACTAGGAGCCTGTATCACAGGACATGCAAAACATTCTCATAATGGTGGTGGTGGTGGAGGAGGAGAAGGAGGAAGAAGGGATCAGGTGCCAATAACAGGTCATTTAAAAATACTTTTTCTTTATGGTAGACAAAAAATGGCAATTAGGAGTATGTTACATATTAGTATAGACACACGCATACAAAAGGTTTAAGACTTTTCACGTTGAAACAAAATGTGATGGTGAATCTTGCATTATAGTCTTGGTAAACGGAAGAGAAATATATCCCTTCTCCCAAATTATCTTCAGAATGGAGCACCTCATCTTAGAAACAGGATCATCGCCAATGGCATTACATAGGATACAAAGCCAGTGAATCAGAATACAATTATGAGGTATAGTGCCAATTGAGCTTATATTATTTACGGATACATATTTACCAAACAATTTTCCAAGATCATTTCTATTCTAGACACTTGTTCTACCAAAATATATAAAATGTCATGTGAATATACTACAGAATGGCAACTTTCATGCAACATTTAACAAGAGATGGCTAGACATTCATTTTCAAATGGTACATGTATCAAGGAGCATAGGGAGACAGACATAATGGCATCAACCCAACTCTTCTATGTTATCTTATAGCATCTATTGTTTTCTGTGCAGCTACAGGTAAAGGAAAGAATCAGATACTATGCTTTTAAAAAAAAGACAATGATCAGAAAGCAGTAAAACACAAAACTGTGCAACTGGAGAATAATATAAATTCCAGTGACTTTCACCTTAAATTAAGCATCACTTATATGTTCTGATAACCATTTGAGGATATTTGGAAAACTAGAAGATGGGACATTATAGCCTAAATCTAATTGCAAGTTGCAACTAAAATAGACTTACTGAATCAGTGGAAGCTTGGTAAGTCAGCACTTATGTCAGTTCTATTGAGTTAATGGGTCTATTCTAGTTGAGGCTAAAAATGGGATTTGGACATATGTGAGTTTCAGTTTTTCATGTTGTTTACTTCTAGCCAAAACAATATATTCTTAAGCCTCAAGGCATATAACTTACACACACTGTTGAGTGAAATTCACTATATGATGATAAGGAAGCCTGGCATGGAACAAGAGGAAACAAAATTACATAAAATGTATGTTCTAAAAGTGGATGGACAAAATGGCCACTCTGGAGATAAGAGGAGGGAAGGAGAGCAATGAGTTGAGATTGGAAAATAATGTACTCAGGATAACAAATGACTATGACGGAGCATAGGGAGAGGGACAGAAGGGATGGGGCCAAAATGTAAAGAAGAAGGTGAAAGCGACAGGAATAAAGGGAACAGTCGGAAGAGCTTTGAAAGGATCAGGGAATCTGTCCCTTTTTCATTTCACAAAATGATACTCTTATTCTTTTGGCAAATAGAATTGGGCAGCACAGATATACTTCAGAGAGCAGGTTAAAAAAAAACCCTTACACACATTGCGATGCTTTAAAGCAGTGACTCTTAACCTCTGGTCTGCAGACACTCCAAGGGCCATGATGTCCTTACAGGGGAGTCCATGAAGACTTAAAAGCAGCTCAGACCACTACCTTGCCATAGCAGAGTAGCTACATGACAGGAGCCAAGGTAAAAGTTGACTAGCATGTTGCTGTTCAAGTCACTCTAGTTGCAAACATGTGGGAAAAAGCAGGAGAAACGTCTTCCTTCCCTATCCAATGCCTCTCAGGGAAGGTTTAACAGATGGTGTAATATTGGTTCAATGTTCAAGGATGATGATGATGATGATGATGATGTCGGGAGGGGGGTCTATGACAACAAAATATATTTAAAGGGGGTCCCTGGTGAAGAAAAGGTTAAGAACCATTGGTTTAAACCAACATTCATCTTAGACTTGTATGCATAACATTTTCAGCCTGTTTCTAAGCATTTTTTGTTCTGGCATTATCCTGCTAACATCCACATAACTTCTGACCTAATGAGTGGGCTTCATATTTCAGCATTTTAATGTAATATAGAAGCTATAAAATATTCTAGGGAGAACAGAACCTGCCAAAGAAAAGGATGTTTTTGGTTTTGTTATGCCTGATAAAGAAGAGAAAAGGATGGTCCGCTTCAATTTTTATGGGCCGCAGAGATGACCTTGTGACAACAACAGCCCCAGTGGCAGCTGCTGCCTCTGTGCCTTCTTCGTTCACCTCCACAAAGGATTTGTGAAACACCTCTGACAAAAACAAGTCATTTCCAGTTGACATTCCTGAGAAATTAGCTTGGCTTTGATTGAAGGCATCTTGCATCCCCATGCTGCTTAGAGTGGACTTGAGGTCATAACTCTCTTCCAGTTTGAACCTGGGCAATTGGATCTCCACTTCTGTCTTCTCCATCATTTCTGGACTGGTCCATATCGATAATCTCTCATACGTTAGTTCTTTTTCCAACTACAGTTAGATTACAAAACCAGTTAGACAACAAAATTGAATGGAGGGGCCCTTTCACGTTATACTATTATACGATTACTTCCACTGCCATGGCTATGTCCTGTGAAACCCTGAGGTTTGTAGTTTGGTGAGGTACTAGAGCTCCCTGGCTGTGGATTTTAAATACTCCCTAGACGGCAAATCTTAGAATCCCGTAAGATATTGCCATGACAGTTAAAGTACAATCATAGTGCTATAATTATATGGTGTGAAAGGGCTGTAGATTTAATGGGGGAAAGGGGAGAAGGGACTCTTGAATCTTACATTCAAAATCTGTGGCCATTCTCATTTAAATTTTTTAACGCTAAGATACAAGAGCTTAAAAAAGCAAGGCTCCTCTTTACTTTTCTAGGAACATTCCTATTCTTGGCTCCAACTGGAGTAAACTCATGGAATCAATATTAGTATAGTTGAGTCAACATTTATAAAGGTTCTTGTTGATTAAATGGTCTTACTCTAATTGGGACTACCATTATTCAGGCTTAGAACATGTTGTGTGCACCAGAGGTGGATCATAACTCCCATCAGCCCTAGCCAACATAGACAATGGAGAGGGAAGCTAGGAGTTGCAGTCCAATATTATTAGGCCACATATTGCCCACTCTCAATGTGTGAACTTGGAAAAATCACTTTCAATGTGTACACTGACCTACAACTCTAGTGGGGTTTGAGTAGACATGTCGAGAAAAAGTTTGATTAAATATGCAGTCCTATATACATGTACCAAGGAGTTGCCCCCAATGAACACAATGTTTCAGAAACATATCCATAAAATTGCATGTTGTTGTTGTGTGCTTTCAAGTCCTTTCTGACTTGTGACAACCCTAAAGGAAACTTATCACAGGGGCTTCCTGGCAAGATTTATTCAGAAGGGTTTGGTTTTGCCTCCCTCTGAGGCTGAAACAGTGGGATTTTCCCAAGGTCACCCAGTGGGTTTCAATGGCTGAGTAGGTATTTGAACCCTGGCCTCCAGACTCATAATAAACACTTAACTCTTACCCCATAGTGGCCTCAAAATTGCACTATGAAAGAGATATACAAGCCTATCATTTATTGGATTTCTAAACCTCCCATTCAATGGGAGAAATAAAATATTATTTTTCTATTCACATCTGAATTCATACTTATATGTGTTTGCTAAGTCCCCTGAAATCTGCAAACAAATGTTTTACCAGTTCAAGACCTGTAGATTCATCCAAGATGTCTTCTGGCAGCAGGATTAACATGCTAAGTTCACTGCTAACATAAGGGAGCTCAAGAATATAGACTCTCAAGGTGTCAATGTAGAAAACTGGAAATGTATCCTTTAGAAACATCATTTTCACAGGCTTCGACTGGATCTGCAGTTTTAAAGAATTACATATCAATAGCTTTTCTACATAAACCAAGCACCTTTCAGATCTGGCAAAACGCAGAAGGTTTATGACATGAAGTGTGTGACATGAAGCCCTTCAGGTATCATTGGATTTCAACTGCCATCATTCATCAAGCCAATGGTGATGGATGATGGGAACTGAATTAAACCAACATTTGAATGGGTAATAAGTTGCTCGCCCCTACTTTACTCAGTGAGGACTGCCCTTTCTGTATCTGGCACGTCCCAAGTGTGAGAAAGTAGTTGTGACTTTTGGGGCCCATGATGAGGATGTGGGAATAAGACAGAACTCCATCTGCTCGAAGTGAAGCCAGAAAAAGAAAGGTGCTATTACAGTCACCCAGTGGCCACAACATTTCCACTTCTCATATAGGAATTCTGTATTCTCACCAGAGAGCAGTACAGAAAACTAAAAGTCTGCATCTGCACTGCAGAATTAATGCAGTTTGACAGTGCTTTAATGCTATCAAATTCTTTGATTTGTAATCTTGTGAGATATTTAGCATTGTCTGTCAGAGAGCTTTGGTGCCACAGCAAACTGCGAATTCCAGAGGATGGAGCTGTGACAGTTAAAGCAATGTCAAACTGCATTAATTCTGCAGTGTGGCAGCAGTCTAGGAAAAGCAGTCTCATCTTTTTTTTCCACAAATGATAAAGAAAAGCCTAAATTTTTATTTTGAAAGACCATTATACATACCAAAAAGGGGGGAAAAACTGTAGGGATTGTACAGCTAGAACAGGAGATGAAAAATGCAGCAGCACAGAAAGGAGAAAGGAGGGGAAAGCGGGGATAAAAGGGAACAGATAGAAGAATGGAGCCATAGTTAACATTAAGGCAAAGGCTACATCTGCACTGTAGAAATACTGGAATTTGACACCACTTTGAGTGCTATAGCTCCATCCTATGGAATTCTGGGATTTGTAGTTTTACAAGGTCTTTAGCCTTCTCTGCCAAAGAATGCTCACAAAACTACTAATCTCAGGATTCTGTAGGGTGGAGCCATGGCAGTTATAGTGACATCAAAGTGCACTATTTCTACAGTGTAGATGCTCCCTACATCAATTGCATCCATACTGAAAGTAGAGTTGTTGTTATAAATTTTATTATTATTATTATTATTATTATTATTTTGGCTGATAAATTATTGCCTTCTTTGCTTGTATCCACGTTATAGGAATGACAAGTACCTATCTTAAATACTGCATAACTTCACAGGCAGTTTCAAATGAACATGTTTAAAATGAGGCAGCTCTGTACTAACACAGGTAACATCTGAGTGTGTGATTTTCTCAATAGCAAACAAATTCTATTGAGTAGATTATCTCCATTTTTATAGTTTCTGTACCTTCTGGGCATGTTAATTTACAGTGCTATTACAGTACTATTAGTAAAACTCCATAACAGGCAATTAAGACAAGCTTCACAAGCATTATAGTGCCATATTAAAGTAGACTTTATTGCAATAACTCCTTGGCAAATTGAACTAGATTAGCTATGCAAGAGTGCAACTGCAAGTAAAGTAACTGTTGTCCCTTAAAAAATGAAAACAAAAACATGAACAAATTAAATCTCATGTTTTACTATATTAATTTAGTGGTTTTCCTTTTAATAAACTTTCTTTGCAGACATTGTGCAAAGTTACTACATATTATAATAAATTAATATCAGTGAAATTTCCCCATGTCATAGAATGACACACTTCTTTATTATTAACAGATACTTACCTTACTGAGTCTGAAAGACTTCTCGGTGGTATTTTCTATCTGAAATCTTTTGTCCCACATTCCTTTGAAGTAAATGGCATTTACTAGGACTAATGCCGTCTGAGAATCAACAGCACCTTCAGGCAACAGATTCTTGATTTTGTCTTTTTCAAAGAAAAGGATAGTATGAGTAATGGTATTTCCAAAACATTTGGGGAATTGCTTTGTGGAACTGCCTTCTACTAAATCAGATCATTGTTTTGTCCAAGTAGTTTACTGGGGTTCTTCATTTACTACAGCCCTTCAACCTTACTTTCCCCCAAAAAATAATATGAAAAACTAGTGTGTAGAAGTTACTCATTACAGATTACCAGTTATTACCCTCATTAACCCAAAATGTAACATTTTACAGATAACATCATTACTTGTGTCACATTGCTGCCAAATTTTGATGCTGGGAAAGTGATTTGGGGGGCAGGTATTCACTGGCCAGAATGCTCTGAGCTCCTCCCATGGTATTCTGGTCCTGGAGTTACCCCTAATTCCCCTCCACACCGTTACTTCTGCACTCTGGAGTGACACCGGCCGGCTGTCTACACATATGTCCCACTGTGCCTCCTGCTGGTGGTGGTGTGGGTCACTCCCTTTGAGGTTGAAAATTAGGTGCCCAGACTCAATCACATGTCTGGGCTCCTCGTGTGACCTCAGAGGGAGTGACTTATACCAGCGGTGGTGGCAGCTGGTGATACAGCAGGACATTGCGTAAACAGTCCACCAGTGTCACTCCAGAAAAAGAGAAGTCTGTTTAATCTGGGAGCTTATCACTCCACTAAATAAGATGGCTTATCTTTGCCGGCTTCAATCTTCTTCTGGAATACTCCTGGATCTTATCACACATAAGTCACTACCAATTTAGCCACAATGCCACCCGCTGGTTGAGAGTCAGGCCAAAGCTGCACTCAGCTGTCACCTTTTCAAAGTCAGGGAGCTTCCAACTCCCAAAATTTGGCGGCTTTGGCCTGCGTCTGACCTGGGCTGAATTTGGCCAGTGGCATTGCAGCCAAATCAGCAGTGATTTACATGTGATAGCATCTGGGTATATCACAGAAGAAGATTGAAGCCGGGGAAAGGTAAGGCATTTTTTTTAAAAAAAAAAAAAAAGCTCCCTAGTTTAAGGGAGGGATGGCCCAGATTTGTTGTGGAAGTGGCCTCATGTCATGAAGACAGTCTGCTGCAAACTGGGACTGCACAAATTGCATCGTGAAGACAGAGTGTCATGAGGATGGAGGGAACTGGTCCGTTTGACCTGTGTAGACATGCCCCTAGCTACTGAAAAGGTCTTGTTGTTTTTTTTTCCCCTAGACCCTATAACTGGTTGGCAAATTCTTCCATTGCAACTTTACTTGGTATCTGAAGAGAAGGAGGCATCTGGTGAGCTAACTTTTAAGCCACTCTGTGGAAATAGTACAAGCCATGTATATTTCAAGAAGTAAGCAGGGAACCATCTCCCCTCATCAAGAAATATATAACTCGTGATAGGTTCCTAAGAACACTCCACATCTTACCTTCAGAAACATTGCACATGTTTTCCCATACAGGTACATGATAAATCTCCATCTAGAACAGAGGTGGGCAAATTGCATCCACAGGACCCGTATGGCCCTCCCTACAATTTTTAAAACCAACTTATCAAAGTGAAAATGGTCCCTTTCCCCCTCTAGAGCATGAGGAGGTAATTTTGCCACATAGCCCCCCCCCCAAATAATTTTGGAGTCCCCCTCTTCACTTCTAGAACCCAAGAGAGACTTGTTTCATTATAGTTGTCATCTAAAGCTTGCAGGGTGTTGATTATTTTTTCTAATGTTTAATATGTCTTAATTGTGTTTATTCATATCTCTCATTGCTTAGGATAAAGTTCTGAAATTGGTCTGCAGTTTTCATTCTCATGATCCACAAAGAATTACAGCACAGTCAACTTAGTTCTGCATTTGATTATTTTTTATCTAATAAAACTGATGGAGACTGGTTTGATCAGGGCTGGATTCTCAAAAAGGCTAATGAAGTCCTAACCTAGGACCCATGATTCTCATAAGACCATGTTGGTACAATCTACTGTTTTGCTCTCAATTAACAACTGAAGGATCAATTTTCAATGTCCAGGCTTAGGGAGTGTGTTTTTCATAATATTATTCTGCTTTGACAAAGATGGCTGGCAATTAAGGAGAACAGAACAAAACAAAACAAAACAAAAAAAATGCAAGTGATCATGTGTTTTGGTTTTTAATGTAGAACAAAGCAAAGTGTGTGAAGTGCTCCATAAAAAAAAAATAAAACATACATATGACATTAAGGTTTATTCCCACAATTTCTAAAGTATTTTAGGAGAACCCCAGATATCACAATGAATGAACGAATTAGCTTACTGTCAGTTTGTCCTTCCACCCAAGAATTTATCTGGCCTCTGACTTGTTCTGCAGCATGCAAAAAATCAACTGCTTGTGGCTCTGCATGATAATATTTCTTAACAAGCTGTAGGTATTCCTGAAATGTATAAACACAGTTTTTATATCTCTCTCTCCCTCTTGTACATGTCACAGCCACACCTTCCAGCAGGAATATAGAATGATCCTACTACATACATGCTATTTTGGCCCACAATTAATGGTGCAGCTACACTGAAAAACTGAGCAGGGAGAGAGGCCAAGAAATAATGCTCCAAAGAAGTATTTCTTATAGGCAGGAATGGGAATATTCAACAGGACCCCTACAGATTCTGTGGAACTGCAACTTTACCATTGCTTTACCATTGGCTATGCTGATTACATTTTCTGGGGCTGTAGTCCACCAACACTTGAAGCGTGGCATGAGTCTTACTTTGAACTACATATGCTTAAGCAGCCACTGAGCCTCCTCATATGAGAGTGAAGAAATATCAGACTTCACTTAGGATTACCAGATCTCAGGGCCTTGGGCCTGAGCCTCCAGTTTTCATGATCTTCTCCATACAGGAGATGAAGATTAAAATTCTCCCATTTTTTCTGGTTCAGGTCTGGGCAAAAAGAAAGTACAAATTTCCAGCTCAGCTAGTAGAGCACCAACTTATTATCATTTGCCATAATTTACTTTTTTATTGCTGCAACTAGCAAAAGACTCTTCAGGGCAGGTCTGAGTATTTTCTTACTTAGCTTTCTTTTCCACCTTAGTTACTATAGTGCCAGAGCTCACCCTTCACTTTGCTTTACATCCACTTTCCAGATAAAAGCTAGAAGATTATATTAAATATCCCTTATCCTGCTCCCTAAGAGAGTGGAACGATCATTTTACCTTGATCTGGGAACATAATGAGTATGTTCCCAAATCAAGGTAAAATGATTATCCCACTCTCTTAGGGAGCAGGATAAGGGATTTTTAATCTTGTCTTCTAGCTTTTATCTGGGGTACATATGTGTGTTTGAATGTAAACTGTGAGCAACTGTGGTTGGTACTTAATACATGTGACTTAATGACATCATCAGTGGTCATCTCTAGATCTTAGGTTTTGGCTCAGAAACCTCAAGGTCTGGGATGATCTGGAATGGGCAACCCTAGATCACATGCAGGGACCACTCCCAGCAAGTCCCTGGACATTCCCTGTTGAGCAAAAAGGGCTGAATGAAACTGTAATATGCAAGGCTCTTTCCAAGAGTTTAGGATTATACAATACCCTAAGGCAGTGATGGCAAAGCTGTGGCACCTGTGCCAGTGGTGGCACTTAGAGCCCTCTCTGTGGGCACGCATGCCGTCACCCCAGCACACAGTTCACCAGAGTTTGTTACTAGAAAGTCAGAGGGACACAGCACTTTGCAACAAATAAGTAGGTTTTGGGTTGCAGTTTGGGCACTCAGTCCCTAAAAAATTCACCATCACTGCCCTAAGGAATCTTGGCAGTTAGGCTAGTATTTATATTAAAATAATTCCAAATTAGAGGTTACAGTTTAGTGTAAATGGTATACGTACATCAATGAATTTGAAAGTCTTTTCTCCATATAGTCTGTTGGCAGTTTTAAGCAAGTAAGTGCTCCTCGGTTGGTTGATTTCAGTAATCATTTCCTTGAACAGCTCATGAATGATTTCACCTTCAGTGAGATCTGGTTCCTTTCAGAGAGACACCATTATTTAGCAGAATCTCAGAATCTCAGTTGCATTTGAAGACACACTATTCTAAACACTAGTACAGTTAGGGAAAAGAAAACCCAGAACAATATCTTGCATGTAGAGAAGATACGTGTGCATCTCTAAAAAAGAAGGAACACACTACAAAAAAAAAAAAAAAGAATAAAGGATGTTTGCATAACACTTACATATGTTAATTTTATAGAGATAGACTTTAGATATAAAGTCTTTAGATATAATCAGTATGATTTAATTAAAAATACACTACATGTCCTTAGAGGAATATGGGGACTACTATAATCAGATGAATCATATACTTAGACAACAAAGTTATGCTGGATAACTTCAAGGCCTCTGTTCCAGCTTCATATGGTTCTTTATCTTTAACCTGAAATTGGACCGGATAGCTTTTCAAGAAGATGATTATATTCTGACCTCCTTCAAATGGATGACTTTGCCTTCTAAGTAGGACACATGGTGACCCTACCTGTGAAATATTATCTGGTCTTCAGTTACCTACTCAGAAGGGATGCTTGAAGGAGGTAGCAGCTCTGCTATAGGGCATGGTTTGGGGAGTGGGTGCGAAGACCAAGCCAATCATCTTCCATACTTGCTAAACAGGACCATCTTGCATTAGGTAGCTGCTTGCTAGTCCCTTACTTTCATTCTCTTTTGGAAAAAACAAATAGCAATAGCAATAGCAGCTTCATTTATATATCATTTCATATTGCACTAAGCAGTCTCTAAGTGGTTTACAATGTGTAAGCTGATTGTCCCCAACAAGCTGGTACTCATTTAAGCGACCCTGGAAGGATGCTAGGCTGAGTCAACCCTGAGATTGTGGCTGGGATTGAACTCACAACCTTGTGGTTTGTGAGTGAGGGGCTGCAGTACAGGCATTTAACCACTGTTTGAAACACTGATAACTAACCTTCTGCTGTAGTTGACCAATCCAGCCACTGTACAAGCCAATACAACCTGCCTCTAAGAAAGATTGTTATTTCTGTTTTCTTTCTTCCCCCGTTATGATATTACCTGTGAAGAACTTTCAGTTCCTTTTGCCATAATGAAATGAAGCACCTGTAAGTAGAGTTGCAAAGATCATAACTGTAAAGTTAATTAAATTATCTGAATATGGAGAAAAATAGTAGTAGTAGTAGTAGTAGTAGTAGTATACTTATTTATTTTATACATTTACCATATAGCATTCAAAATAAAGCTATGCAAAATAAGAGAACTTATATGATGGTAGGTAAAGGTAAAGACTTTCCCTTGACAAGATTGTCTAGTCATGACCAACTGCTAGGGTGGTGCTCATCTCCGTGACTAAGCCGAAGAGCCAGCGTTTTCAAAGATGACTCCGTGGTCATGTGGCCAGCATGACTGCACAGAACACTGTTACCTTCCCACTGAAGTGGTGCCTATTTATCTACTTGCAGTTTTACATGCTTTTGAACTGCTAGGTTGGCATAAGCTGGGACTAGTGATGGGAGCACACTCCATCATGCAGTGCCTGGGCCTTGACCTGCTAACCTGCTGATCTTGTGATCGTCAGAGTCAGTGACGTAACCATTGAGCCACTGCATCCCTTACGTATTGGTACCCACTTGTAATTCAGTAATACTAATCACAACAATAAGGATGAAACTTATACAATCAACAGTTTAATAAAAAAAATTTATCTTATTTGCAAAACTATTTTAAAACATTGCAACAATAGTTTATTCTTAATAATCCTTTAAATGAAATAGCATTTAAAAAAATACTGACTCAGTATTCAAAGTAATGATTCACTTTGCTAATCATCATATTTTTTTAAATCCACTGTGCTTTGAGTTCTGAAACTTGTCAAAATTTTGTTCAATCCATAGTTATGTTTAATTGGCTTGCTTTGTTTTGTTTAACTGGCTTGCTATTCCCGGTTCATAAATGATTGTTGATATCAACATCATCTTCATTAGATGACTCTTCAGTTTTCTTAGTTGTTGTCTTTAGTTATGACACGTACTTTAAAATGATCTCTTATGTGAGAATGGCTAGCACAGTGATTTCCAATCAATGGATCCTGAGATGTTGTTGAACTACTCCTCCCTCATTTGGGGGGACAAGGATGAAGTCCAATAACATCTGTGGACCCAAAATTGGGAACCACTGGATTAGTACAATATTGTATTAAATCTATCAACTCTGTGAGAGACAGAAGTGTGTGTCTATCATATATGTTAGCATAAAAGAGCTGACTATTGCACCATACACAAAAGCCACACTGAAGAACCTACCTCAGCCATCTGGGTGGCAGTGTTGTTTCTTGTTCCCATATAGACCATGGCCAGAGCAGAAGAAATACTCCAGGGTGAAAAGAAAAGGTTTTTGCCCTGGGATGAATGATTCAGCTTTTTGAAAAGCTCCAAGGTGAAGTTGCCATTGGCTACTGCAAGGGAGTCCATTGCTAAAACCTATGACAAATATTACAAGAAAAATATTACAAGAATAACAACTCTGGAGGGGAAAAGAGTCATTCTTTTCATGATCCCATGCATGTTAACAGGGAAAGAACACTTGCTGGATCGAACTGAATAACAACCTAACAATCTTGTGCAGAATCATAGCTCCCTCAAAATATTCTCAGTTGTGTTGTTACAACCAGCACATGAGATATCAGCAACATCCAGATGCTGCCTAAAAATAAAGTAGCATCTTTCTGGAGTGGACTGAAAAGGGGGCTTTGGAGGAATGGCTGCCCCAACACCTGTCATACTAGATAGCTTCTTCATTTTGCCCAGCAGATCCCTAAGCCTTTGTAAAGAACTACAACTCCAGGCTTAGCTCCAGTTGTTGTTGTTATGTGCCTTCAGGTCTCCTCAAACCTATAATGAATAATGAACTGACAATCTTGTGCAGAATCATAACTCCCTCAAAATATTCTCAGTTGTGTTGTTACAACTATCCTAGAGGGGTTTTTTTTGGGGGGGGGTTTCAAGATTTCATCAGAGCAGGTTTTCTATTTCTCTTCCTTCATGAATGAGAGGGTGCAACTTGCCCAAGTTCATCCAGCAAGTTTCCAAGGTTGAATGTGGATCTGAACCCTTGCCTCTCAGGGTCCTAACCCAACATTCAAACAACTACATCACATCTTCATTAGAGGGAGCATCTATACACTTTTGGAATTGTTTTTTGAAGTTGTTCGGAAAAGATGGTTTTTCCTCATTTGTCTACAACTTGTAGAGCTCCAGAAGCACTGTGGCTTTTGTTCCATTTCTTTCATACATGTTAGATTTATACCCAACCCTTTTATATATAATGCCTGAGAAATCCTGATGATTCTTTGCACCTGCCTAGCAATATCTTAAACAATGACACATATATGATTAATGGTAGATAGTGCCCACCAGTAATGGTAGGACAGGGAAGCCAATGAAAGAAGCCAAAGTCAACAATAATATGGAACAGGCAGGGATGGGTTGGTTGGTGTGTGTGTGTGGCCTGATCCTGGGTTGGTAGGCAGTGTGCCTACTTTTCCTAATAGATCAGCTTCCACAGATCTTAATAGCAATACATTTCCAATCAATACAATAAATCCAGCTCTTTATTTAGAACAGGGATGAGCACTGTAAGACTCTCCAGATTTGTTGAATGAGAACTCCCAGCAATCTTAGCCAGCATAGCTCATAGTGAAAAATGTTGGGTCTTGCAGTCCAACAGCTATAAAATCTGAAGTTCAACTATTCCTACTTTCTTACTTTTGAGGTTTTTAATTAATTAAACAACAAATCCTTTATTAATTGAAATCCTGCTAATGTTGAAGGATGCTGGAGCTGCAGTTTGACATCTAAAATTCAGCTGTTCTCTACACACCCTGCTTTGAGGAAAAATATTAATTTATCCTTTAATACTCCTGTTCTTTCTTTAGATGAATAACAAGAAAAATCTGCTACACAAAACTGTTCACTCTAATATATAAAGGGGTAAAACTGTGAAAGAAGTGGTAGAAATTCATAACTGATATTAACCAAGAAGTAGTTCATAACTGACATTGACATGGTACAATACCTGGAGCTGGTCAAATTTATATGCTTCCTCAGCCAGACTTGCATTTCTCTGTGAAGAAATAATTCTACAGAAATATAAGGCAGCCCTTACTTCCTCTTATTTATATCATTTGGGTCAACATCCTGTTCACCCTCAACCTCTAACCACAAGTTTCTGCTGCCAAATTTAAGGACTGTCAGCTACTCTATGTTATCTATAATAATCTATTTTCTCTCAATAGTTTTAAATACTAAACTATAGTTAAGCTTATTGCACTGTGTTCTCAGAACGTAATGAGAACGTGATGAGAATGGAATGTAATGTATTTTATTGCACGGTATGAACCTCATCGAGTTCCCATTCTGTGCTCTGACAGTCCCTAGCCTGCTCCATGCATTCTCAGCCAGCAAGAACATTTACAGACCGTTCCAGATTATGTGTGTGTGATAATCCTACCCGGTCTCAATCTATTCTCATTTTCTGATTGGCTAAGACAATTTCTTCCCCTCCCGTCCTAGAACGTCCAAAAACTCAACTCAGCCCTTCCAGTGTTGATACAAGGAAGGTGCTGCAGGCAATTTAAATTTTATTTAATTTTATTTTTGTAGATTGAATTACGTTGTGTTTACAAGAAAAAAACAATGAATGCTCACTACCTAAACCTCTCAGTAGCATTCTTTCCAATGCAGACATAGGGATTTTCACAACAGTGAGCATGCACCAATGAGGGACAGCTGAGGAACTACTTTAGCTCCAGTACCAGTACAACAGTAAATGCAGTGTGACAATATGTGTTCTCATAACGTTACTATCCCGTTATCAATAGTCTAATGCAGTAACACCCGTTCCCATATCATTACATTCCAGGGACTCGATGGGAACGTTACAGGTACTGATGCGATAAGCTTATAAATTTGAATATTGTTACAAGAGCGCTTGTTCTGCTGCTTGTGAAGGAAAGGAAGATAGGTTCCCATAGTGTTAAGATACTATTATTATTATTTTTTGTTAGATCAACTGTGGATGTAGGAAAACAAGCTCTGACCTGAAAGTCACACAGTGAGAAACATGGCAGTTATATCTATAATTTCTGCCAGATCCAATGGTGGAAATATTGGGAATGGCAAAGATACATCACTCTGTACTTAGGTTGGAAAAAGAGCATGGAAAAATTCCTTTGTGGGATAACAATCCCACAAATCCCATAGCTACCATATTCTGGAAGCTGTAACCCCAAATTAATTTTTCCAAGCTCTCCACTTGTAAGAGTGACAAAAAGTACTGATCATTGTTGTTGTATTTTATAACCCTAATTTATTTGTGTATATTTTATTCCTTTATTAGATTTTTGTGGAGAGGTTTTATGTTTTAAAACTGAGTGTAACCTTACTTCATGTGCAGAGAAACGTAGGCGCAGGATGTATTAATAAAACTTCAGTGGTTCACATACCACAGATTTGCCAATCACATTTTTTTTCTGATCTTTCCTTAAGAAATATTGGCTGGCATCCTATTGGTGAATGCTAACTAGAGTAAACTCATTCCATTAATTGATAAATCTTGAGTTAACATGTAGGTAAGTCCCACTGATTCAATTGGTTTACTTTGATCAGGTCTAAAACAGGATTTAGGCCCTCTTTTCCAAAAATAAAGGAAATCCATGCCAAACTGAATCCCCTTGTTACAAACATGTGGCATGCATATACGGTGTAAAAGTACATTATTTTCTGGGAGCCAAGCAGAAGAGAGAAGGAAGAGGGATTCTCCAATTGATGAGAGTTTCATACCCACTTTTTCCTTTGACATTGCTTTCCGCTGAGGTGGTACTTAACTGTGGTAGGCCCATAGTCAGTGCATATACCACTTATTGGAAATCCTATTTTTTACAGGATCCAGTGGCTAAGACACAGGGATTTTTGCAAGCTTGAATGATTGAAACTACAGTTGGCCCTGCATATCCACGGATTCTGCATCCTAGAATTTGTAGTTTGCTGTGGTGGCAGAGCTCTCTGATAGGGAAGGCTAAATATCTCACAAAAATTACAAATCCCAGAATTCCATAACACTGAGCCATGGCAATTAAAGCAGTGCCAAACTGCATTAACTCTGCTGTCTAGATGCAGCCTAAAACCTGTTAGTATTTAAGCATTACCAGGTAGTGACGTTCATATCAGTGGAGCAGTGAATCCATTCTAGCTTTTAGTCTGAACTTTAAAGTAGCAGTTCTGAACTTATTTGGAAAATAGTTCAGCATCTTGGATGGCTCCTTTAAAATTCAGATTTAAACAGTGTAGATTCTCTGCCCTAGTGACAGGAAAGTCATCAGCTTCCAGGGTCTTTTCATGATTTACACTTTAGTAAGTAGCACATGCTATTTACTCACATGTTTATCTATTGCAACATAAAAAACTGGCTAAGTGACTTGCACACACATTATTTTCAATGTATATAAAATTTATTAAAACATTTCTATACAGGTTGAGGCTTCCTTATCTGAAATGCTTGAGATAAGATGTGTTTTGGATTTTTTCAGATTTTGAAATATTTGCATTTACATTACAAGTTAGCTTGGAGATGGGACCAAAATCTAAAGACAAAATTCATTTATCCTTCATATACACATAGCCTGAAGGTAATATTTTTAAATAATTTTGAGCATGAAACAATGTTTGCATACATTGAACCATTAGAAAGCAAAGGTGTCACTATCTTAGCCACCCATATGGAGAATTTTGGATTTCTAGATAAGGGATACCCAACCTGTATTGCTTTCCTTTTCAAAAATCCAGAGAGTTTTACAATACTACATTGTTAAGAAATAATGAAACACAGTATTAAAAAAAAAAAGGGATGAAACAACAAAACAAAATATTTTATTACAATAAATTAAAATCACCAGTATAACTGCAATCCAATGTTTATATTATAAAATGTAATACCAAGTGTGATAAGCATTAGTTTACAAAAATGTAACCAGGAGGTTGGTGATATAAATTCATTAACTTCCAGGAGTACTTTAAAAAAAATTCACAGTTTGAAACAAATTAGATCAGGCTTATTACTCTAGTACATATTTATACTAAAAATGCAATTTACAGAGTGATGTGCATTACAAAGAAGAAAATGCAGATCATGTCCTAGTGTGGTTTTGGAAGGTTTCTATATTTTTTTAAACAGTGACTTGATTCTTGCTGAACATATCAGCTGTAGCCATATGTACGTTCTGCCTTTCCCCACAAGTACAGGAAAATGAAGAAACCTCCCTCTCTTTAGACATATTTGTACAAACTCTGCCTATGTTGTGTATTTTGTGCTGCAGCAAGATCCTTCCTGTTTGCTAAGCAAAAAGCTGCAATGCTTTAGGGATGACAGAACCTGCCAAAGAAGAGAATGGTCTTGGTTTTGTTATGCCTGATGAAAAACAGGAAAGGGTGATCAGCTGCAAACAAAATGGCACCCCGGTCACTTCGTCCATCTACATTAGCACCGCTTGAAGCCGCAGCTTCAGTGCCCTCTTCATTTATGTCAATAAAGCATTTGTGAAAAACCTGGGACAGAACCAGCTTGCTTTTCTCAGACATCCCAGTGAAATCAGCTTGGCTTGTGCTGAAGGCATTTGTTACTCCCATGTTGTTCAAAGCTGACTTTAACTCATAGTGATCTTCTAATTGAGCCCTAGGGAGATACACATTGGCCTCCACTTCTTCCATTTCTTCTGGGCTAGTCCACTTGGATAAAGCCTCATAAGTCAATGCTTTTTCTAGCTGCAATTGTTTAAAAAGAAAAGACAAACAGAAAATTATACTCAGGTTTATTAAATTAGACATGCACAACTGTTTTCTGGAATACCTAACAGGATATGCTTTATTGAACAATGACTAATCCTGCCAGCATTTTGCTCTTTGTGATGGTTTACAGATCTCTGAAGCAATGTCTTCTGTTACAAGGGGTTAAAGTCAAAGAACGATAACCAATGAAGACACCCTACCATAAGATTTAAAATATATGTTAACTACAAAAGGAGGGGGAAGGGTGTGGAATTTTGACCTACAGAAGGTGATCTTTCAATATTCAGAAGGAAAGGAATAAATCTCATTAAAATTAAAAGAGGATGGACAATTTGTGCCCTTCCAGATGTTGGACTATAACTCCCATCATCCTTCATTATTGATTGTGTGTGCTGGCTAAAGGTGCAGAATAGCCACACCTGGAGGGTCACATGTTGACCTCTCTTGGTTAGAAGACAGGAGTGGAACAACCCCAATTGAATAAATCATAATATCAGGATTCAGGGTGAAAGATGATTCTAGATTTTGGCAGAGAGTGGCATTTTAAATACTATTTCCCAAGATCAGTTGAAACAAAGAAAGTAAAGGACATTTTGTAAGGGGTATTTCAGTTATGGCTTAATGAAAGTCCAGCATTTTCTCATCAGGTACACTCCCCTTTTCTGAAGGAACTGAATGTGGCTAAAAGTATAGATAATATAACTACAGACATTTTATTTTGGAGATTTCCTGGAGATCTAGCTTAGGTACAGTTTATTTCTGAAGGTTTTTCCTGCTTCTGACAATTTCCTCATCATCTAGAAGTGCCAAACAAATCTCTCAATTTCAGAACAATTTAGACAGGTGCTTTTACTTACCATTTCCAGACCAGTGCTACCATCAGTAATGTCATCAGGGAGTAGTATAAACATGCTGAGGTCATTTTTTAGATAGGGAAGCTCAAGAATTTGAGTCTGTAATTCTTTTATGTAGTTCCAATTAAAAGTATCATGCTGGAACATCATCTTCACTGGCTTACTTGTGCTCTGAAAGATAACAAGCA
>CM034706.1:98073868-98087277 GCA_020142125.1 Phrynosoma platyrhinos
GTTTGATAAGGCCCTTAGTCTGTAACTATTACTCTATAACAGTATAATGCACAGTAGATGACCACATCAAGGCATGGCAATTGAGTGGTGGACCAGACTGCCCTACTGTTTTTTATTCATTCAGTATTTATAATTTCATACCTTATTCAGTCTGAAAGGCTGTTCTGTTGTATCTTCTTTCTTAAATGTCTTTGACCAGTTTCCTTTGAAGTACAGGGCATTCACCAAGATCAGCTGAGTCAGTGAATCTACAGAGCCTTCGTTTAACAGGTTCTTTATTTTACCTTTCCAGGGAAGGAGAGAAAGGAAGCAATTATATGTTTCTGCAACTTTACTCTTTTGAAGGGAGATAAAGGCAGATGCTGGTTTTGATATAATCACTTAAATGTGATTTCATCATTAGAAATGTTCTGTAGTTTTGCCCATTGACATGCACACAAGAAGAGTGCTTCTAGATCAGACCAAAAGTATACCAACCCATTGTTCTGTTCACACAGGGGCCACCCACATGCCAGCCACAAGCAGGACATGGTAACAATACCACCCTCCTGCTTGTTTTCCTTAGCAATAGCCCCTGGTGCTAGAGGTAGCATTTGGATAACATGACTATACAGTACATGCAAGTTTTCCTCTCTTTTTGCATGTGTGTGTGTGTGTGTGTGTGATGATGATGATGATGATCCTAGTTTCTAGCATTAGACACTAGAGTGGGAGAAACATTACCCATCCAGTTCCTACATAGCATGTCTAGTTTTAAGCACCTCTGTTATGTTCCTCCATACATTTGCCCACCAAAACTAAAAAACCCTTACAAGGTTTCCTTTTAGTAGCCTGTTACATCCCCTTTATCCTCTTTAACCTGTGGCAACTAGAACGGTACACAGGATTTTATCACATGGGGGAAACCGGGCAAAATTGAGGGTTTAAACAGTGATTATCCCATGCAAAACACGATATTATACTTAAAATTTTCATGGGCAAATCCCAAAAATGATTTGTTGCTGTTTATTGCCTGTTTAATAGTGATGCATGTGAAAATCCTAAGTGCGATATTGCATTTTGCATGGGATAATTGCTGTTTAAAGCCCCAATTTTCCCCGTGTGATAAAGTCCACAGTATTTGAAATGAATTTTGTATCACAGATTTGGATAAAAGCATTATGAAATTGGAAGTTCCATTTCTGGTTCTTTTGATTTTTGAGCATGGTATCTGAGGGCCAACATTTTCAATGAGTTGTTGTTGTTGTTATTGTGTGCTTTCAAATTGTTTCCAATTTATGGTGACCCTAAGGTAAACCTATCATGGAGATTTCTTGGTAGTTAGAGTGGAATCCTAGGGCTATAATTGTATCGTATGAAAGGACCCTTTGTCTCTTCAGTAGTTAGTTTCTTCATGTATTTGTTGTGTGTTTTAAAGTAATTTTTTTTACTTATGGTGACCCTAAGGTAACACCACATGGTTTTAGCAGTAAGATTTCTTCAGAGTGGGTCTGCCATTGTCTTTCTCTGAGACTTAGAGAGTGTCACTTGACCAAGGTCAATGGGTTTCCATAGCTGAGCAAAGATTTGAACCTTGATCTCCTGGAGTCCTACTCCAACACTCAAACCTCTACACCAAACCGGCTTTCTTCTTCAATGAGCTATCCATCACCATCCTCAGACCTCTTTCCATTTACATTATATATCAGAGAAACCTCTCCGAGCTTACCTTCTGTCTGGTGTTCAACCCAGGCATTGATCTCTTTTCTAACATCTTCTGCAGCATCTTGGAAGTTTACTGTTTGTGGATCTGCATTATAATATTCCTTCACTAATCGTAAGAATTCCTTAAAGATAAAGCAACATTTTATATTATTTAGCAATATGTCAAAACCAAACAGGGAAACAAATATATCTATATCTATATCTATATCTATATCTATATCTATATCTATATCTATATCTATATCTATATCTATATCTAAATGATGGTCAAATGTCTTATACATCATGAGAAGCAAATTAAAATGTGAATATATTCCTGCGCTTAAAACAGACAGTTATTATATGTTTATATCAGTTTCTGAACAATAATGTTCAGAATTATATGTTTCTGAACAATAATCCCAAATGAATTAGAAACAAACGCCATCATGTCCCCAAACTATTTAATATGTAAGAAAAAGAGAATATGTGACAGCCTTAACATTTTCATTCTGGGGCAATATTTGAAGCACAAATCATGTAGAATGGGCATGCACATGTGCTGGGTGTTGAAGATCCATTCCTGGTATTTCCAACATATAGCCATGGCTGCCATTTCCCCCCACCAGAATTAACACTCTGATTACTTTTGGTCACTTCTGAAGTAGATTATTAGCTCTTTCAGGTTTTGGGCCACTCAAACAACATTTAAGTGGAAAACTGCACCCCAGGGAATTTTTCAGCTGGAAAATTATTTAAAGGAGGTTAGAATATTTAAAGAAGGCAGTGGAAGCCCCCCCCCCCGAAGGCAGATGCAGTCTGTGAACCTCATGATTCCCACCCTTGAAGTAGTGTAGTGTCTGTTGATGCTACCTGTAGGGTCCCAGCTACCATATTATAAGGTTCTGGAAGAGTGGCCCCTTATGTATCACTGAAAAGGCAGTGAAAGCCCATGATGATGATGATGATGATGAAGAAGAAGAAGAAGAAGAAGAAGAAGAAGAAGACAGCCACCACCAGTAGCACCAGCACCATCAAAGGGGATGCACATTTACTTGTATTAATTCATATGTCTAGATGTAGCTTTAGTAAAACATAGCTCCCTGTACAGGCAAAGACTGTCACCAGGCCCATGTGCCTTCTGCTCAATCTGCTCTCCAATGGCAGATTCAAGAGCCCCACTTTTCTTTCTTACAGTGTTTTTAAAATAATATTTTAAAATAAAATATATTTTAAAAACAGACTTGAGCTTAATTAGGCCATCAAATAAAGAATGTTTACAGATAAAGGACAATGCTTTGGCAACCTTTCAAAGAGAGGATTGTCTTTACTAAATTAAATACATGGGGTACTAGGAGATTTTAACCAGGAATAGATAGGCACAAACTTTACCTTTGCATTGCCATGACTATATGCTAGAGAAAAGGACTACTTTCGGCTTTATCCTTGCATTAACACAGAAGCAGTAATGGCAAGTGGCTCCCATGTCAATGTGCTGGTGAATGAACTCCAGATTTTAAATCTGAATTTAAAAAAGTTCTCCAAGGTGCTGAATGCTATGCTTAAACAGGTGCAACAGCTTGGCTAGTGCTTTAAATTTAGGAAAATCCTAGAATGGAATCACTACTTCAGTGACATGGAAGACATCAGTTGCCACAGCACATTCCAACTACAGTTTAGTGGATGCCAGGTGACTCAAGGGACCAATAGTGCTCCACAAGGCCCTGAGAAGTTTCTTTTTGGGACTTGAGTCCTCAAACTGAGGTGTTTTCAGATTGCCCAACCCATTCCTACTATCTAGTTTAGATTCTGGGGGGTTGCAGACTGCCAGAAATAGTGCAAATTGAGTCCACTTTTAGGGTTAGGGTTAGTGCTTGGGAATCATGGGAATTGGTTTTTTTCTGAGACATTGAGCCTTCTCTGTCAGAGAGCTCTGGTGCCACAATAAAATACAGTTCCCATGATTCCCTAACCCTAACCCTAAAAGTGGACTCAATTTGCACTATTTCTGGCAGTCTGCAACCCCCCTCTACCTGCCTTCTCCAAGGCAGATGGACCAGCACTAACATATACAGTGTCGCTGTACTCAAGGGAATTGGAAATCAGTGGTAAAGAAAAGAAGATATCACAGTATATGACCAATGAAGACATATCTCAGAGAAATCAGGAAAAAGTTCAGCCTCTACTGACAAAAGGATTCTAACAAAGGCAATTCACACATTTGGAAAGCCAGGAGTTACTAATCCCAGAAATTCAAAAGCATCAGGAAACTGGGCCTTACAGGAGTATAATCCATCACATACAGCCCTAGACCATATTTATATACATTTTTCTGCAATAGTAAGTTGTGCTGGCCTGCATACTCAGTGCTCAGACACATGCTCCACTTACTTTTCGGAAAGGTGCCGATTTGTCTCCATATAGTTGATGGACACTTCTAAGCAAAAAATGTTTTGTGGGTTGGTTGATTTCTTGCATAAGAGACTGGAATCTTGAATGAACATTGCTTGATATTTCAGTGGGTGGCTTAAACTTAAAAAAACAAAACAAAAAACAGCATTGATGAACCCTATATTATATGCATAGTCCTGTTGTCTATAGTGTTTTGTTACATCCTTCATTATTTGTCATTTGCCTCTCCAGACATTGTGTGGCCCTCCAGATACTGTTAGATTACCAATGGATATGGAGTCTAACAACTTTTAGATAGCCACATGTTCCCCACCACTTGCCCATATCATGTACTCATGGTTATAACTAAGTCATTTCATTCTGACAGGGTCAAATTGAATAGGCTCATCTGACATCCCTTTCTTTCCTCCTTTTTTGCTTGAGGATAGAGCCTATGACTTATTTTCTTTTATATAATAACACCAGTCACTAGCATTATGTATTGAATTTAAATTCATATGAGCTGCTTTGGGATATCATCTTCATCTGAAAAATGAGACATATAATCCACAAAGTGCTAATGAAAATAATAAAATATTCGCCTTTGTAGGAGATCAGAACAAAATGAAGATGCTGTCATAAATATGATTCATGGATCCTCTAGTTTTCTCCAAAATAAAATATAAATTTTTATGACAGAACCTCAATCTGTTTATTTTAGGACAGGGATAGGGAATATGTGACCCTCCAGATGTTGCTGGACTGCATTCCCCCCCCCCCCCGAGCATTCATTATTGGCTATGTTGGCCAGGGCTGGTGAGAGATACAATCCAACAACCTCTGGAAAATGACATGTTCTCCATTTTCTTTTAGGATAGAAACTTGGGATAAAGACAAAAAAATGGAGCTCCTAACTACACTGGACATTTTTACAACTTTATATTTCTCAGTGGTTATTTCATATTGCAGGATCAATCCAGAGAAAGTGAACCATATTTAAGATGAAAATCCTTAAAAGAATGTAAATGGGCAGGTATGCTTAGTTTCAGCTGAAAATGGACAACGGAGAAGCATTTTTGTGAATGTTCATTTATTGTGGATTGTATTTCTGTTGTCCAACAAGACTTGAGATGTCTACCTAGTCTTCAACCTTCAGCGGAAACATTGTTTGTTTTTTTAAAAATGAGATTTGTTATTGTTATCCTGACCAATACAGTTCTACTTTGATATATAGAATAGTTGCTGATATTATGACATGAATTATATTAGTTTTTTATCATAAGAGATAACTACTAGGAAACAATGGATGCTAACCAAGGCTAACTTACTTGGAAAACCAGCCTTAATATGGGTCAAGCTTGCCAGTAGATATATAGACTAGCTGCACCCAACATAATTCATTTGCAATCAAGGTACATATGAAAAAATAATAATAAAGATGTTATGATTGTTGTCATCTAGAAGTATAAATATAATTTTCTAAGGGGGGATGCAGATGGGCGACCCTGGGCCACCCTGGGAAGCAGAGGATCGGGGCCACTGCTAGCACACACAGCAGCCCCGATTCTCCCGTTTGCCACCTCTTAAAAGAGTGGCAAAATGCTGCTCCTATTAGAGGCGCCAAAAGGCCACCCCAAGAGCCACTGCAAGGCTCTTCTCTGGCTCTTCCGCTGTAGCGCGTGAGGACTCTATGCACGGAGGACTTCCTGACGCCACGCACCATGCAGGATGTCTTCGGGGAGGGGTTGGGGTGGCCGGCGTGTGGCTGCCCCTCCCCTTCCCTGCCTCCAACTCGCTGCAAAGGGCCCATGTGCAGAGGCCCTAAGACGTATCTGCACATTTGTGTGTTTTTTCCTTGAAGGCTTTAATGTGAAGAACAAAAGTTTATGTAAACCAGTAGTCATGCCATTCTCATTGTTTTAAAAGTACATGCATGTAAGAATGTCAGTCAGAAATGTTCAAACGTTGTTATTGTTTTTTTTAAAATGCATAAACATCTTTTGAAAAACAAGTAAGCCTACCATTATTTACATGTACTTTTGGAGAATCAGAAATTCTCAAACAGGTTTTTTAAACTTTTTTTTTTAAATTGAAAATACATTCATCTTAGCTATGTTCAATGTTTGTTTTAAAGATGTTACCTTGTGAATAGAGATGCAAGAGTTATACAGTAGTTCCTCCATTTTGGAATATGCTCGTGGTTGTCTTCTAATCTGAGTGGTCTCAATGCCCCCAGCTTTATCAAACTGAAACACCTGCAAGTCGAATAAATGCAGTGGAATCAATTAGACATTTAAAGCATCTTAGACATGTCCAGTCATCATCAACTAGCACTTGCAGCCGTGAGAGCTTTCCCCGCTGCTCCTTCCATCTTTTTTCTTAGCAGAAAAAAATGTTACAGAGGGAAAGATGGATTTGGTGCACAATGTCTCTTGAATGGAATCCCCAGGAATTGAGCAGCAGCGGCTTGGATGACACCTGGGCAGAGGTTTGTGTGTTTGGCCCTGGTTCTGCTTTAGCCCAGTTCAGAGAATACTTAAAGCCCCCCCTTAAATGGAGAACAAGAGGGTTATCTAATCTTACTCTGTCCTTTATAGGGAGAACAAGAGGACAACCAGAGGAAGATCTAATCATGTTGGGACAAAGAAACATGACTTCAAGCTCTTTAAAGAACTACTTTCACCTGAGCCTTTTAAAAATTTTATTCACTACTGGTCTGCTGTGTTAGTTTTAGCTAACTAGTTAAGTTCCAAAGCAGCGTAAGGTAATATTCAGTCATTTTTAAGAATTAGTATACTTTTAATTATCCCTCTTAATATCTTTGCAGAATGAAGGTTCTAAATAATGGGTGGGATCCAGATAGCTACTTTGGCTGATCTCTTTGTTTGGACATCTTTAGAAGATATTTTTCACTCGAATGGCTAGCCCAAATGCCATACCAAAGTGTTTCTGGAAACTCTTATTTCTTTCTTTTAAAAAAAGAAAAAAAAGAGAGAGAGAGTTGTCAGGCAATGTTGGGTGGCTAGAAGAAATGTCTAAACCATTTTAGAATTCGCTCTGCACTAGTTTACAGATGACGTTTTTATTGTATTTTGCCTGGAATTTTAAGGAAAGTTTAAATCATGTCATCCATTTATACATTTTTTCCTGGTTTCTCACTCTTTTCTCTGTATTTTTTCTCACCACCCAAAATAAAAAAAATTAGGGAGGAAATTATAGAATAGCTCCACAGAATTACAATTCTGACTGGTAATACTAGGAATCCTGTCTGGAAGTGCCCTAGGTCTCTGATGAATGTAGTTTAAAATTGACCAAAATCAATTAAGGACTATTTTTTTAATGGCATAGCATTGCTAAGCACATTACCCAAACCATACAATGTACCAGTGTTGGAAGGAAAAACATAGTTTGGACTGTGTTTTTTAAAAAATCTTTAATGCCATCTGTACAACAAGTAGGCAAAGAAAATGTATCCATGCAGCATAGACTTGGCATCTCAGACATACTAGGCTGCCTGCAAAGTCCAAGCATGATGGTTGGAATGGGTTCATGTATTCTTTGTAATTATTGAATATTGTTGTTATTTAAATATACTGAGACCTGAATTTGATTGAAAAAAGAGAGTCTATAAATTAAATAGTCCTGATTCTATCAAGGTCTTTCTGGCATACAAACCTACTACTAGTCAATAAAATCAAGACCATTGTAGATAATGTTTAAGGATACTTATCCAAACATTTTCCATCCATGGGGTGTCTAGATAGTGTACAATTTGTTGTAGCAATTGAGAAACCATACTCTGGTCTGTATTCGGTTGGCTTCACTATAGAAGAGAGAACCATCTTGTCCTTTGTCATTTGCCTTAATAACCCCAAATGTTTTGCTTTAAATGAGGAGCCTTGCTTTAAATGAGGTGCTGGATGCACACAAGGCTGCACAGGTCAAGTTACTCTTCAAGTTACTAATTGTCTCATTTCTGTATTTCACAATGTGGCACACACAAAAAGTAAAGTCACACTGATTTCTCACCATGTATTTTATTATCTGTTTTCTAATAAGTTTGAATACCAGTTCAACCAGCTTTAAAAAATAGGGAGAAAAATACAAAAGAAAAACCCACAGTTAGCAATGCCTTTATGAAAACCAACCAACTGTTGGGTTTGTATTGTATTGTTTTGTTTATCACATAGATCAGTGCAACCATCTTTGGTTTTATTTTTGTTTTAATTGGTAGGGAGAAAAAAATATTTAGTTCTGAGCTCTGAATGAAATGTACCTCCCAGTTTTATCCAAGCACAAACACACAACAGCTATTAAAAGGTTGGGAGATATTGCTCTGTTTTCACAAATGCCTTTCTCTACAGACCCTCTTATGTGTGCAGCTACTGTAGTTATACAGAGTAGTGTCAGACTTTTTCTCAAAACATTTACATTATAAATAAGCATAAAACTTACCTCCGCTATCTGGTCTGCAGTATGTCCTTTGGCCCCAAGATACACCATGGCCATGACAGATGAAATACTCCAGGGTGAAAACAGAATATTTTTGGTGCTTTCATTGTTGCACACGTGCTTGAAAAATTCAATGGCAAAGCCAGTGTTTGCTATCACCAGAGCCTCCATCCCTATTTAAACCTATTTAAAGAAGATACAAAATTATAATTCAGACTGTTCATTTCTGAATTCACTGGGAATAGTCACCCAAATCCCTTTGTTGCTATTAAAAACACTCCGGCAATTATTAGTAAACAGGCAACTGGCCTGAAAGATAAGCTTTCCGGAACAATGAATCAGTCATTTGAACCACATGCCTGCTCATCTTTCTTGGGTTTTGTGTGTGTGTGTGTGTGTGTGGTAGTAGATAATAAGCAGCATAGCATCATACATTATTGTGTGGTTTCAAGTCTTTTCCTGTCAATATTGTTTTTCATGTTGGCATATTAATTCTGCCCTGTAACATTAAGAAGCCTAAGGTCAGAGTCCTGTTGGAAGTCCCAGGCAGAGTAGTTCTACTGAATGGTGAATCAGCTCTTTTGGATTCAAAAGAGCTGCTCAGTCTAATAGAACTCATGCATAAGTGTATCTACACTACACAGCTATAGCAGTTTGAGATCACTTCAATTGTCAGCTCCATCCTAAGGAATCCTGGGATCTGGACAGCTATGCTCTCTCAGCCTGAGCTATCTGCCAGGATTTTGGGGAAGATTAAGAAGGATGTAGGGGAGAGTAACCATGTAAGTCACATTACTTTATTAGAGGAAAAGCAGGATATACAAGCACCTAATAAATAATTTTTAAAAAGTATAGTAGCTGAGTAGTTTGTGCTCTTTCTGCAACTAGACTAGAATTTTCTAAACTTTTGACACCTGGGACCTAGTGGACTCCCTCCCTACACTAAAATGGGGAGCCTGCATTGTTTTTACAGCTATTTCTCAATCTGTGTCCTGTCCTATAGACAGGAATCCTCCTTGTAATGATGGGACCACCATCATTTCCCTTCATCTAGTCAGTCAGAGTTCAAGGTTGGACCAGGCTTTCTGGCACTGCCACTGTTGTTAGAATTCCCCTGCTAAAACATAGCCAGTTTCACTGAGTTGCAATGCATCCTCCCTAGCTTATTTGTAGAAAAACAAACCAGCATTTCCAAACATTAAAAAAAAAGAAAAGGGGGAAAAAAAGGAATAGACAGATGGAGGATTTCTGTTTCTTACTGTTCCTGCTAACACGATGAACAAGCAGGCTTAGTCAGACAGTAGGGTGGCATTTCATCCTGGTAATCCAGGGTCCTAGGTACTGTGATGAACAAGCAAGGCCATTGCCTTAAGACTGTTCCTCAGGCTTTATCCATGCCTTTTATATTGGCAGGTATCCACAGGGAGTTATTCCTTGTGTGTTATTTTTGCATGTATCAGTGAATCAAATAATGAACTTATTAGCAGCATACTGCTCATAACAAGGTATTAGCTCTCATGGGATAAATGTCTTCTTCTACCTTGTTATTGTACGTCTTCAAGTCATTTGTGAAGGCAAACCTATCATGGGGTTTTCTGAATGTGTGATTCGTTCAAGGTCACCCAGGGGGTTTCTAAGTGGGGAATTGAACCCTGTTCTCTAGAGTCATAGTCCATTGCTGAAACCATTGAACCATGCTGGCTCTATCTTCTTGAACCCAGCACTCAGAAATACTGGAGACTATTGCATTAGGTTATAATGTGGCTTACCTGAGCCAAGTTAAAATTAGAAGCGGGCAGCATCCTGATAGTATCAGATGCATTTAGCCACCAAAATCGCCACATAGATGCAGCCCGGCTCCATCGCTGCTCCAAGGGATGCTTCTCACACCTCTTTTCAAAGCCAGGAGTTTTTCAGCTTGAAAAGATGGCCGCCAGAGCGCCCCCTGAGTGGCGATGGGGCCAGGCTGCTGGGCCACAATTTTGGTGACTATGCACCTGTTAATATCAGGATGCCGCCTGCTTCTAATTTTAAACTGGCTCAGGTAAGCCACGTTATAATCTAATACGATAATCTTCGCTAATGAGTTCATCATGATTTTTTTTTCTTGGCTAGATTTTATTGAGACATACCAGAAAAGCTTGTCCCATGCTTTGTACAAAATCAGCTCCTAAAAATCTCTGTCTTTAATCTGACTGGTGTTAATGGGCTTGGCTGCCTTTGAAGAAATGTTGCCATAGACAATGTTTTGCAGATTCCTTTGTTCCCATGATTTACTTGTCCGCTCCCAACAATAGTCATTTCAAGTCTAGTCTTGCCTCTCACCCTCCCAATAGTTTTCTAATAACCACTCTCACAGTTCCACTCCTTAACAATCCAGGTCCACCCAACTAATACCATGTCCAATTTTTCACAGGCTACGTCAATGCTTGTTAGATTGCTTGAGGACATGGCCATCTTCACACACTAATTAAACTGATTGGGTAAAAGGGACAATCGGACCACTGGTGGTCCATGGTCTGAGCAGAAAGTGACCTCACTCAGCCACTGAAGGGAGGACATATGCCCTGACACTTGGGCCACTGACCACTGTTACATGGATCTATGCTATTCATCATATTCCCAGAGCTCTGTGGCTCCCTGGCCCTATATTATTCATTCGAAAGCTGATCTGGGGAAGCCAATGCATGTAAACTTCTACATACATAGACTTCTATAGGGAGGGTTCCAGCTAAAATGGAAAGTAGCTAACGTGTCTCACAAATCCAATGTAATGCTTCCATTCATCTACCTTTCTACCTCTGAAATTCAGAGGCGTAGACTCCTTAAAGCCAAAGCAGAATAATCTAAGCACAAAAAGGACAACATCATTAAGTTTTATCTAGTGTCTTTAACAATACTTTGGTGTGCAAATTCTGCAAGTGAGGTTTTCCATGGCATATCCCTGAGCACTGTTGTTGTTATTATGTGCCTACAAGTCAACTCTGATTTATGGTGACCTTATAATTGAGTTTTCTTGGCAAGATTTACTATTGCCTTCCTCTTAGGCTGAGAGAGTGACTTGCCCTAGTCAATCCAGCACTCAGACTACTACATCATGCTGGCTATCTGTCTGAGCATTACGACCTGTCAATATCTATCCATAAAGCTTATGGTAAAATTACAGGAAGGTAATAAATGAGGCAATCCTAATGTCAATGTGGTGTACAAGCTAGTGTGGTGTAGTGGTTTGAGCATTGGACTTAAGAGATCAGGGTTCAAATCTCCACTTGGCCATGGAAACCCACAAGATAAACTTAGGCAAGTTACACTCTCTCAGCTTTAGAGGGAGGCACAGGCAAACTTCCCCTGAACAAATCTTGCCAATAAAACTCACTTTGATAGGGTCACCTTAGGGTCACCATAAGCTAGAAATGACTTCAAGGCACACAACAACTGCTTGGTCCAAATCTGATGCTCTAGCTCAGAGCTTGGGGAAATTGTAATCATAAGATTTGTTACAATTAGTATTATTTTTGGCTACAACTTTGACTACAACAGCAAAATCAATGATGAATGATTTTGTGGGAGTTGTAGTAAAAAAAATATAAGTCTTTCAAGTTGTTCTTTAATTACTACATTTTACTGGGCCAAAACCTATGTCATTTCTGCAGCATAAAACCTTGTCTTAATCCTTCCAACTATTTTCTGGGCTACTATATTCATTTTCATGGCTGCTCGGTCTTTTCACCAGATTTGTAAATATGATACTCCCTTGAAGGTAATTTTAGATACAAGAAACATGTCAGTGTCGTTACTAACAATTGCTGTCTTAATAAATGAGCTCAAATCACACACACACACACACACACATCACATTAATAAACTATATTCAGCTCTAATTATGGCACAATAATAAATTGTATAGAATATGTGTCAAAGTTAGCTGCAATATTTTGAATATTTTCAGGAATAAATGCCACTGAAGTTAACAGGACTGAACTCTCAATAAACAAATACATGTGAGATTAGAGTATAAACAACCTTTTTTCTTATATAAACATATACTAAAACATGCAGTGTCTAGAACCACCCTATTAATATATCAAATATACTTGATATATTTGTGCATAATATAGCACAAAGCCCACAAACTCAAGAGGATACAGCACTCTACATACCTTGTTTAAGCCAATGATGAAAGAAGGTGTTCTCTTTACCTTACTGTACTTCTGAGTATATGTCATGCTGATTATATAGGATTCCTTACCACTCCCAGAGAAACTTTTCAAGTTTCTCAATGCGTGTGATGCAATGTGTCCCTATGGAAAAACTGAAGCATCCTAAGGAGGGTATGACTTTAAAAAAGCATGCAAGAATGACACAACAGAAATTTCTCAGGCCAGCTACTGCTATTCTGTAGAATTGCTACAGGACAAATCATAACTTTTTGCTGTTGTCATGAGAAAATTCCATGAACTTGTCACCTATTCAGAATTAAGAATATATTTTTCAGCCTATATATAGACATGCAGAAAATGAATCAAATACAAAACTTTCCCAATATATGTATTACTCATACAAAAAAAGAAGTGACAGTCAGATTTACTGAAGAGAGAAATTGCTACTCACTCCAGTTGCATCATGGGAGTGCAGGGGGTGTGGGCCACACTGGGTGACATCCCAGAAGAGGTGTGACACCCAAGAAGGGGGGGTGACACCAGGTCGACTCCCTGCCCCCCCAGGTGCTGTTTCAGGGCCTTTTCGGTTGGCCTAAGTCCCGCATGGAGACTTTTTGGGCAGCCTAGGCCCTGTGGGAAGGCTTTTTGGGTGGCCTTTTCAGGGGGGCCCACCCTGGAAACCCTGCTGGAAGTCTAGGGCCAGAAGTCCCACACCCCAGAAGC
>CM034706.1:98106055-98135588 GCA_020142125.1 Phrynosoma platyrhinos
TCATCTGTGCGCCTGCATAAAAAAAGTGATTCCCAAACCATAAGAGCTGACAACAAAGAAGATTTTGTCTTTTGGTTATTATGAGCTGACAAAGCACAATTGCAAACCACACAGAAAAATAAGTCTCCTTTTCCTGATAAAGAATTCTATGCCACTCAACTCTTAACATATATAGATGCTCCCAGTGTCATAATAAAAAATAACAAAAACATCTAAGTAATTTAAAAAGCACATACACAATGATAATTTGTTACATACCAGACAAGCGATCATACAAAAACCATCCTTGTATCAATACATTCCATCTTACAACATGATAATGGCCCAAGATAAAATACGGAATTGTGGAGACATCAGTGTATCTTTATATTGATTAACATCTGTAATAATGGGAAACCAAACTAATCAAGTTATCATAAAATTTCATCATAATATTGATCCAATACCAAGCAATGTTATCATTTCTCCTGGGTGACTCTACTATAGTCCATCCTGACATGGCAATTTCAAGACTGGCCCACAAAATTGCTGAATGAGGCTAATTGTCCTGTTGGCACACCTGAATTCTCTGTGAGGAGGATTGTAGTCAATTTTGAATCAAGTCCTCATAGGTTAATCCATTCACTCATTCAATGTTTCCCCATAAATGTAGATTATATTCTTTCTTGTTTTAAGAATACCAGGCATAGAACCAAGGGATATAACCAATACTTGAAAAAGTTTTATATATATATATATATATATATATTTGGGGGGGTAACTGCAATACCCCCTATACTGCCTGGAAGATTCTTGGAGCTATAAGTACAGTTGCCTGTAATACTGAAAATAGGGGTAGAGCCAGATGGTCTTAACCAGCTGTTGAAAGACTACAGAGTCTGAGAATTGATAAATTTGGGTTTTTGGTATCCTTTATATATAATGACAACCATTCCAACTAATCTAAATGGGGTGGTACCTATGCTTTGACAAGTCGGCACTATGAAGTTTGCTTTGACTTATGATTTCCATGTTCCTCATCTGTCACAAAATACCTCAGATTCATGTGTAACCACGAACCAAGATATTGGTTGTATGAGAAAGAGGCACAACTTTTTTTCTGGAAGAGGAATTAGCTAACCACTGAAATGAAACCATTTTGGCTAAAACCACTTCAGCTTATGAAAATCTCTGCTGAACACATCTTTTGAAAATTGTATGAGGGACAATGTCTCCAGTATTGTGTGTAGCCATAGCACAGGACATTGGTGTGTAATATATATGCAGCATTGATTTGCACAAGAACATATTACCATCCAAAGAGAAATCACTTGGTTGATTAAAAATTTATTCCAGCATACATAAAAATACTCAAATATATTTTCATAGAAATTCACTCCAATATATTTTAATTCTAAGGAACATGGTTGGGCAACATGTGGACCTCCATTGTTAGACTGCAAGTTCCATCATCCCCAAACAAGACAGTTAATAGTGAGGGATGATAAAAACTGCAGCCAGTAAAATTTGGAGAGTCACAGGTTGTCCACTCTTACTTAGAGCTAGGATAGTAACCGAAAGCTTTACAATGTGATTCTCATAGGTTCTGACATCATGACAGATGATCAGGAGCTATTGGAGTTGTAGTTCACAACATCTGGAAGGTATCCTTGAGAATTCTGAAAAGCAGTGGTACTATCAAGCAAATGTTCATGCACAGTGGTGGGATTATTTGGCAATTTTAAAGGTCATTCCATTCATTTTGCAGGATGTTTATTACCCACACCCCAGCGTTTACAGCCAAACATGCCAAGCATGGAGGAAATGACTGCTATCAATAGTTATAGAACACGGGCCTGGGAGTCATAGCAGCAAAACCCCATTAAAGACATTAAAAAGTTGATTCAAAAGACTGGTATTTTGATATTTTAAATATTTCCCTGGTAACCCAAACCTCTTCTGATAAGCTCAGACATCTTAAAATAACTATCAAATTAATTTTTACTTAACTTTTCCCTTTAGTAAATCTTAAATTAACTGTAGTTTCTCATTTTCCCAATCAGCTGCAGAACAAGCCAGACTCTTCAATCATCTTCAGACTATTCCCAGACTATTCTTCAGATGAATCCTGTGTTACTGTGTCACTATGTTAGTGCAAAAACAATTGTGAAACATGTGCCAAAAGTATAAAGGATTTTGACTTAAATTGCTGCTTAAAAAGCATGGACATATATTGGATGGAACTCAGGAATGTCATTGTCATATTATATCGCATTTGTAGGTTCGTAGGAAAATGTGCAATAGGGAAAATAAATACAATTTAAAAATAATAATAGTAAAAAACATTTGGATAAAACAGGGGACCATAGTTAATTAGAGACAGAATCTTTCTCACTTGAGATGAACCCTGAAGAGAAGACCAAAGTGACAGTATGCCCAGGCAAAAATCTCATTTTTATTTGGTTTCATCCATCTGAGTTACAGGCATCCACATATGGCTATTGAGAGTAGAAGCCTTAACTGTCAACCATATTCTTTTCAGGAAGTCAAAAGTCAAGCGCTTGCTAATCTTTATCAACCAAGCTTACTCAGCAAACGTGCTGGGTTGGGTAAGTGTTGCAATGCTGTCCCATTTCAGAAGTGAAGAAAATAGACTTGTTCTTACCTGTCTGATCAGCACTGTCTATCTGATTAGGAAACACAAGTTGCTTTCCAACTGTGATTTTGTCTGTGCTGGCCAGGACTCTCTGGGGCAGCCTGGAGTATCCTGGCCCCATAGCTGCTCCAATTTCACACCACCACCCCTTGTTACCTGGCCCTTCCTTCTCGTGCTGTGGTGGCTGTCTGCACAGGCTTCCCACTGAGCTACCCAATGCCTTTGCTGCTGTAGTGGGTTGCTCACTTCTGAGGGCCGAACGAGACACCCAACAATGATCACAAGGCTGGGCACCTTGTTCTGACCTCAGAACAAATGACCCATGGAAACAGCAGATGCACTTGGCAGCTCAGCAGGATGCCTGTACTCCAGTGTGACAATGGAGAGCTCCGGATCTTCCCGGAAGATCTAGGGTTTGGGATCTACATTATCTGAACAGGACAATGCCAGAACAGGGGGGAAATTGGCTTTTTGGCCTATGAAGACAAGGACTCTTTCCATGTTGAATTGGTTGGACCTATTTTGAAAATGAAGCATCAGAAAGCATGTATGTGTCTATCCACACATGCACACACTAAAAGCATGATGGGGGGTTATTTTTATCAGTAAAATACCTAAGAAGAAAAAAGTTAAATAATTTCTTCCTGTGCATTCCAATCTTGATGAAAATGGATGAAACTAATGAAAACAGGGATGGGAATTTTGTAGCCCTTGCATGTTGTTAAACTGCAAATCCCAGCAACCTTAGACAGTATAGCTAATAATGAGATGTTCCCACTTTTTGCTTAATAATGTCTTAGTCCTAAATAGAGTATAAATCCATGGGGACTTGATAAATCAAAACTTATGTAAGTTTCTCTGATTCAGTGAGCCTTCATTAGTTGGGACTAACAGTTGTATTTAGACCTATATCTAAAAGACAAATAAATGGATCCTAGAGCAAATCAATCCTGAATTCTCACTAGAAGCCAAAGTGACTAAACTAAAGCTTTTATACTTGATTTATTGGAAAAAATAAAATTATTCTCAGTAAAATAGAAGGTGGTAGAAAAAGATAAAGACCACATTGCATTCATTAAAGGAAGTCTTGGCCCACATTTTTCAAGCCCTGAGAAAGGCAATTGCTGACCAAGGTTCATAGAGGTCTCTCATCCAGAAGTCAAAGCTGACTTGAAGGCAAATAACAATAGCTATTATTGACCTAAAAAGAACTCTTGACACTGTTTTGAAGATTATATTTAGCATCTTCCTGAGGTAAGCTTGTAACTCAAGCTATATGCCTCAGTCCATCATTTTATTCTGATTTCCTTAAACACAACTGATACAGAAGCATGACTGCAGTCACTGGGCTTTGTGTTGCTTGAAATATTATCGGCCTCCTTGCAAATGTTAGCAGTGCAACTTTTGAAACATGCAGTTGCCATATTTTCAAATGGCACAACAGATTCTATTTTCACATGTGACCACAATCCACAAGCTATTGTTTGCAATGTGAGAATTGTCCTGTAAGACTCATTCATTTTAGCTGGTGCTTTTTCATGTTATACACATTCTTTGTTAAATATTCTGATGATGGTGTCAGTTTTGATTATGAACACTGCCTTTATATTGTATTTCTAAAAATTTTACATTTTCTAATATCCTGCACAACAGCTATCCCCCATTAGAGATTTGTTCACAAACACATACATGCACACATACCCATCTTCCTCATATAACACAAGAAAGAAAAGTTTATATGAAACTTACCTTTTATTCTATGGGAGAGATTCTAACTCTATTGGAAGGATGTAGCTGATATGGTGTATTTCTTCTGAGCATTAACATTTAAAGATGTAAATTTGCAAAAAGTCTAGCTTGTTATAAACACAATTCTGGAAGTTCCTGGAAGTTGGCTACATAACCCTAAAAATGAATGAATGCAACAATTTCAAGCTACTGTGACTGAATCCAGGAACCCCAAAGCGATGAGGCTAACAAAGAATATATATGTGATATAACCAATGTTGTAAGCAAAACACAAATAAGTTGTAATTTGTAATTCCAAAAGAGGTAGAATCCCCTCATAAGTGGAATCTTACCTGGAACATAGGTTTCCAAATACAACAAGTGTCTTTCTAGAATACATATGGGATTTCATGGTGACTTCCAGGTATGTTCCAGAAATACCAAGGGAAATGTAGCAGTGATGGAACCAAGGTGGAAAAAAGCACAGTAACTTTGACACTGAAGGGGCAAATTCAAGGCAGAGAGAGATTAATGGAAATTCTCATCCCTCATACAATTTCTCAAAGAGAATTAGTAGTATATTTCACACATTTTCCTTGAAGTAAATCTTTTCAATTTTGATAGACTTAGGGGGGTTACAGACTGAGTCCACTTTTAGGGTTAGGGTTAGGGTTAGGGAATCATGGGAACTGCATTTTATTGTGGCACCAGAGCTCTCTGACAGAGAAGTCTCAATGTCTCAGAAAAAAAAACCAATTCCCATGATTCCCTAGCACTAACCCTAACCCTAAAAGTGAACTCAATTTGCACTATTTCTGGCAGTCTGCAACCCCCCTTAGTTCTCACATAAATTTAGGATTACAGCCTTTATGGTATATCTCTAGTTTATGATTTGGTTATAATCAGGGAAATTAGCTTTTTAGACTACAGTTCCCAGAATTTCCCAACTAGGAGAACTACTGGCCATGCTGGCTGGGGGATTCTGGGATGAGGTCAAAAAAAAAAAAAAAGGGGGGGGGGGGAAAGCTCACTTCTTTTCCCCAAGCTCTAGTAAGAAATTAGCCAAAACAACTGAAAACTGTCTGCAAATGTATTGACTTGTGTCACCCACTCACTTTGTTTATTGTTTTGGTGTGCCTTCAAGTCATTTCCAACTTATGGTGACCCTAAGGCAAACCTATCATGGGGTTTTCTTGGTAAGTTTCTTCAGAGGGGGTTTGCCATTGTAATCCTTTGAGGATGAGAGAGTATGACTTGGCCAAGGTCAGCTTGTGGGTTTCCATGGCCAAGCTTGGATTCTTGTCTCCAGTGTCTCTGATCTCCAGAGTCATAGTCCAATGCTCAAACCACCACATCCACTCACACCACCTCTAAATCTTCTTTCTCCTGGCAAAAAAGCCTGAAATTTAGCCAAAATGCCAATGTCACTACAAGTGAGCCAAAATGCAACAGTGCAGCCTAGGTCACAGGGGCAAAAGCTTACTTTCAGTCTCCTCACTCACCCCTTCTTGAAGGCCATGCTAGGTGAGCAGGATGTGAGGTTTCTATCATGCCAAACATATGCAATATTTCCCAAGTGACTCTAGACCTCAACTAGGGATGCTCAGTCCTGCCAATGTTTCTTACTGTGGCATTCATTAAACAAAGTTCTTGAATCCTTTCCATCAAATGCATCTATAAATTAGTAAATTACATTAAGTTCTTATTTTTTTTAAAAAAAAATTATCTAATATATACTGTACCACCTGTCCTTACAGCCCTGAAGGGAAAATTTACTTACAAAAGAAAAGAGATCATAGAGGATAATTTTGAAACCAGGTTACATCCCTTTATTGTTTGTTTCAGAAATTAATTTTGCCCATGGACCTCTATTGAACTATATGGCATTTTGGGGTGGCCCCTGATTTTGATTATTCTAGTTGTTCAATGGGACTAGCTATTTGTATTAACAGTGTAATCATATTTGATAACAGTACCTGAAAAATTAATACATTTAAAAACAAAAACCACCTGGTGTTAGTAGACTGGAAAAAGCTTTGTACCATTCAACTGGAAACCCATCAGGGCCATTTCTCATATTTGCTACAACATTTTTCCTCTAACTGTAAAGGTTCTGAATGATATTGTGTTGCTGTGATATGCTAAGATCAGAAAAGTCAGAATGAGAAAAGAAAGTCTCATGTCCTGTTGGTGAATGTCATTATCAAAACTATAAAGATCTGCGTAAAACTTCAAAAATTAAAGATCTATATCTGTGGGCAATGTATATAGATTATTGCAAAACCTCTATCAAGAAAGGAAAACAAATATTCTGTGGTAAATTCTGATGGCAGTTCTTACTTACTTCTGACACATACTGTATCAGAACTGACAAGCATTGAACAACAAGCAGAAGGCCTTCTGCAAGAAGCTGAAGTCAGGAAAATCATAATTACCTTACAAGGAAGCACATCCTTACATAAGTCATATGAACCATCTAACCTTACAACTGCCCTGCTTAATAACTCACACTTGACCAGATCAAAAGGAAATTTCAAAGAATCTGTATCTGGAAAAGTTTGAAATATTTACAGCATTTTGTATTTGCAAGGAACAGTTAGGAAAAAAGGCTCTGAGTGGAATTGCTTTCTGAATCACCGTGGATTGTATTGTACAATATGTTTGCTCTGTCTAGCAATATAATGGGTTGAAATGCTGACAACAGGAAGCTACTTCAGCATTGGAATCAAGATCCAGGCAATTAGATAGGTAGCAGCAGACAGCAGAAGCAGAACTGCTAAATGAAGGCTTAGGAGACATTGCTCTAACAAACAACAACACTCACTGGTCTCACCCATATTCCCCTTTATCCAGGCAACCCATTGCTCCTTAAAGGCAATCTATCTTTTTCATCAGATTCCAAGGAAGCCATTTTGTCTGGTGTCTGATGCCAGTAATGGACTGGATGAGGGTGAACAAATTGATTTAATCCAGAAAATATAGACTAGGGTGCAGGAGTTCAATCTATGGAGATTATCGCAGTGCTAATTAAAGTGGCTTACTTGAGCCAGCTTAAAATTTAAAATGGGTGGCATCCTGATATTATCACAAGGATTTTGCCACAGAAATTGCCACCCAGGTGCAACCTGGGTCCATCCCTGCTCCCAGGGCCACTCAGCGCTGCTTCTTTAAAAAAAAAAAAAACAAAAAAAACAGGAGTTTTCTGGCTTAAGGAAATGGCTGGAGCGGCCCTGGGAGCAGCAATGGACCCAGGCTGCACCTGGGCAGCAATTTCAGTGGCAAAATCCTTGTGATAATATCAGGATGCTGCCCATTTCATATTTTAAGCCCGCTCAGGTAAACCGCTTTAATTAGTGCTGCGATAATCTCATATACTGGATGGAGTTACACTGACCCTCAAAGCCAAGTTCAGTTCCTACTTGAGAATCCTTCTGGACTCAGCCGTGAGCGTGAATGCCTGGTTTCAGTGTTTCTCCATCAGTACTCAGACAGATCTGCGTATAATTTATGGGAAAACAATACATAGAAGCTACTAGCAAAATAATTCAAATAAATCTAAGGAAGTCATTTTAAATATATAGAGGCATTTTACTTTCAATACATATATATATATGTTTGTTGACAAATTTATGTTTAGTTTAAGCAGACAATTATAGAAGATTAAAATACCAAATGAAAACATTTTGATATATAGGACAAATGAAACAAAAAGTTTTTTTTTCTTTTTTAATATCTACTAGTGAATATACCAAATATATATAGTTATATGTGTTAAAATATATGCATGGAATAGTAGATATGGATATAAGTATATTTGGTTTACTTTATAATATATGTAATTTTTAAAACAAATTTGTTACAAATGCATATACTAAAATTGCTTTTGTTTATCTCTTATGTTATGTATAGTGTCTTATATTTCATGTTTGGTGTTTTATTGTGAAATTGTTTTCTTTTTAATCAATAAAATTTATTTAAAATGTTATTTAAAAATAAAAAAAATAAATCTGGAAGAAGGCTTAAATCCTGTTTATATGTCAGAAGGTACATTTTTGTTGTAGTTGTTGATCTGGGCCCTTCTCCCTCTTCTGTTGGTGGGCTGTCTCCCTGGAGGGGAAGCCTGACAGCAGAGCAGCAAAAGAGGCAAATGTGTGCCCTTCGCAGGTGACACTTTCCCACATCGGGTGACACTCTGCCTAGTGACGCTATGGTACTTTGGACAGGAGAGAAATTAAACACTCATTTCCTCACTTTCTTGCTTCTCTTGCTTAAATAATGTGAACCAAGAACTACTTCCAAGTTTAACAACAGCTTTCACTGGCGAACAAAAAGAGTTTCCATGGGGGTAACCTATGGCCTCAGAGATGGCTAATTTTTATGTGAAGAGATTTAAAAGTGAAAGGTTTTATTTTGTATCCTTTATGTTATGGTAATCTATTTTAAATTGTTTTGACCATGTGCTTTTTAAAAACAGAATTGTGATTAGTTAAACTTTTATTTAAAATTTTTAAGTCACTTTGGATCCCATGTTTGGAGAAAGGTGGAGTAAGTACAATAAATAAATAAATAAATAAATAAATAAATAAATAAAATCACTTGTCCTGAAAGTGCTTTTACTGAACAACTTATTGTATGGCATCAGATGATGCCTTTATTATTTGGATAGGGAGTGAAAATGACCTTATGAATTTTTATCAGTGTGTAAATTCTAAGGATGGGAACATGCAATTTTTATATAGAATACAATTCAGATTTTTAAAAAATAAAAATAAAGAAGAGATCAACTCTGGTTTTGATATGAAATGGATAGATACTGGATATATCACTTATATAATATAATGACAATATATATTCAATATACAAATATAATATGTCATATATTTAGCTACTTGGTGATTACCTTGAATCTCTCACAATAGAGCAATCACCATACAGATTGCAACATAATGACTTGCATCATAAACAGATAGTTCTATGTATAGCATTTCTCCACTCCTAGCACAGTCATATTTCTTCATTCGCAGCACAGCCAAATTCATATCCCATGAGCGCATGACTTCATGTATCTCTCCTGTTGCCTTGCTTGCCTAGTAATGAAAACCTCTTAGGTAACTCTAGGGCAAGAGTCAGAAAAGTGCAGGCCACAGGTGCAGACCCTAAATCCCACTTTTTTGTGGACTTTCAGGGGTTCCCAAGAACCATTCCCTAAATTTCCATTTTTATAGCCAATTTTCAGTCAATTTTCACTCCCAAATGGCCCCAACATGTTCTCAGTATGCCCACAAATATTTGCTTACTTCTCCATTTATCTTACCAATCCTCCAGAGCCACCTCCATGCCATTTGGGCTGAAAACCAACTGAGAAAAGTAACAGGACATCACAGCATTAGTGATATGACATTACATATCATATCACTATATGGGGTTTGTCGGGGTCATGAAAGCAAAAACTATCCAAGGTTGGTGAGCCAGGTTTGGAGTTCAGCCTTTAAGCCACTCTCTCAATTTGTGGATCACTTTCTGAAACATTTTGTACATGTGATTCCATTCTATATACAGGACTACAGATTTCATTAATAAAATAATGGCTGGAATTCACATTTGCTGTTACAAATGTGTAATGTAGAATATTCAGATTGGCATTCATGACACCTATGTATTCAATAGTACAGGGAGTACATGTTGTTGTGGTGGTAGATCAGGGCTGAGGCGTCCGGCAGCCTCGGCCTTGATTCTTGTCTTCCCTGGGCAGCCCAGGGCTGCCCATCTTCATCCCCCCTAAGTAACTGATCTAGAACTGCATCTTTAAATAACATCTTTTCAGGCAAAGCTGTGGAGAAGTTTTTGGTAACCATGGATGTAAGATCTCTTTATATTAGTATTTTTCAGGAAGATACCTTGACAGTTATACCTTATATTTTTGACCGAAGTAAAGAAGCTTCCTTCTCACTCTTTCACTTCCCTTATTGAATCAGCTATGGGCCAGAACAGATGGCCACAAAGGCCCAAGATGGTGCGGGACTGCAGCAAGCACACAACACAGTCCTGTGGGTGCCCTCTGCCACCAATCCAAATAGGAGCAGAAAAGATTCACTCCTTTTTGGGTGGAGGGTTTGGGCGGCCCAGGTGCAGCTTCAGCATGGCTTCCACATGTCTTGGATGCGTGTGTCATCTAATGACCATGCCCACAAGCCACATGGAAGTTGGTTTTTCCACTCATTTGTTCAGGCCCTATAAGAAATAATTTTACTGCCAAATTAGAGGTGTTGCCATAAAGTGCCCTATGGCCCTAGGGATTGTGAACATATACACTGAAAGGCTTACAAGTGACACTACCATGAACTCAACAGTTTGAGGAAACTGATTTTTCAAAACAAACTGGTATACTGACTGAATAGCTGTCAAACTTCAACACAATGGGATATCAACACAAGTATACTGGACCTTGTGAAAAGCATTCCCAATAACATGTCCTTATCTTTTAAGAAAACAAGATAGACCACATTTTAATTATTTGAACTGCAGCCTTGCTTTCAATCACATTCAAGTATATGCCTTCAAATCACCTGTCAACTTATGGTGAACCCTACCAAGAGTTTTAAAGGGATAAAGAAATACTTTGTACATAGTTCAACGCGTATCAGGTTGTCAGGATAAGCTCTAGATCTCATTTTCTCAAAAGAACCAACAACATTAGAGGTGTTCTAGTAAGAAGCAATTTCAAGGGGCAAAAATAAACATCACATCATACTCTGACTGGCATAACTAGGCCTACAAGACACCAAATCTGTAGTCATAGCATCTTCCAAAATTACACATTTGTTGCCCATATGAACAGAAATGCTATTACAAGTGATTAAATAGTGCAAAGTGTGAAACCATGCAGTGCAAAAGTGAGAAGATTTATGGAGCCCTTTTACACCACACAATTATAGCTCGATTATTCCACTTTAACTGCCAAGGAAACATCCTGTGGAATTCTGGGGTTTGCTGTTTAGGAAGAAGTATTTAGAATTATGAGGAAGAGAGCTCTACTATTTCCTCAAACTACAAACTCCAGGACTTCACAACATGTTGCCATGACAATTAAATACTGCTGTAATTGTGTAGTGTGAATAGGTCCTAAGACTCTTTAGTAGCATACAGGGGAACACCTCTATAAGGAACAAGTGCTTTCTTGAGAAGCCACTTCTTGAACCTTTATGCCTGGATTCTGGATTTTGCTGGGAAAGGTTATTAAATTTAAAGACTTTTTTGGCCCTTTAAGGCCTGAATGAAAAAACTGACTCTCTCTCACTCTTTCAGTTTTCAAGCAGACCTTTTCCCATTAGTCCAAGTACATTCATATGCTCTGCAATATCATCCTTTTTTATTCACATACTTTCAAATGGTATAGGAGTTCCTTGTTTTGATTTAAAAAAAAACTTTCAGTGGGTATGTGCAGGCTATTTTGTAGTGTTTTGAGCACTGGACTAGGACTCTGGGGATCAGGGTTCAATTTTCCACTCGGCCATTAAAAACCACTGGATGACCTTTGGTGAGTCACATACTCTCAGCCCAAGAAAACCCTGCAATCAGATCAACTTAGGGTTGCCGTAAGTCAGAAACAACTTGAAGGTACACAGCAACAACCACAATGTGCAGGCTATGAGCAATATGAGACTATAGTAATGTTCTCACTGTTTATGGTGTTACATATGTAATTATGTGTTGTCCTCTATGGGTTTTGTTTATTTGCTTGTTTAGCCCCCTAAAGGACATGATAGGCTTTTGAGCTAATGAGTCTCCTTTTTCTCTTGATGAACAAGATATCAGACATCAAGGAGACCAATAGGCAACCAAAGCTGATAGGATGATGCCACAGCTCTAGAAGACCAATGTTTCTCAAGCAAAAGTGAATTGGGATAGAAAAGTTTTTACATTCTTTCCTGACCAGGAAGATCCAGTAGCCAGTCTGAAGGGGCAGGTTCAACAAAGCCTGAGAATGTTAATCACCCATGCAAAGACTGTGGCATGCAGCTCAATGGTTCAGCAGAAAGAGGAGTCACACAGACTCAAAGACCTGTAACTCAGGAGATTATCACAATGACCTCTCGTCCCTGTCCTGTCCTTCTCACCTGATCACAGGAAGGACTTTCACAGCTGACTCATTATTGACCCAAAAGGAAAGCATGAGTGAAAGTGATCGTGCAAATCACTTTCACCCACAAGCATACTGAACTCGTCATTCAGCCACCCAGGAAGCGTAAGTAAAAGTGATCCTGTGAATCACTTTCACATGAAAGTGGGCTGCAAAGCGCTTTCAGTCATCAGCTGAAAGTACTTTCTCCTATCATCTGTGGTCTTTTGTATTAATGGAAGAACCCATTAATACCATGACAGCTGAAAGAGCTTTGTAGCCCACTTTCATGTAAAAGTGATTCATGTGATCACTTTCACTTGGGTCACAGATGGGATAAGGAGGGGGGAGCGATCCCATCCCTATCCCATCCCCCTTGTGATAATCTCAGTCTCCAGGGGTTCTTGAGTAGAGTTGTACTGCATATTCCATCTAATCTACTCCACATGTATTTTGGCAGGCCATGTTCTCTCATTCACCCCATCATCCAAAGAACAATGGGCCTCTGCATATGGGCAGGGACCCCATGCTGCGGCCCCGATTCTCCCATTTGCCACCCCGAAAAGAGCAGCAAAATGCCACTCCTTTTGGGGGGGGCAAAAGGCCGCCCTAAGAGCTCTTCCTCACCCTTTTTGGTGCAGCGGTGTCAGGATGGCATTGGGGTGAGATTGGGGTGGCTGGCGTGTGGCTGCCCCACCCCAACTCTACTCTCAGGCTGGCCCTTTGGGCCAATCTGCAGAGGCCCAATATTTCCAGATGTTTTCCCCATTCAGTGGATTGGATATACAAATAATACCCAAAATAATACATATTTTTTAGTTTATACCCCTTTATGTACAGGTTGAGTATCCCACTTATATGAAAATCAAAAATGCTCCAAAATCAAAAATTATCCACATGAGTGGCTGAAATAGTGACACCTTTGCTTTCTGATGGTTCAAAGCACACAAACTTTGTTTCATATACAAAATTGTTGAAAAATTGTATAAAATTATCTTCAGGCTATGTGTAGAAGGTCTCTATATAAAACATAAATGAATTTCATTTTTAGAATTGGGTCCCATCTCTAAGATATCTCATTATGTAAAAGTAAATATTCCAAAATCTGAAACACTTCTAGTTCCAGACATTCTGGATAAGAGATTCTCAACCTGTACACAGAAGGGTGCTTCTTAATGTTCTCTCTTGCATCTCATCATCATTACAGAGAAGAAGAGAGGGTGATGAAATTAAGAATAACACATGGTCAGGCTTGTGACAAGCAACACAAACTCCCTTTATGTAAGGCTGCCTTTGAAGTGAGTTTAGAAACTTCAGGTAGTTCAAACATCTGCAGCCAGAATATTAACCAGGATTGACTTCTAGCTTCTTGAAACAACTGCCTTGTTGCAACAGCTCCACTGGCTCCCAATTTTTTCTGGGCATAATTCAAAATGCTGGTTACAGCCTACAGTATGCTAGGCAGCTCAGGTTCCAGTTGTCTGAAGGACTGTATCTCCCAATATGAGTCGGCTTACATCTTGAGATGTTATAGGAAGTGGCTACTCAGTAGCTGCCCCCAAGATCTTGAATTCCCTTCCTAGAGAAGTTAGGGCCTGTACTGACTGGTCACAAGGGCTGGCCTGGGGGTGGAGTTGGGGCTGGGCAACTGCACACCGGCCATCCCAACTCTGCCCTGATGCCACCATCATGCCGCATGGCGCGTGGCATCAGGGTGCTCCACTGGTGCAGTGTGTAGACACGCTCCACTGGTGCAGTGTGTAGACACGCTACACCAAAGGGATGCAGAAGAGCTGTGGTGGCAGTGGTAAGGGCAGCTTTTTGCCTCTCCAAAAAGGAGCAGCATTTGCTAGCTCTTTTTGGAACAGCAAAAAGTTGGATTGGAGCTGCGGCATGTGTTTGCTGCGGCTCCAATCCGGTGCTCCCAGGGGAGGCACAGAGCCACTCCTTAGGACCCATCTGTACGGCCCCTTAGAATGGAACCATCCTTGTCATACTTATGTAGGCAGGTAGGGCCTTTTTGTTTTGGCAGACCTTGGAGAGCTAGCTACTCAGGGAGAAATGGCCTTTTATGTGCTGTGCTGTTTATATTTGTTCTTATTTTTAATTGTCATGTTTAAGGACTGTATTCTCACCTTACCAGCCCATGCTCTGAAATCTGCTGGGGGAGTTCCTCCTTTCTGTCCAACTATTTTCTAGGTGCATCTGGTGGGAAAACAGGGAGAGGGCCTTTTCAGTGGCTGCCCACAGGCTCTGGAACTCCTTTGCCAAAGAAGGTAAACTGGCAAGCTCCCTAGTTTCTTTTTGCAGACTAGCAAAGACTTTATTATTCCTATGGGCATTTGATTATTAATGATATAAGACCCATCTTACACAATGTGCTGGGTAATGTGTGTATGTTTAATATATGTTCTAACCTGGTTTTAATTTTTTTATTGTTTACCTAATTGTTTTTTAAGTTTTGTATTTTGTGGATTTTTTTAACAATGTTTTTAAATTGCTGCAAGCCTTGAGTCCCAATCTTGGGAAAAGGTGGGATATAAATAAATAAATAATCAACAAGAACAACAACTGATTTTAATTTTATTGACAGAGAGATTAAAACAATAAAAAGGGTTTTTTTTGGTTATGCCCATAGCAAAAGGAAGAACAAGGAAACAGTAGGGGTGCTGCATGGAGAAGATGGTGAAATGATGACAGGGAACAGAGGAAAGGCCGAACAACACAAAATCTTCTTTGCTTTAGTCTTCTCCCTAAAGGAAAACAGTACTCAACTTGGGGGAAATGGATCAGAGGACACAATATGGAAATGCGGAACAGAATAAATAAAGAGATAGTACAAGAATACATGCCCATTAAAAATGAATTCGAATCTCCAGAAACAGATGAACTACATCCAAGAGTGTAAAAGAACTATTAAAAGAACTGGCAGAAGTAATTTCAGAACCAATGTCAATAATCTTTTAGAATCCCTGGGGAACAGGAGAGGTCCCAGCAGATTGGAGGAAGGCAAATGTTGTTCCCATTTTCAAAAAAAAAAAAAAAAAGGGGGGGGGAAGGAGGACCCAGCTAATTACTACCAAGTTTGTCTGACATCAGTCTTTGAAAGGATTCATACTGAGGATGGAGCAAGCTTGTTTTCTGCTGCTTCAGAGACTAGGACACAACGCAATGGATTCAAGCTACAGGAAAAAAGATTCCACCTAAACATTAGGAAGAACTTCCTGATGGCAAGAGCTGTTTGACAATGGAAGACACTGCCTCAGAAAGTGGTGGAGTCACCATCTTTGGAGCTTTTTAAACAGAGACTAGATGGTCATCTGTCAAGGGTGCTTTGATTGTGTATTCCTGCATGGCAGGGGGCTAGATTGGATGGCCCTTATCTTCCAGCTCTATGATTCTATGATAGTTTAATTATATTTTTAACTTAGTATGAACTAAATATTTAAGCTGTATCTGTTCTAATTTTTGCAAGCCACTTTGCATCCTGGATTGGAGAAAACATGGGATATAAAAAAAGAACAACAACTTCCCCTCCCAAGGTATGGGAATTTTCAACGCACTATTTCCCACAAAAATTATATGTAAATATCTATGTAAATGTGAAGGCTGCAGATCCTTCCCACCCAAGATGCAAGGGCCAGCCAGTTAATCACTACAAGGATTCTGCCTGATTCCACTCCTTCAGAACAGGGGAAATCTGGTACCAATGCAACATGTGACAGATTTTAGTGACACTCCAGTTCTTGACACTTATACTCCAAGAGATGCTTGCTTTTCTCTATCCTACTATTGATAGAACTGGACATCTTGTTACCTTTTGTGCCCATTTTGTAGGATACCAATAAAGAACCTCCCCAAGTATTTTATCACTTCAGAAAACAGAAGAGAGACATTATTTTTAATTTTCCTCTTGATGATTAAGCAACATCAGTAGATAATAGAAGAAAGTTCAATTTATGTTATGTCAGTAATGTAGTTGTAGATGGAGTGTTGTTAAGTTTGTTTTATATGTTTCTTTGAAATGTCCTTTTTGTGTCTTGTTGTGTTTTTTCTTTATTAATTGTTTTTAAAAAAATCTCAATAAAAATTAAAAAGAAGAAGAAGAAGAAGATAGACATTATTGGAAGAGAGGCCAAGAAAGAGGGTCCAAGGCTAGAAAAATATGATACTTCCAGAAACAGGTGTATGCTGTTGTTGTTCAGGTCCGTGAGCTTTTCCATTGGAGTGCCATCTTCAGCCCTGGTGGCGCAGTGGTTAAATGCCTGTACTGCAGCCACTCACTCATAGACCACAAGGTTGCGAGTTCAATACCAGCCAGGGCTGAGGCTCGACTCAGGCCTGCATCCTTCCGAGGTCGCTAAAATGAGTACCCAGCTTGTTGGGGGGCAATCAGCTCACAGTTGTAAACCGCTTAGACATCCCATAGCGTGATATGAAGCGGTATATAAATAAGCTGCTTTGCTTTTTTGCTTTGCTTTCATGCTGTAGCAGTTGGCAGTGCTGCTTAGCCAAACTGGGAATCTACCCCACCCCATGCCTATGATAAAGACCAGAGTCTCAGAGCCAGTGACCCAAATGCACTACCCACTTCTTCACTCATTTTGCAACTGGAAAATGAGTCCAAATGAGCTGCAAATGCTAACAAAGATTGGAGAGGTTGGGAGAACAATGTTCTATAGCCCCCCTAACTTTCCCAGGAGCATTTCTGTCTTGAAAGCATCTCAATAAACTAGAAGTAAAAAATGTGTGCATGTCTGTATGTGTGCATGTGTGCACTAGCATAGTTAGGTACCCTTAGCCACTCAGAGTTCTCAGTACTTGCTCTAATTGGACCACTGAGAACTTTTCACCATTGTCCCCTAGCAAAGCCACAATGAAATATCTCCAGGGCTTGCTTATGAGGCTGCTTCAAAAAAGTGCTCTGGCAAAACTAAGGGTGGAATCTCAAAGCCCACTCTAAGAAGGGATTCTTGGGAAAAGAGCTCCTTGGGGGTGTAGTTTCACTTCCTATCCTTTCCCATGGGAAGAGGTCTTCAAAGTAGACCGCTAGCAAAACCAAAAAATTATATCTTGGAAAAGCTACTAAGACCAATGAGTAGCATTGCCAGCTTTTCAAAACAGCAATAAGGGACAGCCAAAATTAATGACATACAGAGTCAACAATCAGGGAGCAGATGTCGACAAGTCTGTGAACTACCTAAATGCCAAATGAAAGGATTAATTTATTTCTCTGTAAAATATACATACTGTCCATATTCATAACTTATGTGACACACACCTTTTTGTTTTTATGAAGGACCCTAACCTGAGAATATGGGATTTTTTTTGGCACCTTATTCTGTCTATACAAAAAGAAAAGCTTTTCAGCCCTCAAATAAAGGACATGCCTTGTAGTAAGAGACTCCTGGCAGCCTTACCTGTGAGAAAGTGACCAAAATCAGCAATGAACTAAGCTGTTGAGTGATTTGGGAGTAAACACTTCTGTTCATTTTTGAGCCAACTGGGTGGGAATTGATGGAAACTCACCCAAAGTGATGGAGTATCACAGAATGAACACTTGGAACTCCTAGGACTTATACTTTGAGACTACTTGCAACATCTACCAAAGAGAGTGCCTTCTGTAAATTTATGGGGATATGGGGTATCTTTGGAATGCTTTCTTGAGACTGAGGCTGAATCTATATTCTTTTTGGCGGTCAAATCAATATATTTCTGGTTCCCTCAGGATTTTATAATTTTTAAAATTATGATATTCTGAAATTTTGATATTTTTAAAAAATATAAACACAGTTTCAATCAAATTTTATTTTAGATTTTTGGTTATGTGATTGCTAGATATACAGGTATTTTTCTTAAAGCACTTCCTGTCATTTAGACTGGACTATTGCTATACACTGTTATATTATTTGCCTTGTATAATTTTATGCACACCGCCCTGTGATCCTTGGTGATGAAAGTGCAATATAGTCATCTGTAAAATGAATAAAACAAACAAATAACAGGAAATGAATCCACATCCGTTCCCCAAATAAGAATATTGGGCTGTCTGGGACTGTAGAGATGTAAGGATAGGGTTTACTTCTGGCTTCCTAGTCTCTTTAATACTGATGTTGTTTACATTGATTGAAAGAAATAGGCTATATCTACACTACCCAATTATAGCACTATGATTCCACTTTAACTGCCATGTTCAGATGGCAAGGGATTCTAATGTTGCAAGTCAGGGGAGCAGACCACAGCACTCTCTAGTAGATCATTCTAACACCTCAACAAAGTATAAATCCTAGTCATGGCCATAAAAGTGGTATCAGATAATGGTTAAAATGGTGCACTATAGATACACTCCTAGTAATCACTGGTAGATCATGGCAGGAAATCAGAGAAGTTATTGGTGTATAGGAAGATATTAGGAAGTTTTTTGCTTGATATTTTTATATTGTTAACATTTATGCACTGGGAAAAGACGTTTTTTTAGTCATTTGGAGTCATTTTTATTAAGAGAATCCACACAGAACTAGACCTACAATCCAGGGATTCTGCAGCATTATCACATAAAGAACTGTAAGCTGAGTCTCCAAATTTCAGCCATATGTCATACATGTGTGGATTTTTTAAACAAACAAACTAGATGGAACAAAAAATATCCCAATGCATCCACTGATAATAATGATAATAATAATAGTCGTTCCTCTGCATCTCATAGGGACAAATAAATGTCCCATGTCATTATTTTCAGATGGAACTTGTTGCAATTCCAGGCATCTCCCATACTTAATTTGGTACTGAAAAATAACACATATTACTGATTTATGGTGAGTTTTAGTAGTGGTAAATCATGCATGCTGGTATATCAGTCCAGAGTTCGGGGAGTCAAGGAGAGGCCCATGGGTTTCTGATGGTCCCCTGTCTGAAGAGAAAAAGATATTTTAGCAAATGCAAACATATCAAAAACTTTTAAGGGTTTATCATGTTTCAGTCCCAACTTGCTAATTTAGTGTAAGACTGAGTATTGAATCAAGCATTGACAGAGAAATTGTTTATGATAGCACAGGCAGAGTCTTCCTAATCCAGACTTCTGAAATCCAAAATATTCCAAAATCCAAAACTTTTTTCATGGGTGGCCAGTGATAGCTTTGCTTTCTGACTGTTTAATGAACACACATTTTGTTTCATGGACAAAATTATGAAAAATATTGTATAAAATTATTTTCAGGTTATGTGAATAAGGTGTATATGAAACAGAAATGAAAGTTGTGTTTAGACTTGGGTATCCAAGATATCTCATTGTGTATGCATATGCAAATACATGTATTCCAAAACACTTCTGGCCCCAAGCATATCAGATAAGGGTGACAAAACCTGTATTATTTGAAATTTTGCAGATAAAAAAGGAGAAAAAATATGTAAAGTATAATTGTTATCTTGTCATTCTGGCACACAGGGAATAATCCATTTTTGAAAGTTTACCAGTGGTCTTATTTAGATAGCTGAGATTAGCCATCATGACCAATTACGCATTCATAATCATACATCAAAAGCTGTTGACTTTGTTTCTATTTTTATCATAACCATATTTTTCTACAAAGAAAGAAATTACTATTCCCTACCAATAAGTATGAAAACTGTACAAACAGGTTGGCAACCACAGAAATATTTTTTTAAATATTTTTATTGGGGAAAAAAATAAACAGTTACAACTGTGCCAAATTACATAGAAGTTATGCACATTATATACGTAATATGCATTACAAAATCCCCTGGTCTGTTCCCATCTGTTGGTCTGTTCTCAGCCAGATGTAGAATGATTACATCCTCCATTGAAAGGGACCCCAAGAGGTCTTGGCAGATGGTGTCAACATTCAGCATCTGGCTGTAGGGATATAGCCTGACAATTTTTGATGCTCTCCACTTTACAGTGCCTACCAATGCCTGTGGAGTGAAGGCTGCAGCAGCTAAAAAGTGAGTCTTTTGGGGTGAATGAGAGACAACAAATTATCATAGTTCTACCTGTGTTGTACTGTTACCCCTCCATATTCACGGGCTTTAGAGGCCAAGGACTCCCACAAAAGTTGAAAAAACGCAAATATGTTAGTCCCCCAACATGAATGATAAAGGTACCTCTCCCACCAAGAGTACCACCTGTAACTCTCTTTACAATCTTGAAACACATAGCCTCCCCCAAATTTCCAAAGTGTTTCAACTTTCAATCTGATGTTAGCAGCTAAGGCTGCAAATGGTTCACCTTCTCTCCTCTCCCTTTCCTCCTCCCTTTCCTTCCTGACTAGAGAAAAGCAACACCATATTTTCTCCAGTTTTACAAACTTTGCATTCTCCTCATTTCCAAATTCTTTCCAGTCTGAACCTGATGTAAGGGAAGGTAAGGTGTTGTTTTTATCTGGCTGTAAGAGAGAGGAAGGAGGAGGAGAGAGAATTGGATCCACCTGGGGGTGCCTGCAAACATCGAATTCAAAGGGATGGTTTTTGGAAATGAGGAGGCTGTAAAGCAGGAGAATGTACGGCATTGGTTTTGGCAGGTTGGGAGGAAGGGTGAAGGGGTGTGAAGAGGTTGACTTGAGAACCTCAAGAGTAGTGCTGGTGGCACAGTGGTTAAATGCCTGTACTACAGCCACTCACTCACAAACCACAAGGTTGTGAGTTCAATACCAGCCAGAGCTCAGGCTCAACTCAGGATTGTATCCTTCCGAGGTTGCTAAAATGAGTACCCAGCTTGTTGGGGACAATTAGCTTACAGTTATAAACCTCTTAGACACCGCATAGCATGGTATGAAGTAGCATATAAATGAAGCTGCTATTGCAATTGGAGACAGAATAGTCTGCAGCAAAAGGGCACATTGGGGGCACCCCAGAGCTGGTCAGTCCAGAGCTATGACAAACACACACCATGGCCCCAATCCACCCTGACTCTGGCCCAAATAGGGGCAGAAAAGATCTGCTCCTATTTGGGCTGGGAAAGGGCTGTCTTTGGCAGCCCCACCGCAGCCCCAAGCTAGCTTCCAGGCACATTGGCAGTGTGTGGCATGTAAACTCCATGCTCCCAAGCTGCCTGGAAGACAGCTTTACTGGGCCATCTATTTCAGCCCTTTGCTAAGCAGCAGCTACAAAGTCACGAATCTGAAACCCGTGAATGTGGAGGGTACTTACAATATGTCTTCTAATGCAGGATCTAAAACAGAATTTCTTGCATTGAAGGAACATGGGGGAGGGGTGTTCAAATAGTTCACCATTTGAGAGGTATACATTTTTCCCTAGCCCTCATCCTGACCTTAAGCCTAACCTGCAATACACTGGAATTCATTCCTTTTTTTTGGGGGGGGGGGCAGAAAATACTCCACAACTCATACAATGTGAAATTTTGTTTAATCCTAGTGCATAAGGCTTACATTAATTATCTGAAATACTGAATTGATTAATGGGACTAGCTTGATTGTCCTTATGCTATGCTATATTTTGATGAATTTTTATTGGCCTGATCTCAATCTATTACTTAGGAATTTGTTTATTGAGTTATTTTTGAGATACTGTGTGATCTTGTTTGTTAAATTTATGTCTTTCCTTTCCACTAAAGGGTACAGAAAGTGGTAAATGCCAATAAAAAATGCAGTAACACAGTCATAAAATACAAAGCCAATAATGGAATCAAGGAAAAACAAAATATCAATCAAATTAATAAAAACAACCACTTACAATGTATTTACAATTCAGAATCAATTACTGTTTACTCACAAGTCTGGCTACAGCTTTCTGAATGTGCAGAGGCTCCAAACACTTTTCAAAGACAGCCACACATAGGTCATGTTATAATGGTCTAAATGAGATGTAAATAGGGTGTGTGTCATTGTGGCCAGAGACAGTTTGTCAGACAACAACTGCAATGGATAAACACTCCTGGCCACTGCCAAACTTAGGTAACCAGCTTTGAGGCTGAACTAAGCATTACACCCATGTGGCTACTTCAATGGGGGTGCAACCCTACCCAAGACAGGTTGAACCACTCTTCCTTGATCTGTCTTTCAAATAATTAGGAGCACTCCTTTTCAATTTGTTAGTCTAACCTTGTCCATTACTAACATCAGACACTGATTGAGAACATGGAGAGCTTTCTTTAATTTAGATAGAAAGGAGAGATAGAGTTGGATGTCATCCAGATGGCATCCCACAGTGGTTTCATGTGCATAAAAAACAGAATGAGGGACACCATGAAATATGGAGCAACATAGTCACAGATCAACTGCAGATGTGTTGAACTGGAGTTGAGCCGGATCATCATTAGATATTGACCTCTAAGAAGGATTGCAACATAAAATAGTATCCAAAATCCATTCTTGTCTGGTGGCCATGAAGAATGACTAATACACTGAGAACTGCAGAAAGATCCAGCAGAACCAAGTGTGACACATTCCTCTATCCAATTCCTGAAGTAGATTATCCATCAAAGTCAATCTAAATTTCACAATCAGGCCACAAACTAGATTGAAATGGACTGAAATAAAATAATCTCTGTCACCCATTACAAGTGGAGATGGGATGCTTTCACATTGTGTCCAAGAATGAAATATTGAAGATTTGGCCAAAATTATCCATGATGGAGGAGTGTTTAAACAAACAAACAAAAACAAAGGCGATCCCAACACTACTTCCTTTAGGCGTGATGGAAAGCAAGTTTCAAGCATGCATAGGGTCTCATATCACCAAAGTTGTTATGTACATACTCTGTACAATTTGTTTTACTTCTGTGCTTGTGAATTAGTGACAGTTAGTGGAATTGGTGGAGTAGAAGGCGGAATTATCAGAGGTGGTACCAACTAAATCTACTTTGCCACCAACCCTCCTCTATAAAAAGACTTAAGTGACATATCACAATTTTATGGAATGTAACTAAACTGATGGATGAAACTAAACTATGGATGCAGTGGCTCAAGTAGTTAAGATGCTGACTCTGTTGATTGCAAGATCGGCAGGTTGGCAATTCAAGGCCCAGGTGCTACATGATGGAGTGAGCTCCCATTACTAGTCCTAGCTTCTGCCAACCTAGCAGTTCAAAAGCATGCAGATTCAAGTAGATAAATAGGTACCACTTCAGTGGGAAGGTAAACAGCATTCTGTGCAATCATGCTGGCCACATAATCACAGAGTAGTCCCTGACAACGCTGGCTCTTCAGCTTAATAATGGAGATGAGCAAAGCCCCTTATGGTCGGACACGACTTTACAACCTTGTCAATGGGAAATACTTTTACCTTACTTAATTAAACTGAACAAGTTATAACCAGAATACAACACAATGGAGAAAAGAGGGTTGCCATAGTAATACAAGCATATAAATTATCTACAGCAATGTGATACCAATGAAGGGCAATTGGAGCTAATGAAAGGGTCATGAGAGCACAATATCACTCTGGGAAAAGGCTTACAACACAGCCATATAAATTAGCTGCAGCAAGCAAAGTCAGTACAACACTTGACCAAATGCAGGCATCACTGTTGATGTGAACATGACAACTTGGGCTGCATCCACACTGTAGAAATGATCAAATTTGACACCACTTTAACTGCCATGGCTTAAGGCTATGGAATTCTGGGAATTCCAGTATTGTGAGACATTTAGCCTTCTCTGTCAGAGAGCTCTGGTGCCACCACAAATTACAATTCCTGGAACCATTAAGCCATGGCTGTTAAAGTGGTGTCCAACTGGATTATTTCTGCAGTGTGTGTGCAGCCACAAAGGTCTGGGGGGAGCTTTGCAAATAATATTAAGTATAAATATGAACTGCAGCAAGCTAGACCAAGCAAGACTAACTTCATCAAAGTTAGGCATACCGTTTCTTGAACCAAGAGTTCAGGCCAAGAAAAAAATGGTAAAGAAAAGAGTTTATTCATAGTAAAATTACTGTGCAATAAAGCTGAAATCCTATGCACACTCACATGACATTGTGCCCCACTTTAAAAATACCCCTTAGCTTTCTTTTCCAGCACCATATTTCCAATAAATGGTGGTGGGACTAGTAGGAACCCCTAAAATAGCCCAACAGTTTGTGAGGATGATCAGTGGTCATGGAATCTATTGGTTCATTGTGGGGGAATGGGGAGGAAGAAATGGAGAGTTGTTGCTGGGACAATACAGAGATACGGTAATGTGCCAACGTAGAAGCAGCAACTACTGTTGCAAAACTAAAAGTCAACAGAGCATTCCCTAGCCACCTCTTTACATATATAGTACTATACTGATAAGAAACATTGAAAAGTAGCACAGTAGATAAGGCAGGTCATGTATATCTGTCCAGAAATAAAAATCTGCAAGAGCAGCAATCATCACCACCTCCATCCCCACAGGAAGATAAGAACAGTCCTTTGCATACTCCTATTATAACTCTGTCTTCAAACCATCAAAGTGAATTATCTAGGTTTTATGCATCTATCTAATGCCTGTTTGAATGCTGGTTATATTTTAGAAATTGTATTAGGACAAATAACCCTGGAAAGCCAGATAATTCAAAATGCACTAGCAAGCAAATAGCACATGATAGTAGAAATAAGCTCCAGATGTCAATATAATAAGAATCCTAAGAGGTAATAGACTCAAAGATCCATCTATTCTTACCAGGTGTTGTCCAGTTGTTTTAGCCTATAATTCTCCTAAACTTGTACCAATGTGGTTAATAGGAAACATGGAGCTGTAGTTCAAAACATCTATAGGGTACCATAGTGGCATCATTGGGGGGGGGGGTGCAGTGGTGCAGCCCATACTGGGTGACACCCCAGAAGAGGGGTGACACCTGGTCAGGCCCTTCTCTCCATGCCTCCCTATCCTTTGCCTCATGAAGAGAAGAACAGGGCAGCACCAAGACAGGCCATGCGTGCTGCCCCTGGAAGCCTCATCCCCAAAAACCCCACTCCCTGAACTGGGTGACATTCAATGTGGGGATGCCACTGGGTACCAGGAAGCCGGATGTAGCCAGACAGTGCCCACCCAGATGCTTCTTAAAAGGTTGCAAACAGTGCAAAATTGAAATAGTCCCGTCCCCCCCTTTGCTCATTCTCAGCATCTTGTACTGCCTGGATGGTGATCTACAGTCCTCTGGATGTTGTTGGATACTAACTCATCAATCTCAGTCAGCCCACCAAAAGTGAAGGATGGCAGTGAAGTGGTAAGGTCAGAAAGTGATAATAAGACCTAAATGAAATATTATTTATTCTTTTATTAAGTATGTTGCCTTTCTTCTGGAGTGGGACCCAAGGTGAGTCACAGAAGGAAATCAATTACAATCTATCTATGTAGTTTGAAAACAATTGAAATAATCACAATTAAAACAATATAACATTATTTTAAAACATACAAAAATATAAAATAAGTGAAACTCTCATCTGAATAAAAAAAATCTCCCTGGTGCAGTTACATATTAAAAGCCTGGTAAAACAAAAAGGTTTTTGCCTGCCAATGCAATGAAAGTAGGGAGAGGGTCAGCCTAGCCTCCTGCAGAAGGGGTCCCAGAGAGTGGGAGCAGCCACCAAGTAGGCTCTCTCTCATGTCCTCACCAAGCGAGCCTGTGATGGTGGTGGGACTTAGAGAAAACCTTCCCCTGAAGATCTTAGAGTTCTTCAAGGTTCGTATGGGGAGATATGGCCTTTCAGATAGTCTGGACATAAGGCGTATAGGGCTTCATAGGTCATGCCCAGCTACATTGAAGAAAACAGCTTGTTTAAACACAGAAAATCTTGTCATTTCTTAGTGATTTCAAGTTAAGCATGTACAAAACCTTCTGAGCCATGTTTCAAAACATCTTGACATGTTCTGTGGAAATGATAACACTAAGAACACTGAAATAAGGTTTAAAAAAACAAGTGTGCCATACATTATTTGGAAATAGTGTTTATTCTTTATTGGTGAGTTTATATGTCGCTGCATGATTTTATAGGAATTCTATATAACGTTTGTTTAATTGCTTGTTCATCGTGGAACCTTAGGCTACCAAATGCTGAGTTCAGTCTACTATCAGACTCCATTCATGGATGTTTAAGGTTGTTTTTTCCAATCCCTCCAACAGAAACATATGGGGAGGGGGGCATAGGTTCTTTCCTCCCCTCTCTTGCATTGTTTTCCAAAATGCACTGTCTGGATGTAAAAGCTCAATTTCATGATTGTGGCTGATAGACCATGATTGGTATGCATGACCAACTTTTACAGCCATCTGATTTAGTGTCTAACACCACTTTCTGGATCCTAAGTGAGAATGTGCAAGTGGTGTCAGGACCTCCTCTCTGTTGGCACACTTGGACTGCAGATATGTTCTTTTTTTTTCTTTCGTTTTAAAATGTCTCAGTTCTTTTTGTAGAGTCTTTTAAAAATGTTTTCACTTTAGGGGTGATTACTATAAAGGCAGTATCTTAAATTGTCTTAGAACAGGGTGGTAATACACAGGTCATCTGTAAGTACGTGCCTCTTAATGTCATAATCCGCATGGCTGTCTGCGGTATATTAATACATAATTATACAAGGTCATAGACACAGTATTATAATGTATGATAATTATATTTATTAGAAAGGTTCAGCTTATACATTGCACTGTTTTCTTTATGTAAATGACAGGTAATCAAACTGTTGCAGATTTAGAAATCCAGCCTTAATTAATTGCCACGAGGGGGTATGAAGATCAGTATAAATACTAGCACCTCACACCAGGAGAGCATCACACTCAGCTGGCAGTGTCTGACTATAGCTGCTAGTCCAGGTAAAGAGCTTTCCTTGTAACTTTTTCAGTACCAATGTGTTTGGTGATGGGCACCTGTACATAGAATGAAATGCCACTTATTTCAGGTAGTGCTTCAAAACTGTGGCTTGTGTGAGTGAGTGGATGACACTATGTCTCTGCAATACATCACTTTAAAATTATTCTCGGTGATTTGAGTATTGTTGTTAGAGTAGGGATAAAAGTGTATTCTTATAGTTTGAGTATGATTTTGTTTTTCTCTTAGAGTTTCTGAATTTCATCATGACCACCCTGCCTGAAGCCAATGCTAAATTTGCCATTGACACTTACCAGAAGTTAAGGGAGGAGCACCCACATGAGAACCTCCTCTTTGCTCCTGTGAATGCTACTTCAGCCCTGGGGCTACTTGCCATGGCATCTGGAAAAGAACAGGCTGCAGATATTGAGCAGGTAGGCATCACCAAATGAAAGGGATGGAGCCTTCAAACCAGTTCCATTCTTTCATGGCTCGCCATCACTGCTTCTCATTATATTGCCACTACTCTTTTCCCTCTTATCTATAATTATTCTTTGTCAATATTTTACTAAATCAAACAATTATCGATCAGAACTTGCCTAAATAAGAAAAGGACTAATGTACAGTGTGGACTATACTTGACAGCAGTTTTATTGCCACAGAAAGGCTTTAAGACACAAAGCCCAAGAACGTTATCGGCATCTATAGTATAGCCATAATAAAGCTGTACAGAGCTTCAACCTGTGTGGTGAGATTTATGTCTCTATTTTACTAATTTGAAATGCTTTTATATAACCCCATCCCACACTCACTAGCCTATATAGATTTAGTATCATGGTACATTCCCCCTCCTCATCCATGCTTCTACAGTATTTTGTCACCTTGTAAAAAGTGTTGATATTGGTCGCTGCTTTTATCCCTATATGCATTTTTACTTAAAGACAAACCTAAGCTTCTCCATATGTATTTAATTCATTCATATATTTTGCCCATTCCAATCATTTTATTGTTTTTATCGTTTAATTTGAGTTAATTTTTTAAAAGAAAAGCATCTTAACAGTGCTGTTAATGAAAAGGCAATTTGCTGCTTATAGTATCTAGATTACCTAAATCAAAGGTGGGAATCTTGGACTGCAAGTCTCAATAGCCATAGCCAGCATGCTTAATACCAAGAAATGCTGAGAATTGCACTCCAACAACATCTAGAGGACCACTTAATTCCCATCCCACCTAAACATATATCTGGATCTTTAATTTGACATGGTTAGGATATGCTAGGCATACTGAATCTTTCAGAAATGGGATGTATGGGAATATCCAATTTTTGGTTGATTGGACATGCCATTTTGTGGCACATGAGACAGAGGAACCCACCAGGACACAAATAACAAGTTAATAAGTATTGATGTTAAGGTTGGAGTGTCTGAAGCAATATTACAATTTAATTCAAGGTCCTGCACTGGGATGAGCTGAAAGAGAGTGACACACCCAGAAACAGAAGATATTTGGAAGCAGTCCAAAGCTTTGGACTATTTGCGGTCAGCGTAAAGGTAGGTACAGGAAAACTTAAACAAAGTCCCCCAGATGGCCTTCCCTCCACCTAATCCAGTTTGTAGATTTGAATTATTTCCATTTATGTGAATGCCAAACTTCATAAAAGCTGGAGAGAAACATATCTGCAAAAGGATGATGGAAAATAAGTTATCAGTAAAAGTTTGCACAAAAGTCGAGACACAGGTTTTACACATACGATCCCAATAAAATATTCTGATAAAGAATATCTTGTGTTCACTAAATTGGAATAAGATTAGATTCGTTGTATTCTCTTTATTTTGTTTTTTGTAAAATGCAGTGTACCTTACAGACAAATATTCCAGTTATTTTGAAAAGTTCAGGTTTTATATAGGTAGGATTGCACAGATTTTTTTTTTAAAAAAATGAACATGAAGTACATATTAATACAGACATTGTATATTCTCATTGCAGACACAAGAAAAAGTTGATATTTGTCCCAAACCAAGAGACCGTTCAGAAAAAAATCATCTTGAACCAACACATCCCAGATCAAAACATCCTCTTGAATCCAAAGGCTACAAAGGAAATCCCCATTCTGAGGCTGATCCTAAAAAGCAAGAGTCCAAGCTAGCACTGCATCCTGACCTCACACATCCAGAACCAGGACAATCGAAACCAAGATTCCATCCAGAGAGAGAACATCATGAATCAGAAGAGTCTCAACCAGGGGTCCGTCCTGACTCATCATGCCCCAGAAGCAGGCCTGAGGCAGAACATCCTGAATCAGAGGGAT
>CM034706.1:98136126-98146356 GCA_020142125.1 Phrynosoma platyrhinos
GTTTTTAGACTTACCCCATTTCTGCCAGTTGTAGAACAGAGATGATTGACTTAAGTAGAGGTTTAGGTTAGTGAACAAAAAGTCTGTTTTCTTGAATTGACTCTGATTGGCATGTTTTGGGCTCAGAGGTACCATTTATTTCACAAATGCCAGTCAAATATGCAGAGTGGAAATGACAATACGAGAGAAAAAGAATGATATACAAGTGGGGGAATTAGAAAACCAGTCTTTAACAGAGTAATATATGGTTTTGTGACATTGCTGCTAGTTCATAGATCTTCTAGATTGTAACAATCTAAGAAGAGAGCCAGTGTGTTATAGTGGTTTGACCACTGGACTTGAACTCAGGAGATTAGAGTTCAATTCCTGCCATGGAAACCAACTGGGTGACCTTGGATGAGTCACATGGTCTCAGCCCCAATAAACCCCATTTTAGGAATGCCATAAGTCAGAAACTACTTCAAGGCACACAGCAGCAGCAGCAGCAGAAGAAGATAGGAAGTAAAAGTAGCTCAGTCACATATATCTTGGGGAAAGGAGCATCTAAAGAACATCATAGCACTATCAGCCAAATAGTATTAGACACAATCCTTTCTTTTTATTATTAGGATGTTCCACATTATGAATCTGGGATACCTGAAGGAGTCCACACTGCATTCAGCAAAATTCTTGCCACCTTGAATTCACCTAGCACCAACTGTACCCTGACTCTGGCCAATAAACTCTATGGAGACCATGCCGTTGCTTTCATCCAGGTAACTCTCAAATTTTGAAACATGTGACAGGTTCACTGCAGCATGGGGATCAAAAGTATCAGGGCTCTACTGAACTCTAACATGAACATGTTCTTCAGCTTCCGGCAACAAACATTTTAACTCATTTCCCCATATCACCAGGGGAAACTCTTAGTATAGTGATTCTCTTTTCTACAAAGTGCTTCACCAGCAAAAGTTGATATTCTGAAGCCTTATAGGAGATTAGTAGGAATCTGAGATAGTTAAAGAAGACATCTTCTCTGGCTTCCCCTGCTTTCAAAAACTCTCTGCCCAAAGAAGCCCATCTCTTCTGATTTTTAGGAAATATTTCTATTTTGCAGTTTCTCAGGACAGTTTGCAATATTCTTAATAATTCCCAAGTTAGAGAGGTGTTTATGACTATTCACATTCATTTTATTGTTAAATGTACTGATTCCTGGATCTGAATTTTCTCCCTCTGTCCAGAAATTCATTTATAGTGCTCTGAAAGTGTATGATACAGATGTGGAGGGAGCAGATTTCCACAATGCTCCAGAGGAAGTGAGGAGAATAATAAATCTTTGGACTACAGTCCAGACACATGGTAAGAGCACACCATCCACTTATTGTTTCTTCCTGAACTTTAGTGAAACCTTCTGGCAGAAAGATCTCTTATGGTGGATCCTGAGTTGGGTGTTCTAAACTGAGCAATCAACTGAGCAATTGTTGAGTGAATCAACTTGGGTCCAAGGAGATTATCACACATCTTTAAAAAGCGTCTTACTCCTCCTGAATTGAAGTCTAATTCAGGCTGCATCTTGGTCCTATGGCATGGCTTTTGCCCCCAAACCACCATTCGAGTACAGCGCCACTCCAACATGGGTCCCATAACTCGCTTTGGCAGTCATTTTCCAAAGTCGGAAAGCTCCCAGATTTGAAAAATGGCCACGGAAGCGAGTTAAGGGACCCGCGTTGGAGCAGGGCTGTACTCAGATGGCGGTTTTGAGGGCAAAAGCTGTGCAATAGGACCAGGATGCAGCCCAGATTAGACTTCAATTTGGGAGGGGTAAAAAGACGTGTGATAATCTCCCAAAACACACTGCAGAAATAGTCCAGTTTGAGGCCGCTTTAACTGCCCGGGCTCAGTGCTAGGGAATCCTGGCAATTATAGTTTATTGTGGCACAAGAGCTCTCTGACAGAGAAAGCTAAATGTATCACAAAACTACAGTTCCCAGAATTCCCTAGTATGGAGCCAAGGAAATTAAAGTAGTCTCAGACTGGATTATTTCTGCAGTGTGTTTTGGACCTTGGTTACATCTACACTATAGAAATAATGTATTTTGATACCACTTTAAGTGCTGTAGCTCCATCCTATGAAATCCTGGAATTTGTAGTCTTACAAGGTATTTATCCTTCTCTGCCAAAGAATGTTGATGCCTAACGAAACTACAAATCCCATGATTCTGAAATATGGTGCCATGGCAGTTAAAAGTGGTGTCAAACTGAATTATTTCTACAGTGTAGATGCAAACTTTGCTGGAGCAGGAATTGAGACAAGGAAAGGACATTTCCAAGACCAATCAAATCATGTATTCAGTAACAGAATATTTCTCTCCTAAACATAACCTAAGAATTCCTGGTGAAATGACCTGTACCATCTTTCTCTGATCAAGTTACAGACAGATTTGTGGGATAAACTCTCATCACCACAACCAACATGAGGTTGACTGGGGATAGTAGAGGTGGTAGTCCAAAACACCTCAATGACACCATGCTACAAAAAGCTGGCCTATACTTCCCTAAAAACCCAGAAATAGAAAGTTAAATTGTTATATATGTAGTTATATAGGCTGCATCTGCACTGCAGAAATAATCCACTTTGATACCACTTTAATTGAGAAGTTTATCACATGGCTTTTAAAACTGTCTTACTTCTCCCAACTTAAATTTTAATTCAGCTGGCATCCTGATACTAAATCAGTGATTTTGCCACTGAATCCACTGCCCAGGTCCATCTCAGGTCCATCCCCACTCCCAGGGGCACTCAGTGTGCATCTTTTCGAAACCGGGAATTTTCTGGCTTAAGAAAATGGCTGCTGGAGTGCTTCTGGGAGTGGGGATGGACCCGGGCAGTAGATCCGACAGCAAAATCACTATGATAGTCTCAGGATGCCAACCAAATTAAAGTTTAAGTCGGGAGAGGTAAAAGCCATAAGCTCCTGACATGGCATGGAATTCTGGGATTTGTAGTTTGTTGTGACACTAGGGCTCTCTGACAGAGAAGGCTAAATATCTCACAAAACTGCAGTTCCCAGAGTTCCATAGCATTTTGCCACAGCAGTTAAGATGGTATCAAACTGAATTATTTCTGCAGTGTGGATCAGGCATAATCAAATGGCTGAAAATGTAGTAAACCCCAAAATGATGTGTCTATTTCTTTGCAAGGTAAAATCAAGGATCTCTTCCCCAAGGACAGCTTTGACTGTCTTGCCCAGTTGGTGCAAGTGAATGCTCTCTACTTCAATGGACAATGGCAAGTGAAGTTTGACAAAGAGCTTACAGTAGAAGCCCCATTCTATCCACATTATGCAGCTAAGGTAAGTTATAAAGATGTATAACAGCCACTTCCCTGTTTCACTCAGCCAAGGAAACTATATAAATTAATGGTAAACTTGCAACATTCATCAGCTGTCTCTGTGGAAAACATGCAAGATTTCTTGTCCTAGTACGGAGTTCTGTTGGTCCAAGTCAGCTCCAACTTCATGATGCAAAGAATGCCATGCTGATCAATCACTCCTTTTGGCTGGCAATATTGACCTATAGTACCCTAATGGTATGATGCTAAAGTACCATTGGATTAGAGGGGATTAAGGGCCTCGGCAGACGGCTAATTGCGCCGTCTCCGAGGCCCGGAAGAGGAGGAGCCGCCGCACGTTCGGCGGCTCTTCCTCTTCCTGAGGGCGCACCCGGAAGCGCCGGCCGTCCGCACGGCTGGCGACTGCGGGTTGCCCTCACGCTGCGGCAGCCGAACGCGCCGTGGCGTTTGAGCCGCCGAAAGTGCGCCCGCCGCTGTTAGGGCGCACTTTCGGCAGAATCTAAAAGGATCGCCATTTTGGCGGTCCTTTTAGATGCGCCGGGGATGCGCCGCCGTCCGGAGGCTGAACTCCGGCGGCGGTCCGGACCAGGGCGTCTCCGACGCCCTCGTCTGCATCCCCCCTAAGTTAGCCACTGACAGTAAGTCCCAGCACTCATTTTTTGGGAAATTGAATTTAGCTGTCTCTCCCCTTTCTTTTTCTCTAGGAATTCCTGATAGTGATGAATCATTTAAACTTGCAAAGAACAATAAAGATCACTTCTCCTTGCAGAAAATTTTAAAGATCTGTTAACCAAAATATTTTTTATGCTTTGCTCATCCAGAAGAGGCATTAGCCTCGAGGCCTTGCTTGAAATTTTTCATATCCCCTTTTGGGATGGGGAAGAGTTGTGGCTTGTTAAAAATGGACTTGATGGATTGTGCCCCTTTTTCCCAGTTCTCCTCTTTGATGATTATTAAGTTTGGGGTGGTTTTGGGGGGTGGGGGGTGATTATTTGGTTTTCAGTCTCACTGTTTGAACTCTGAATTAGGATCTATGGTGAAGAAAAAGAAAAATGGCTTCCAGAAGCAAAGACAATATGGTTGTTCTCCATCCTACTGTTTAAATGTTTGACTATTTCCCCATTTTCTGTTTTCAGAATGACTCCCAGACTGTGCAGCTGATGAACAGGAAAGGTGTTTACAACACAGCTATTTTTGATATTGGTGACACAGGGGTGCAAGTGCTTGAAATCCCCTACAAAGAAAATGAACTAAGCTTGGTTGTACTGCTCCCAACAGACTGCAGCCCAGAAGCTCTTGAACAAGTAAGGGATTTTTCATATCTCTTTCCCAGTGTAAGGTCTTTATGGGCCTAGTCATCACTTCACCCATCACTGGCCATCTCAGGAATAAAATCATGTTGGTGCTAAACTATTTCAGATTAGCTATTGGTTGGAGCCATCTTTGCTTTGGGCCACTGTCTGAACAATCTTCAGTTGAAATGTTCTAACCACAATTTTGTGCTTGTTCCTCTAGCTGGAAGACTCTCTGACGCATGAGCATGTGCTTGACTGGTCTTCTCATGTGAAGCCTTCAGAAGTGGATGTCTTCATTCCCAAGTTCAGCTTAGAGAAGAGCCTTTATCTGAATGAATACGTGGATCTGCATGATCTTTCCGATCCTGAAAAGGCTGATTTCTCCCAAGCAACAACCACAGAAGGTGTGAGCCTGACTCAACTAGTCCATGATGTTTTCTTTGAGATCAATGAGGAGGGTGGTGAAGAAGTGGAAGCTCCACATTGGCCCCAGAATAGGCGGCCCCGACGGGAATCCCTGAAGTTTGTGGCTGACCATCCCTTCCTGTATTTTGTCTACCACAATTGCACCCAGAGCATTGTTCTCCTTGGCAAATTCGCTAAACCAGCATAAATGGATCCTCGTGATTCAGGCAATGAAATCAATGGAAAATGAATATGGAAAATGATTTTTAGAAGATCTCAGTCTTTCTCTTTGCCTCACTCTCTGAAGTGTCCATTATTACAGAGATTTAGGTCAAAGAAGCTTCCTACTTGGTGGTGGGCCTAATTCTCACAGTGGTACAAGGATCTTTTAAAGGCTTGTTGCCCTGCTTGTCTGCCATTTCCTTCTCTGACCACTTACACCTATTCAGATTTTGAAAGGATACCCTTCCTGCTGACCTGTGTAAATGGTACCAGTTCTTGAATTGCAGATTTTTCACATGATTGCTGACTATATTTAAATGTCTACTACTGGGGTGGGAGAGAGCTTCTTCTGTCTACTTTTCCCTGCTTCTGTAGCATCATCTTTGGTGCTCACTTACATTGGCCTATTAAAGAGAAAATGTTTCTTTTGGGATAAGGTCAGAGTGGATAAAATGCAGTAGAATATGAGATTTGATGCCGTATGTCCATCTCTTTGGAATCTCCTTCCTGACATCACTCTTCCTATTGCATCATGAAACAGCTTGCCTAAGTAGTCCATTGTCTAAAGTCAGCATGATGCTGTCATTCTACCTACTAAGTGGAAGTAAGCCTCTCTAAAATCAGTGGAATTTTCTTCTGTGTGACATGTATGAGGTTTTATGGTTAAATTATAAACTATGGTGTGGTTCTCTTGAAGAGAAAATATCAACAGGTTTTTTAAAAAAAACTCTTTATGTGTCTCATGAGACTGTTGCTTTTCACTGCAAGACAGAAATCTCTGCTTTATCTTTTGCCTTAACCTGAACTGATGCTCCATCATATCTCAATAAACAAAGCATTGAATGAAACTGTGGTTCTGTGATTTTCATAACATGGAGCAGGGGGTAGTAGAACATGAATTTGCAAGGATTGCAATGACAAGGTTCTCCAAGCAGCAGAAGCTGAAATGTCAACTAGTCAAAGATTAAGACTTCAACAAGGGGAAGAACATTACAGAAGGTTAGCATAGAACAAAGTTGTTTTGTGTTGTAGGCATGGCCATCTGGGACTCAGGGGCTTTGATTTTAAGCATGGGACTGCTGGCTCCAACATCAGTGATGAATATGCCCTGTGTTGTAGTTATCCAAGGTGCTTAACCATATCTTCAAAATAGGTTGCCAAGCTACTTTAAAATTTGGACTATAACTCAAACCAACTTCACTACCCCACTGATTCTGGAGCCTCAACTGGGTTGAAGAACACATTTCTGTAAGTTTCACCCAGAATACATTGGTGAGCATTTGGGGGGACCTTCAGGCAAAGAGTAACCTCTACTGAGTTATGGGATCAATGGGTGAATATGGAAGGAACTTTTGGGAATGGTCCAAGGTGGAGCTACTGTTTTGAGTTATGGGATTCAATAGGGGCCACAGAGAGGTGGTCTTGGAAAAGTTGCCTAGGATGGGGCCTAGTTTGCCTTTGAAACCAGTGTAGTTCTCCCATTGCATCCATGGAGGGTGGGTCCGATGACACGGGGCCCAAACAATAATACTTGTTAAATCCCCAGGCAGATCTTTTGTAAATGTTTAATAAATGACGCAAGTTACCCAAGCTTTGTGACCTGTTATTTTTTCCCATGGTGTGTGTATTAGGAAGCCCTCTGTTTTTTGTCTGTTTGCAGGTATTACCAGGTGTTCTCTTGTGAGTTTACTACCATTTAAAACCTTTGCTAAGCTTCTATCGAACTAGAAGTGTCTCCTTCTCCCAGCCCATGCCTCAGAGTGAAACCTGAACTCAGTTCTATTGAACAAAGAATACACATGATCAAAATGCCTTTTCATGTACAATGTCTACTCAGGTGTAACTGAATTCAATGGAAAATACTTCTAAGTACCTCTGTATGGGGTTGCAAATTTTTAACCGTATTTTCAGCCACTTTGGAATCTAGCCACATCTGCACTTTCAGATAATTGGGAAAGTTGCATGTTAATTCTGCAACTATTCATACACCATTTTCCTAAGAAATTCCATAGATCCAAGCAGAAGCCAAACAAATTTGTGAGTGGCAAATATATTGTAGGGTTTGTGCTATGGCAAGGATAAAGAGTGAATGTGAAACATTGGGAGAGTGAGATCATATGTATCCTTTTTAATCTTATATGTTCCAGAATAGAAACTGAACAGTTTCTTAAATCATGTTTTTCCCATGGATGTATGCAACTGAACATGTGTAGAGTACAGCTGGGGCACCTATAAAAGGTTTTAACTTGCCCAGGAGCTGGGGGGGGAAACATTTTTTTCACCCATTTGTACCTGGAGCATAGACAACAAAAGTTCTTAAACCATTGGGGTACAGTTGAGATGTTTTTGGAGAGTTGGTCTTTGAACACGGGCATAGTGGAGAAGGGACATATAAATGCAATATCTCAATTCTCTTTCCACACCACCACCACCAATGAAAAATGGGACCAATTCTTCTTCAGTCTCTGTCTATCTCCAACTTTAATGGAGATTGATTTCCCTCTTTTCTCTTTGCTGTTGCCCCAAATGGACAAAGGAGAATCCTCCTGGTGTGTCTGATTGCAAAAGTTCTAATTCTCAACCAAAACAAAACAATCAAACAAACAACAACAAACGATACCTCAGCATATCATGTAAGCCAGTCAAGAAAATTGTGAAAATTGTGAAACCATAAAATGCAGTACAGATGGTATCTCACATCAAACAAACTGGCACAAATATACAAAAATATTACTGATGCTGGAAATGTGAAGAGAAAGGCATCATGTATCATCTGTATGTGGTAGCTGTGAAAAAGAGCTAATCATTTTGGTCATAAATACAAAATATAATAACTAAACTAAGAGGTGTTACTTTTTTAAAAAAAGATTCTAAAATGTATCTCTTAATTATAACAGATGAGGAATTAGAAAGAAAATATGGCAAGATACTTTTTTATATGATAATGTCAGCAAAGACAATTTATGCAAGTAAATGGAAAGAAGAAGTAAGCCCAAACATGTCTGGATGGCAGTGGAAATTGGTGGATTATATACAAATAAATAAATTAACATGTATGATTTAGAACCAATTGTTAGATTTAAGAAAGGCCAAGAATTTTAGATTATTTAAACTTAACACTGGGACAAATAGCAATATAAGTAGTCCTCGATCAAAGATGAGAAGAGGCTTTTGGAGTAAAATAAGAATAAGGTTTTTAAAAAGAATTTAGATATAGGGAAGATAAGATAGAGTACTATAAAGAATTTTAATAGATGTTTAAATATGCAAAAAAAAGTATTGGAAAGACAGAGATTAGGAAGTCTTTTTATTGTTTAAACTCATTATTGTTATTATCATATTGTATAAATTTATAAAGAGCAGTGTTCTCAAAACAACATTAATTGTATGTACTATGCATATATTTTATGTGTATATGTGATATCTTGATTTTGTATTTTGTATTGTTTTTGTTTGTCTGTTTGTTTTCATTCTATTTATTCTGTTGTTAAAAAAAAGTTAAAAAAAGGAAATTGTGAAACCACTGGATTTTTTTCATATTTCAGGTCTTTTTTTGAAAAAAAAAGTTTAGGAAAGTAACCTGTTGTTTGTGGGGGGAAATGTTTTCTGTACAAACAATTTTTTTGAACACAAAGGTTCTTCACTTGGTCTTTTTGGACAAATGAATTTTTCACAAGAGAAGACCTAAAGTCCCATTCTGGGAGAAAGATGGGGTACAAATTCAATACATACACAATAAATAAATAAATAGCAAAAAGTCATTGCAAATGTGGAAAAGTCTCTACAGTTTCACCTGATGGAGAAAAAACTTTGCAAATCATTTGTTCTGGCATGAAGACTTAAATCCCTATAGGGCAGATATGGTTTAACCATAGAGTAAGCATCATTAGAATTTAAAAATCACTGGGACCCTGAAGGGACATATTGTTTTTATCCAAGGCTGTTTTTAAGGCATGTGACAATACTGCACTACACTGTTATCGTTTTTAAGGCATGCAACAATACTGAAATACACTGTTCCACTCTTACGGCTACAGCTGTCTTTTGTAGAACCTGGGATTTGCAGTTTATGGAAAGCATTTAGAATTTTCAGTCAGAACAAAATGGAAATAAATAAATAAATAAGAGCTACAAAGATGGAGTAAACTAGATCTATCTTGGATGGGGAAAATAGCATCAATCAAAATGAACCTACTACCAAAGATGATTTTTTTTTATTTCAAAATTTACCAACCATCATGAATGACAAACCTTTTCAAAATTGGAATAAAGACATATCTAATTTTTTATGGTCAGAAAAAACCCAAAAATTAGATTTAAAATTTTACAAGATGAAATAAAAAGAGGGGGATTAGCACTACCAAACTTAACAATTTACTATTATTCTAGTATAATTGATTGGACTATAGAGTGGTTAAAATTAGAAAATAAAAGACAGTTAAAATTAGAGGGAGCAGACTTAAGATTTGTTTGGCATGGGTATCTATTTTATGATAAAATAAAAGCAAATAAGGATTTAAATGACCATTATATTAGGAGATCCCTGCTACGAATATGGACAAAATTAAAACCAAGAGTATGCCCAGGCGTACCAAGATAGGCATCAATAAATGAAGCATTTTTTAGAATGACGCCTCTTAAAGAATCAAATTGGGCCACATATGATAATTTATTGATCAAAAATGGAACTAAATTAAAAACCCTAGAAAAGTTAATAATAATAATAATAATAATAATAATAATAATAATAAAATTTATTTATATACCACCCAATGGTTGCCCAATCAGGGCGGTTTACAACATAAAACACAATTACAATAAAAAACCCAATTCCCCCCCTCCTTAAAACATTATTAAACAAATAACATGATTAAAATCCATTAACAATTAAAACAGAATAAAATCATAGTAATTAAATGGTTAAGAGAAGAAGGTACCATATTTTCCAGTGTAAAAGACAACTTTTTGACCCTGGAA
>CM034706.1:98146456-98177860 GCA_020142125.1 Phrynosoma platyrhinos
TATACAATGTACCTGGTTTACTTATTGGCAAATAAAGGAATGAGTGTTAATTGATTTAAAAACAAATAATATTAGGGAAGCAGATTCAAGATTTGAAAATATAATAAAGGTAGAAAAAGATCATAGAATTAAAAAATTATATAAACTTCTATTAGAATTTGATATGGAAGAAGAACAGGTGAAGCCCTATATGATTAAATGTTTTGTCAATATCGGAAAATTGATACCATTAATACAATGGGAAAAAACATGGTTAAAAAGAATGAAATATACAGTAAATTATAATATGAAAGAGAATGTATATAAATGTTATTTAGATGGCATCTCACTCCATATAAATTATCAAAAATATATAAAACAGGAAACTTTTGTTGGAAATGTAAAAAGGAAATAGGAACATATTATCATATATGGTGAGCGTGTAAACAGGCAAAAAAAAAAAAAAAATTGGACCGAAAATCATGAAAAAATTAAAAAAAATAATAGAACAACCAGTAATAAAAGACCCAAAAAGATATTTACTATGTATAAATATAGAAGATAAGAAATGTAAAAGAATATGGTAGGCTTTTATTTTATATGATGACTCGCCACTAGAAAAAAAAGAAGATACCTAAAATTGATGATTGGATATGGAAAGTATACGAATTAATGGAAAATGGTAAGCTAACACAATTGTTATAAAAACAAACAAACATCAGGATGTTTTGGTGAAGTTTGGAAACCATTTATTAAATACATTAGAACAAAATGGGCTGAATTGTGGACAGTGGGTTTAGACTAAAGTGTACAGGTAGATATATTGGAGATAGGAATTCTTTAGAATTGGAACTAGATATACCAGAGATAGTCAATGAAGACAAAAGATAAGTTTAATGATTATGGGAATATGTAAATAGGATTTTTTTTTCTTATTTGTTGAATAAAGATTTTTGGTTTAGATGAAATAAAAATGATTAAGGAAGACTTATCAGATACTTTGAGTATCAGTTCATACGTCAAGAGAAAACTTTAATAACATTAATGAACCAATCAGCAGAAGTCAAATGTGTTGATTGTCTGTGACTGATGTTAGAAAGAATGTATAGTGTATTGAGTATGGGTGGTGGGCGTGGGGTGGGATGTGGCGTTATGACTTGTCCGTTTAATGTATTATGTTTGTTTTTATTGAATTCAATAAAAAATTAGTTTTTTTTTTTTTAAAAACAATTTTCAGTCAGAGATCTCTTCAGCCCTACTAAACTACAAACCCCAGAATTCCACAGGAATTAGCCATAGCAATGAAAGTGGAATAGTAATACTGTAACATTGTAGTGCAGTATTAATGATTGAGAAATATATTGGGTGTCATCAGCATAGTAATAACACCCCACCTCATGCCTCCAGATGATCTCTTCCAGTGGTGTCATTCTAAGCAGCAGTGGGGATAGAGTGGCACCTTGTGGTATGCAATCAAATAGCTTCTTTTTTGAGGAGCAGCTATCCCCAAACATCACCATTTGGGACAGGGGTAGGCAACCTTTCCCCTTTAAGGGCCGAGGGACTTCAACTCCCAGAATCCCAGGAGCTATTGGCCAACATGGGACTATTGGCCAACATGGCTGAGGCTTCTGGGAGCTGAAGTCCCTCGGCCCTTAAAGGGGAAAGGTTGCCTACCACTGATTTGGGACCTACCAACAAGAAAGGACTGGAACCACTGAAACACAGTGCCTCTAATACCAGACCCCTTGGATGTTCCAGGTGGATACCATGGTTGATGGTATCAAATGCCATTGAGAGCACCAAGAGGGACACATTCCCCCTGTTGATGCTTAGGTGCAGATCACCCGCTAAGATGGCCATAGTGGTCTCAACTCTGTATCCTGTTCTGAAGCCAGATTGAAATGGATCTAGAAAACCTTTATCATCCAAGACTACTGTCAATTACTTTGCCCCCAAAAAGAAGATTCAATAGTATAGTTGACTACTGTCAATTACTTTGCCCCCAAAAAGAAGATTCAATAGTATAGTTGTTAAAGCCCATAGGCTGCACTTTTTAGAAGTGGATGTATCACCACTTCTTTTAAATGAGATGGAAAGCTTTCCTCCCTGAGGCCCCATTCACACTTGCATTTTTGTGCTGGGTAGAGCTGGGTAGATTCGTTGATGCAATACCAAATCTGACCTGAATAGAAATTCACACTATGTTTACCCTGATCAAATCTCTCCGGTGCAATTTAACCGTGACAAGTTCACACTGACCAAAGTTCCAATTAAAAATAGAGCCGCCTTATCGAATGTATCTGATCATTTTTGGGACTTTTGTTTTGTTTTGTCAATCAAATGATGCACATCTATGTCACACTGTTTGGGGGGATCCCCACCTGCCGACCTCAGAGAGGAGTAGCCTTTTGGGGAGGAGTAGCCTTTTGGAGGACTCCTTGCCATGAAACCCCCATGAGAGCTTCTCCTTGGGGGGATTTCCAAAAATCACCATGTGTTGAAGCCACAGAAAGGCAAATGTTTGCACTTTCTGTCAAATAAAATAATAATAATAATAATAATAATAATAAGTTTTAATAATAAGTTTTATTTAATACCCTGCCCCTCTGAAACCAATCGAGGTGGCTTACAGATGATAAAAAATACATCATATAAAATTTAGACCCAATACCCACCCCCCTTTAAAAAGATATTAAATCAAACATTCAATTAAAACATCATATAAATAAAAACTTCATAAAAATAACCAAAAAATAACAATTTTTTTTTTCAAAAATATTTTTTTAAAAAACCCAAAGACCCTCCTTTGTCGGCTTGGGCAATGTCTGAACATCTGGGCTATGGCATTGTCAGGGGGGAAAAGCGGAAAAGAGGGAAACAGCTGAGCAGTTGTTTAAAGAGCCTAGTAGCAGGAAATTTGAAATCATCAGAGCCTGCAACTGGTTGCAAGAATAAAAAATGGTGCTTGCCATGCACTGTGACCTGTGAGAGGGAATAGGTATGTTCCACCTCTCTGCCCACCCTCTGGCCATTAATCCCTCCCTTCAGAAAGCGCCGAATAGGATTGGGGACAAGTTCACATTGGCATCACCCTGACAAAACCCGTTTATTTTTTTCAAAAGACACGGGGAAAAACTCAATATTGGCAAACCCACGATGAGGCAGCTTTGCCCTGAGTCCACCCTATTCAGGTATGAAAAGCCTGGCACCAGTGTGAACTACCCACTTTTAAACCAGTTTGCAAACTGGTTTATAGCATAGTATGAACAGCATTAGCAATACATTACAGCAGAGATCTAACTGAATCTTCTCCCAGGATGACCAGCCAAGGAGGAGAGAAATTGAAGAGACATTTGTCCTCTTTACACATCCTAGCAGTTTGTCCACATCTGTAGTACTCACTGACTAAAACTGGTCCAGTGCAATCCTATTCATGGAGCTGCTGGACACCCCATTGTCAGCGTTTACTATAATGACATAACATCATCTAAGTTTGCCCTTATCCAAGAAATTTTACCTGTGAAATGATTGTTAAAGCATCAAAGCAAACTGCAGAGGGCACTAGAATTGAGTTTAGGGGGGCAGATGTGTAAGTTAGAAAGCCAGCATAGCATAATGGTTTAAGTGTTGGATTCTGACTCTAGAGACCAGGGTTCAAATCCCAGCTCTGCCCTGAAACCCACTGGGTGACCTTGGGCAAGTCACACTCTCTCAACCTGAAGAAACTTGCTCTGACAAACCTCCTTAGAAGAAATTTGCCAAGAAAATCCTATGATAGGGTTGCCATAAGTAGGAAATAACTTGGAGGAACACAACAACATGTGTGAGTTAGACCACTAACCACACTGAATAGCTGGATGTGAATTCACAGGTGCAATGTGTGGAGAGAGGAAGGTTTTCCTTGCTGCATTTATTGCTATCTTATAGGAACAACAACAACAACAAAGGAGGAAGGATGTGATAAAGAAAAAAGAAAAAAGAAATGTGGCAACACCCTCAAGACTAACTGGTTTTATATTTTCATGTGAGCTTTTATGGATATAACCCACTTCTTTGGATGCAGCACCAAGTGGTATTAATGCCTTAGGCAAAAACATATTTATACAGTAGTGGGTGTGGGATATAATGCAATAGGATTCAGAAAGAAGCAAAACCTTTGCTTTACATTTTCAAAGGGCTGCATGTCTTTCAGATCTTTACAGTAGCCAGTTAGAGTTCAGCTGTGAAAGAAATAAATCTGCTTACCAAAAGTCAGCTTCCCTGGGTTCTAAACACTCTTTCAGAATATTCCTTTCATTATATGTGCAGTAGTGAATATCAGGCCATAGCATTCACCATCACTATGTATGGAAGTGAGAACTGAATAGTGGGGTGGGGGGAGGACAGATAAAAAGAAAATCAGCTCATTTGAAATGTGGTGCTGAATAAGAGTGCTAAGAATTTGGTGGACAGCCAAAAAGACAAACAAATGGGTCCTTGAAGAGAAAAAAACTCTGGCAGCCAAGATGACAAAACTGAGGCTGTCCTACTTTGGCCACATCATGAGAAGGCATGACTCACTTGAAAAGACATTAATGCTTGGAAAGGTGGAGGACAGTAGAAAGAGAGGAGGACCTCACATGAAAGGCTCATTCCCACTTACATTTAAACTAGTTTGCGAATCGCCTTGACACCAGGTCATGGATTCGATTCAGGCCGATGCATAGTTCCCACTTATGGAAGTGAATTGTTTCCTTATTCCATGTTGTTCCCACTAGTGTGCCCCAGTTTTATGCATGGGCTGGGCTGGACCCCGGAGAGCTTTAGCCGGGAGAGCTGGGGGGCAGGTTTCCCAGGCTCCAAGGGGCGCCCTTTTGCTCCAGAGGCAGAGAAGAAGACCTTCTTCTCCCAGATGCACCTGCCCTACCCTGGGAGAAGTGCGACCACAGGCCCTCTTCCTTTTCCCAGAGGACATGTCCTCCATTCCAACCTCTTGTCCAGGAGGAATCCCCAAAGGTCCTCTCTTGGAAGCTTCTGATTTGGTTAGGTTCTGCCCTTTGTGAGATATCCTCGCTTTTGTGGGGCCTGGTCCTTCTTGCTGTTGAGGATGCCAGGGGTGCCCACTGAGCCTGGGAGGCTGCATAGAGCCAGGGGGGTGTCCATAAAGGAGGCGATCCAAGAAGAACCTGCTCCGAGGCAAAAGAGCTCCAAGAGACTGGCCCTTTCCCAGAGGGACCCAGGTGTTCTCACTGAAAAGGAGGACCAGACCCGGCAAAAGGGAAGACATCCCAGAAAAAAGGCAGGCAGGACCTGGCCAAATCAAAGCTCCAAAGCCGAGTCTCTCCTGAGCATGCTCTCCTGAGTCCTGTTCTAGGGTGAGGAAAGGGACTCCTTGTGCCTCCACCATCCCCACCACCCTCCTGGATCCAGGGACCAGAGAGACCCCTGGAAGAGTGGGCAAGGCTGAACAGCTGAATGGCCCTGATTCCTCTGAGGCAGCCGCCGGGCCATATGTCAACAACGACAGCGGCCCTAAAGCTGGGTCCAGGAGCTCCAAAAGCGGGGCCCTGCTCTGCCTGGTGAGAGTTTGTGAGGGCAAGGGAGCCCAGCTCACCACCCTTCACTTCAGGGAGCTGGACTTTGGTGAGATCTCCCCTCCAGTGTTACGCGAATCCATCATTCACACTTGTTGAGCTCTTTTCCAATTTGATTTTTTTTTTCAAAAGAACCACCAAAAAACTTGTCTGTTGCTTTTTCTAGGAAGAAATATCTTTAGAAGGATCTAGCCTATCCTTCTACTCCTATCCTCCAACTTTCTACACGTCTTCTTGATTTTCTAGTTATTGAAACTCCACTCCCACCCCCACCATCACTTTTTTTTGAGTCTCAAGATTTGAAGGTAGAGACTTGAGACTTGATGTGAAAGGCTTAAATACATCACTGACTTTCCTACACAAGGTGACATTTCACTTATGGTTTCAGTTCCTTGGACATGCTTGTTAATTCTTACTTTGCAAAAAAAAAAAAAAAAAATTCTAGTGAAAACTGTAAACCCAGAATGTTATTAAATGCTTTCTTTATTAAGATATTGGTAAGATACAATTTGAGTGGGGAAAGAGGGGAGAGAGACAGTAGAGGTTCACATATTTCAAAGAAAAGCAACAGTCTCCTGATACACAGAAAGATTTTCACTGATTATGTTTTCCCTGTTAAAACTTCAAACTGTAGTCAACAGCTTAAGAGCACAATTCCATATATGTCTACACAGAAGAAAGTCTCATTCAATTCAATCAGGCTTATTCTTGGCAGTCTAATAACAGTCTAATGCTGACTTTAGGCAATAGTAGGGGTGGTTGACAGTCCAGGATGGATGGAATCTCACCCCTCAAAAAGAGGAATTAAGACATACATACCACACACAAATAGCAGTTGGGCAATGGAGAGCAGTACAATTCAGAGTAGAAGATTTCAGAGTGAGTGACATATGACATCAATTTTCTTATTTCACTAAAACCTTGACTCAAGTGAAATTAGTCAATAAAAATCCCCACATCTCTCAGAACTTGGCCACAGTGATAGGGAAAACTACACCCCTGGATATTGCCCTTCTTCATTTATCTTTAAGAGATAGAAACTCTCTCTCTTTCCCAAACTGCAGACATTTAAAAATAGTCAGCTGCCATGTGAAAAATGTGACATCATTTTAAGAGGTAAGGAGAAATGCTATGCTTTAAAAAGCTGAACAGGTATAAATTGTCAGAGAAGGGAATAGCAGACAGACAAAGAATGAAGCCTTTAAAGCATGCTCGTCCTGATTTGAGAATCAGGCCCACCACCAAATAGAAAGCCTCTTTGCCCCAATCTCTGTAAAGACCAGGACTCCAGAGAGTGAGCCAAAGAGGAAGAAGATACAGAGCACTGAAATCTTCAAAAACAAGTTTTCCGTATACATCTTCCGTTGGTTTCATTGCATGGGTCACAAGGGTCCCTTTATTCTGGTGTAGAAAATTTGCCAAGGGCAATGACACTCTGGGTGCAATTGTGGCGGACAAAATACACGAAGGGATGGTCAGCCACAAACTGCACAGCCTCCCGACGGGGACGCCTATCCCGGGGACAACGGCGGGCCTCTGCTTCCTCACCACCTTCCTCATCAATTTCAAGGAAAGCATCGTGGACCAGCTGAGTAAGAGCCACTCCTTCTGTGGTAGTTGCTTGAGAGAAATCAGCTTTTTCAGGATCAGAGAGATCATGCAGATCCAGGTATTCATTGAGATAATAGCTCCGCTCTAAGCTGAACTTGGGAATGAAGACATCCACCTCTTCAGGCTTCAGATGACAGGACCAGTCAAGCAGGTGTTCATGGCTCAGGCCATCCTCCAGCTAGAGGAACAAGCACAAAATTATGGTGAGAACATTTCACCTCAAGATGGATCCAAAAGAAAGATGGTTCCAACTCACACCTAATAAGAAATAGTTTTGCACAAACATTGCCGTCTTATTTGATGGCCAGAGATGGGTGGCTGAATCTATAAAGAATTTAACACAACAAATGGATACAGTGAGAAGTTTGAGAAGATGTCTTACCTGTTCAAGAGCTTCTGGGCTGCAGTCTGTTGGGAGCAGAATGAACAAGCTGAGTTCATTTTCTTTGTAGGGGATCTCAAGCACTTGTATCTCAGTGTCGCAAATATCAAAGGTGCCTGTGTTGTAAACACCCTTTCTATTCATCAGCTGCACAGTGTAGCAATTTTTCTGAAAAAGCATAAAGGGAAAACACGTAAATGTAGCATGGTGGGAGCCATTCTTTTGATTTCATTTTGCAAGCTATATTACTTGGGGGGGGCTATGAACCTGAAGTCATAGATTATAATGCTGAGTTTGATAAACTGAGCCCAAAATTTGATTGCTTCCCCGCATCAGTTCCCACAGAGTCTGAAAACATGCCTGTTCCAAGGTAACTGCAGGTACAATTACATTATCTTTTGCTCTGTAAAACTGGGAGATGGAAGCTATACATATACATAATATATAACTCACCTGATCTTCACAATGTGGATAGAATGGGGCTTCTGCTGTGAGTTCTTTGTCAAATTTCACTTGCCATTGTCCCTTGAAGTAGAGAGCATTCACTTTCAGGAGCTGAGCAAGACAGTCAAAACTGTTCTTGGGGAGAAGATTCTTGATTTTACCTTGCAAAGAAATTAATACAAGACATTTTGGTTTTCTGCATTTTTAGCCATTGCATTTGGGCTGTATCACTCCAAATCTACCAGACTAACTTTCCTTTTCTATGTTTTGAGAAAAGCATAAATCAGGCTCATGCCCTTGAGATGTTTGATATTATATCCTCACCATCCTCAGTCAACACATTGTGCTAGGCATGGGATTGGAAATTTTAGTCCAATAAAATCTGTGGGGAACTTGGTTGGGAGGACATGATATATGCCATTCTTGGAATAGATTTATGCAGAAAACATCCTGTTATTGAATATATGATTTGGTTGGTCTTTGTTTCAGTTTCTGTTCTGTTCCAGGAAATATTTTATTATTCATTCATTCATTCATTCCTTTTTAACAAACAGCTCTGTACCAACAATAAAAGATCTTTCTTTCAAAGGTTTCACTAAACATTAGGAAGAAACATTGAGTGGATGATGTGTTCTTACCATGTGTCTGGATCTCAACCCAAAGGTTTATGATTCTCCTCACTTCCTCTGGAGAATTCTTCAGATCAGCTTCTGCCACTTCTGACCAGTAGAGTTTCAGAGCACAGTAAATGAATTTCTGGAGGGAAGGAGGGGAAGAAAAGAGATCAGTACATTTAAAATAAAATACAGAAACCCTCTCAGAGTTCAGAATTATTAAGAATACAGCTGACTGATCCAAATGACTTTGAAAAATACATATGTTTTTGTCAGCCTCCTAAAAGTCCAGAGAGATAACAGCTAAGAGAGCTCCAGAAAACAGGAGCAGCTAGAGAAAATGTATGACTACTTTCTAACTATCTTCAGATTCATACTAATCTTCCAAAAGACTTCAGAACATCAGCTTTTGCTGGTGGAACACTTTGTAGAGGAAAGAATCACTTTATGGTACTAACAATTTCCTCCAGTGATATGGGGCAGTGAGACAAAGCATTTGTTGAGAGAAGTAGAAGAAACCATTGATGTTAGAGTTCAGTCAAGTTCTTATGTTCAATGTTTTTGGTCCCCATGCAGCAGTGTAGTTTAAAATCAGATTGGTACCTGGATGAAGGCAATGTCATGGTCCCCATACAGCTTGTTAGCAAAACTGAGAGTGTAGTTGGTGCTGGGTGCATTCAGAGTGGCAAGGATTTTGCTGAATGCAGTGTGGACTCCTTCAGGTGTCTCACACTCATAATCTGGAACATCCTAATATGAAAAAGGAAGAGTTAGCTGTAGTTGCTCTTAAACATGAATTTAGTTCTTAAAACATACCTTGATGTTCCTTTCTCCATGTTAGAACTAGCTCATAAATAGATGCTCTGTTAAGACTTTTTGATACACATATTGATAACAGCCAAATCTGAACATTAAACTTACCAAACCTTTTATTGATTTTTTTACTAATGTTTACTAAATGTTTATTAATATTTAGTAAATATTTACTAAATTTTACTTACTCTATCAGGACAAGGCCGTTCTTCAGGGCAGGTTGGCTCAGGACGTGGTCTTGGTCTGGGGCATGGTTCAGAACGTACTTGAGCAGGACGGGGTCTTGCCTTGGGGCAGGTTTCACTTCTTTGTTGTGCCTGTTGTTGTGCCTGCAATGTAATGAATATAAATTAATAGATACACAAAATTCAATTTGTTTAAAGGAAAGGACTAAGAAATCCCCATTGCAGAAAGCAACATTAATTTTTCAAAATATCTAACATGTCTGATATGTGCCCTGAATAATGTAACTGAAGGGATGCAAATAATGCATCCATACCAGCTAATATGCAAGCAGGAAAGTCAATTCCATACATGTTATGTTGAGAACATGTCTGTCAAAATGATTTTTACAGTTATGAGTAAGACTTTATGGTTCTCCTTTCTTCCTTCAGATATATTTCTCCACAACTGACATGGAGTTTTATGCTATCATTTGATAATACACAAGTAGGCTTGTGGACTGTGTTGGTGGTGGGAGGGATATACACCAATGCTATTTTCATGTTTTCATGTAGCTACCTTTAGTTTGGTTGCTGATCGTCCAAAGCTTCTGATTGATCCAATGTATTTTCTGTTTCTGGATCCAACACACTCTTTCACTTCATCCCAATGCAGAACCTTGATTGAAATTGTAACATTGCTTCAGAAACTCCAGTCATACAAAACAACATTTGTTACTTTGATATGATTGTTTGGTTCCTATCTCCCTTATAATAAAAAGTGGCAAGTTCAATCAATCACAAATTGGGTGTCATCATGCATTCCAGTCTTGGGGATGATTCAAAGTGTTCATGATAGTTGATCTGAATCATGCCAATTTGATAATCCACATTGATGAGCTCTTTAGGCAATTTAAGTATCTACCAGCAATGAACCACATTGTGACTAAGAAACAGAGGAATGGGGCATATTCTATATATTTATGCATATATTAACTATGAGGTATAGTCTGCACACACTGAAGGAGGTAATATACTGTACAGACTTTATTCCATACATAGACATTTTAAGGCATACTACTTTAAACTGTATATTTTTAGGAAAATAAATGGTAAAATAAAGGCTAAGCGAACCATTTAAAGAACTCAGTGGGCTAAAAACATTAATAAGCTAATACAGAGAGGTAGAATTTTAAAAATATAGCTGTATTAGTTTGTATGGTCAGATATCTGTACATACTAATACAGAGAATGGTTTAGAAATAAGATGTGCTTCTCAGTAGAAATGCACAGATATTGTAAAAAATGGTGATGAAAGCAACAGCTATTATTAAATTTTTGTACAATATAACTATCTCCTCCAAAAAGTGTGCAGGAGAAGGCACAAGGAATACACAGAGCATCTATAAAAGTTAGGATTTATGAGTGTAATCCATATAATGTAAGTCATATATAGGTATATCAGTATAAAGAAGAGCTCTGTGTTACTGCTGTGTTTTACAGATCAATAATATTCTTGACTTTGCAACAAAAACTTGAGTTCTTTAGCTTAAGACCTTTCAACGACAACAAAAACTTTACCAAGGTTTACACTGATTACCAGTATTTACACTACAGACCTCAGTTCTTTTTTATTAACAATTTAGTATGATTTAGTCTAAAATGGGCAAATTGTAATTCAAAAAGAGTATAATAAATAGTGTTCTGTGCAATCATGCTGGCCACATGACCACAGAGTAGTCTCTGACAATGCTGGCTCTTCAACTAGGTAATGGAGATGACTACTGCCACTTACAATCGGACATGACTTGACAACCTTGTCAATGGGGAATACCTTTACCTTTACCTTATTATACAGTGATAAGCAATGATGGCAAACTGGTTTTTCAATCAAGCAGTTTGAAGGCTTCATCCCTTACACTTGGTGATGCCTACCTTCTCAATCTCAGCTGCCTGTTCACATCCAGATGCTAAGGCAAGCAGACCCAGAGCAGAAGTAGCATTCACAGGAGCAAACAGGACGTTCTCACATGGGTGCTCCTTCCTCAATGCCTGGTAGGCATCAATAGCAAATTTAGCATTGGCTTCAGGCAGGGTGGTCATGATGAAGTTCACAAGGTCTAAGGGAAGAAAAGAACCATTCAGTAATTCACAATCTGTAGACATTCTTTCACTCCTATTTTTACATCTTGAATCACTGAAGTGAAACATACTGTAGGTTAGATGCACCCTACAATAATCTAGTCTTCCCTCTATAAGACAATTTTGAAGTCTCTAAGATAAAAGATATTTCATTTTGCATCAAGAAATAAATCACCAAACATAAGGATACATAAAAGGGTGCAAGGGAAGTTCTTTACCTGGACCTCAGCAGAGATGATCAGAGACTTTCAGCTGAGTATGATGCTCTCCTGCTGTGAGGTGCAGGTATTTATACTGATCTTTGGACACCCCCACTGCCATTAAAGATGCTTGCACTTCCAAATCTGCAACAGTTTGATTAAATGTAATTTACATAATGAAAACACTGTAATGCATAAACTGGACATTTGCAATCATCCAATGTAATTATCATAGATTATTACATATATTGCATTTATGTAGTATAATTAGGTACAACTCATAAACTGAAGTGTCCAGATTGCAACACTGAGAGTTGCATCCTTTTAGCCCTGAATGTGCTTTGTGTATTGACAGTGTAATGTTCTATAGATGATGAGTATTTGCAATCTCCCCATTATAGCAATATCCCCTAAAGCACAGAAGTTCCCAGAAACCTCCAGTAAAGGAATATCTAGTGAGGATGTCCACATAGGAAGGAAAAGCTGAGGATTATTCTTTTATTCCACCCATCATGCCACTATTGTGCTACCTGGAATATAAACTTTGAAAAATACAAATAATTTTTGTGGTCCACTTTGTATACATCCTTCCACAGATGTGCCATGTTACCTAGCTTTAGTGCAGTGGTAATACAAAACATCTGGAGGCTGGAGAAAGTTTGGCATGGATGGAGTTATAGTTGTACTACCCAGCAGAGTTCTGTTAATAACAATCAGTTGGTCTGTTGTTACAGCTGCATTTTGAGTTCATACTATAGTCAGATTTGGGATGTTAAGAGCCATCTGACTTAGAAGAGCAAATACAAAAAAAATCAAAAATTGAAATAATAATCAGGAGCTTAACCAGAAACAAGAAAATTCAAATCATTCTGATATTTGCATAAGCTTGTCTAAACTGGGGTGGGACAATGGAGTCTTTCTGATAATGTTGGACTGCAACTACCAGCATTCTTCATGAGGAATGCTGGGACTTGTAGTCCAACAACATCTGGAGGGGCATATTATTCCCATTCTTAGTCTATATTCTTTGTGGGGTTATCACTTTAAGGAATCTTGATGTTTCAAAGGGACTCTAAGGAATCTTTATGTGTGTGTGTTTTCTCCAACTGTTTTGAATAATGGATGGTAAAGCAGAGTTTGGAATAGTGGCATTTTGGGACTACATCTCTGAGAACTAATCCAGAAACATAACTTTTCAGGGTCGGGGGGGGGGTATAGAAGAGATTCAGACTGAGATACCACATTTTTAAAAAAGAATGGTATCAAAATTTCAGGCTGAAGCCACATTGGGTTAAAGCCTTCCTTCAATTTCCTCCATGATTCCAATCTAGATGAGGTCTTGCACCTACTTTTTACTTTTAAGACATCATTCACACAATTGCTAATGTCATTAATATATCTTACCTATCTGGAACTCAATTTCTAGTTTGAAGAGGCACAATCCACTTCACTATCACAGCACTCTTCCACTTTCATTATGATTGCTGTGCAGATCCAGTCAAATAAGCAGGCATTTTGAAGATTACATCCAAAAAAACAATGCCAATTTCAAACATTTTCAGTAGTACTAGAAGTAACATGTCATCACTTCTGGCTGCCAAGTGGTGGCTGCAATGACACACCTACTGTGCTCTGGAGTTCTGGAGGACTCCAAATTGCATGATATGACCCTTCAGGCTTTGGACCATGCCTACTAGTATAGTATATATCTTAGGAAACTGAGCTCCTTCTTCTATTGACATTATAGCTAAAAAAAGTTTTAGACTATGACACCAAATTATTTCCAATCCAAGAAAATATATTCTTTTCATATTGTTGACACTACTATACAAATAAATAGCTGTCCTCTGTCTGATGCATGGGAGAAAGATAGAATATAAATAAATAGAAATCTCATATGGTTTGTATCAAGGGGCTTGTTGAAATTTCCAAATCTACATTCTCAGGAAATTCTGTGGAACATTTTTTCATTGGATTTTGATTTAAAAGTAAATCAAAATCCCAGCTACCGTACTTCAGGGGTGGCTGAAATTTTTACTAATACAAGCGTTTTGCAGAATGGATTCCATAGCAATATTTCAACTCCTCTCACAAATTAGCATTCTTATCATGATCTTTTGGTACTTTTGCCATTTGAAATCTCACCCAGGAAAAGTCACCCTCCAAAAATCAATGGGTCTAAGTCATTACAGCTAACTTGACCTATTACTTTTAAACAGTGGAACTTGGAAGCACAGTTATAGAATACTCATATATACAGCTGATTTTTGTATGGTATGGAAGCACTAGTTATTTATGTAATTTGATTAATCTGTCCTAGTTTAGAAGAACATCATTAACACTTCAGTCCTATATATATCCATTATGGAGTGGTCTCGCAATTGCTGTATCACAGCTCCTATCATCCTTGATTGATTCTGAAAATGCTGGCTATGGCTAATAAGAGTTTGAATTCAACAACACCAGGAGGTTACATGTTCCTCACACCTGCTATACAGAATTAATTGGGAGTACCTTAGTATGTTAGGACTCAAAAGAGCTTATGTCTGAGTAGACATATTTAAGATTGAAGTGCGTGTATGTTTTGTATATGCCAACATTATAAAATAAGCAACATTTTGCTTTTGAGACCATAAAGCTTGTCTGTTCTCAGATCATTTATCAAATTTTCAAGCACAAAAACATGGCACAAAAAGAAACAAGTGTTAATCTGTGCAAACTGTGCCTACTGTGTTGCTTCACAGCCGGTGGCAAATTGACTGTAATGGCAATTCTAGAATTCCTGATTGTACTCATTATCTGGAAGTACTGAATAATGCCCCCTCTTTTTTAATGAGCACGTGTCCCTTTTTGTATATGCAATCATTACAACAGGATATTTATGAGTCTATCCTCATTTCACAACTTAAAACTTTATATAATGCATGGAGATGAGTTGTTTTATAGGAAAACATTTCTCCCTAGACAATCTGGAGACGGCTAGGTAAGCACGTTTGCAGCATTGAGAGTGGAAAGCATCAGCAGAAAACCAAGCAGATAGGAAACAGAATATTATCTCTCTTCATATCTGCTGTCCTCAGAGAGATATGTAAAAATGATATGTTGGTCATAACCCAAGGCATAGGATTGAGGAGTGGCATAGTTAGGCAATTTTAGACTCTGGACATAATGGTCTTTGTGGAGCTCCTCCTTTAGATGGTAATGTGTGCATTACTTCACGTTGCATAGAGTGAGTCCTAACATTTTGGGGTGACCCTGAGCACACACAGGGAATAAGAGATTATATCACTTCCTAATACATCCTGGGGGATGTATCTCAATGGCGTGTGGTTGCTGCAGGACCCACGGATCCCCAGGATTGCATTTCTAAGAGAGCAAAGTGAATTTTCAGGATGGTGACAAACATCACCTGCAACCAATGGCGACTCCTCCTTCCTGAACCCCCCTTGCCTGTCCCAGCAGACTTCCTCCTGCATAAAGTCTGTAGTTTCCCCTTGTCCATCTACAAATACTCCCCGTTCCTGAAAGTGAATCCTTCACACCAAACATTAAATGGCAACAAATGTAAATTACCACATCCCAGTTATTTGATGTTCTTGCCTTCAAGATATTCCTGAGTTATGGCAACTCTAAGGTGAACCTATCACAGGACTTTTTGGGCAGAATTTGTTCAGAAGGGGTTAGCCTTTGCCTTTCTTTGAGGCTGAGAGAGTGTAACTTGCCCAAGGTTACTCAGTGAGTTTTTGTGGCTGAGCAGGAATTTGAACCCTGGTCTCCTAGTGTCCTAGTCCAACACCCAAATCACTACACCATGCTGGCTCTGAACACCCTGTAAGATCAATTACAGGGGGGAAACAGAATAAAATAAGCAGAATTGCAATAGAATATTAATATCAGTTTAATTTAAAACATTTTAAATAGAAAATAGAATAAAATTGCTTAATAATTACTTATTTTGATAAATACTAAATGTATCAAAGTACATTACAAAAAAGGAAACCTAGGACAGAGAAATAATCATAGACTGAGGCAAAAGAGTACAACAGCACATCAACAGTTTTAAAAATGTGGCAAAAGGAGATATTTCCTTGCCAAATGCCAGGTATGCCCTTCTTCACATTTGACAATGGAAGGGGGCATTACTGAAAGATTTGTTTCCCTTCTGGTCATCCACCATACCACAATTACTGAGAATGGTCTGTGATGAAGATGTTAACATTAGATTATTTCACATGGGAAGGGGCATTGTTGTACCAAACCGTAAGAGGCCTTAGATGTCAAAAATCTTCACCAATGAAGCAACAAATAGTGGTGTAATAAGTTCATAACCCAAGCACACATGCTCCATTTGGAAAAAGGGTTCCATTTGGTGGTCTGGTTTACACAAAATCCACCTCATGGTAGGTTTGGTGGGACAATACATGAAACTGATTTATAGAGACCTTTACATGAAGTATCTACATCACACTTTGAGTTCTGTGGGAAAAGAGTGAAAGGAAGGAATATGTATCCATTCTTTGCAGGGTACACCTTCCAGGTCAGATTTCGGGAGTTGAAGCCCAAAAGGACATTTTCCCCATCTTTGCTCTGTCTCCAGGCAAGAAGCAGCATGGACAATTTTGGAGTCTTTTGCTTATCTTTGAAGCCAATTTGATACTGGTGGGGGCAGTAGAGAGCTGTGGACATTTTTAAAAATCATTCTTCTAAAGAGCATGAGTTGCAATTGCTCTGACAATGTACCTTACAATAGAATTGGGATTTAAATCTCTCCCTTCCAATGTTTTTATTGGGCATTCAATCACCAATGGTAATGGAGAAATTTTTAGGGACCTTGGCTAGAATCCTTGACTTTTCAGAGGTCTTTGGCAGTCAGATAAGGTGAATGACTTAAGGTTATTCCCACTGGAGTATTCTATTCCAGATGAAGAAGGAAGCTGCCAGGGTGCACTGCCATCACCTCAACTGGTGGGGAGGTTTTTATTGTGAACGAAAGAAAGAAAAGACATGAAAGCCAGTGTGGCATAGTGGTTTGAGTATTGATTGGACTACAGTTCTGGAGATCAGGGTTCAAATCCCTGCTTAGCCATGTAAACCCACTGGGTAAATGGGCAAGTCACACAAGGAAGGCAAACACAAATCCCCTCTGAGCAAATCTTGCCCAGATATGTCTGCCTTAGGGTCACCATATGTCAGAAATGACTTGAAGACACACAACAAAATCAGTATGGCTGCTTCCTCCAGAAAGTACATGATTTCGTGAAGTTCCTGAAGATTTATCTATATTGCACTCAGCAACTCTTGAAATATAATTCTTTAATCACTTTGCCACAGGATTACCATTAGAAGCAGTAATATCTATTGCACATTTCATGTCAGTTTGGTTTATACTACAAAGTTTTCACCAAGTATTCAAAACAAATCTGATATTTCAAAAATTGTGATTTTACAGAACCTGGAATGCTAGTACAGTTGGCCTTCCATATTCACAGAGTCTGCATCAATGGATTCAACTATCCATGCCTTGAAAAAAATTGTTAATGTAAATTGCTACATTCCTTTTATTTGTTGTTGTTGCAAACTTTGATTTTTTTTTCCAAAGCAAACTTTGATTTTTGCTATTTTATAAAAGAGACACCATTGTACTATGTCACTCTCTATAATAGGACTTGAGCACCCATGGATTTTGGTATCCATGGGGGGTCCTGGAACCAAACTTTGGCAAATATACCAAGTCCACTGTAAAAAAAAAGTCTATCTGAATAAGTTAATAGTCAGAGTCCAAAAACTTGTTTTAAGTTCTGTTTAGATAACCACTTGAGTTGCTTTATTGGTGGTATTCTAAGGGATTATAACCACCACCACCCCGGTTATCCAAATGGCATTGTGCTACTTCAAATGCATCCCCACAATTTTCTGACTTTTTGCTCTAACAAGTGACTTTTAAGAAATTCCAATATTTTGAAAGGCTGTTCAGCTTGTGTGGTTCATAAGAATGGCACATTTCATTTCATTTGTAGATGTCTTTGCTTGTAATTTGGGCTGTGATATTATTCATGAGTGTATCCAATCCTCTTGCTTTCCCCTAGATTTTGCTATTGTTTTCAATATGTTTATGTTTTGCAAACCTCATTTTCTCTCCAAAGCCTCCTTTAATTTTAAAACAGCAACAACACTGAGGGATAAGCATCATTCAAGGTTGACACTGTGGTACAGAAGGAGGGAAATATAAAGAAATGCATAGGCATAGACTCATAGAGAGACATGCAAACACTTTGGCCTCAAAATGACAGCCTTGACACCCTGTAATTTGTAACATACATACAAATATTAAGGCCTTTCACTCACTCTTCTCACATTTCTCCACTTCTATTTTAATGGTTGTTAAATGCATCATATTTTAGAATTTCCCCAACAGACAATTAAGGTGTCTGTTGTCAAAGGTGTCTAAAGTATCTACTCACCACTTCATGGTGGGCATTCAGATAATGACATATACATGCGGAAGTTGCACTAAACATGTGTGATTATTGGTCAACATGGTCATTGACCAATAATCTGGGATTCTTGGAGCTGAAGTCCAAAATACCTTAAAGGGTACAGTTTGGGGATCTCTGCAAGTCTATCTAGAAGGGAGGATAGAGAGAGAGAGAGAGAGAGAGAGAGAGAAGAGTATGGGGACTCAGATTGGGAGGCAAGCATTCATTCACTCTCCTCTCTCTCTCTCTCTGCCTTTGCATCAGCTGTTTATTTTAAGAGCTCTGGCTACAAAGAAGGGTGGGTACATATTTTAGGATCTTTATAAGCAGTATTACAGTATTGCCTCGTATTGCCCTGCAGCACTGGAATTAAACTCACCCCAAAGAACCATAGGCAATCTGCCAACAAACACAAAAGTAGGGAGAATCCCGTGAATAAACCACAAGTAGCTTTCACACTACAGCAACTGTGCAAAAAAAGTGAATTTGTGAACGAAACAGAAACGAATTCACATTATTTCCCCAAAAATGCCTATTTGCTGGTTCATGTCACTTTCTTGTCCGATTTTATGTGGTTTGTGCACAACGTTGTGTGAAAACCGTTCACGCATTTGCTCCTAATATGCTGAATAGTCACGGGTTCTTACCCATTTAAACTTCCAGTTTTCCCTGTGTGATAAACTCCTATGTCTATGGCTATGATTCCACCCTACAGAATCCTGGGATTTATAATTTTGTGAAGCAATTGGAATTTACTCAAAGAATGCATTAGCAACTTTCCCCTAATCCACAATTCCTAAGGGGCCAGAAGAGAAACTAAAGATTCCATCAGGCTGCCTTGGGAAATGTAGTTCAGTGGAATGGACCAGAGCTCTCTAGCAGAAAATTCTAAGTATTGTTTTAAACTTTAGATCCCACGACTCTGTAGGATGTACCCATGGCAGTTAAAGTGATTTCTCACTGCTATAAACTGAATAGTACTATAGACACATTCCATGTGCTTTAGGGAGAGGGAGGTAGAGAAGCTGAACAGAGGAAGATGTGATGGTGGCATGTGAGAAAGTGTGTGTGTGGGGGGGGTAGGGCATGTGCACGGGGGGGGGGGATCAACTTTGATTTTGAAAAAATAAAAAAAATTAATCATCTCCAACAAAACAAATTCTCATCTCATCGCTGGTGTTGGTGGATGAGCCCCAAAAATGGTGGAAGAAAAAAAGCTCATTGCTGCCCTGGCTGACTTTGTAGAGGAGAAGCCAGTAGCATGAGGCAAAGTGGATAAATCGAAGAGCAATATACCATCAAAGCTTGCCAAATTAGTTTTTAGAGGTTTTTAAAAAGTTTTTTTTAAAAAAAAAAAAACAACAGAAGGAAACACCAAGGTTTGGTGTCTCTGTGTGAAAACCAATGACCTCTTTGAAATGTAAACGGGGGGAAAATGAGTGTAGAAAAGTCCTTGAATTGAAGGAGGATGGGATAGAAAAGGCAGAAAATTATTATTGTTTATACGTATGTCCATGTTGCACACTGGAAACAAGAATAAAATTAGGAGGGAGGCAAAGAGGACTTTTTCTTCAGACACCCCTAGGAATTTATCACATTTCCTTTTTTGCCCAATCTGGGCACAGGCTGGGGATGCACGTGAATTAGGGGAAATTGATTTTATTGCGCTCAAAACAGTTGGCAAGCCATCGCCATGCCGTCGCCTGACCACCACCCATCCCCAAGCTGTGCTGAGCCTGCAGATTTTTCAAAGACAGAGCCTTTCTGGCTGAGCAAAATCAGCCGGTTCAATGCTGCTTGGGGACAGGTTGTGGTCAGGTGACAGCATGGCGATGGCTTGTGACTGTTTCGAGTGTGATAAAATCTGTTTCCCCTTGTTCATGTGTGCCCCAGCCCGTGGCCAGATCAGGCAAAAAAGGGAATGCTTTAAACTCCCTAGACTGTGGAATGACCTGCCAGAAGAGATTTGACAGCTGAAGATATTGACCAAAATTAAAATAGCATTAAAGACCAGTCTCTTCCAGTAAACCTATGCAGATGATGTTTAAATTGTGAATTTTAAATGATGAATTTTAAAATGTGGGTTGTTTTAATCTGTATATGTGTTATTTGTTCTTTTAAATTGATGTGTGTTTTAAACTGATATGTATTTGTTAATTTGTTGTTCTTCCCCACCTCGATCCATAGGGAGAGGCAGGTGAGAAATAATTATAATTATAATTATCACTATTATTATCATCATCTGACATCACAGCCTTATCAGATCATGCACAACTCTTAGGAACTATGCTAGCTGAAACTTAAAGAAAGTCAAGTTAAAAATTTGGAAGCATTTGGAAGGGAAAATGACAAAAAAGGAAATGAAGCAACATGAAATGGCAGAGAAAACTGTTGTACAAATTGCTCAAGCAGACCCCATCTGGAAGGGCTGTTAGTTCATGTTATTGTTAGTGAGGAAATGTGTAATACCTAAAGTGAATAGTTAAGTTAACCTTTGTAAAGTTTGTAAAAGAAATCCTAGATGGAGATGGTATGTCTTCCTGTGGTTGACAATGTTACTCCCAAAGTCACCATGTGTTGTTTGCTCCTTTCAGGGCACATTCAGATTAATACAAAACTCCCAGATTTTGTTTCTATGCTTTCTTCTTTTATACTGGGTTAAAATAAACCAACCTGGGGTAGTGGTTTTAAAAGTCTCTGATTGTTCTAGGAGCTGATAGAAAATATTCTGGGATAAATAGAATGTGTATGGATCTCCAAAATAAAATCTAAAGAAGAAGAACAAAATTTGGGATTTTGGGGACTTTTTAATCAGCCCCAATGCACCCTCAAGTGACCCTTTTTGTATTACAAGCTGTGTTCCCAAACCTGACAGTTTCCAGATGCATTGGACTACAAACGGCACAATTCAACTGCTTGCCTGGAAATGGTGGCATTTGTCACCCCAAACAAAAGTTGGAGAAGGTTGTCCCAAAACATAGTATCTAACAACCTGTCGATTATGTTTCATCACTAATCTGCATTTTTCTTCATTCCACCCCCACCCACCACCTTTGCAATATGTATCCTGTTCACACACCCAACAAATGTTGCGGACTGTGGATTAGAGGGAGTTAATAAGGAACTGAAGCCTAAATCAAATTACTATTACCAACTAAATTAGATCCATTAAAATTAATGGGATAGTACGTCACCACAAATGCAAGTCCTATAAAGTCAATAAATCTACTCTAACTGGGACAAGCAATTTGAATGTGATGGTTTTGTTCCAATGAGAACATATTGATGCAGCATGGTGCTGAAGTACTTCTTACACTTCTAATTTTTTACAAACACTGAGGGCTTATTTTTGATTTTCTAGAGATGCATTAGACTGTGCAAGACTCAGCCAGCAATCTAAAGTGATGACTGCATAGGAAAAAGCATTATCAGCTGAATCTTTTGGCATGAAAAAATGACCCTGAGGCTGCTAAATACTATGCAATGTCAGGTTCTTCTTGAAAGAGAAATTTCTCAAGGATGCCAGTAGGAAAATTAATCTTCCCCATCTTGAGCAAAGATTTTTTTATTAAACATGGTCTTGGACTGGTGATGAAGGGGCATCCTAAACCCAAAGTAAATAAGTAACCAAGTCTCAACATTTTGATTATATTTTTCAATAGGTGGAAGTAATTGTTATAACAATTTCTGGGTATATATTTTAATGAAATTATTTTGAATTATCCTGGGGAAAATACTTGGTTTTGCAGAGCTCTACCAAATTTTGTCTAGGCTTTGACATACCAGTCATGCAGAAATATAAATGCAGCTCATTTATATTATAATTTGCAAACAATCACTGCTGATCCTGCCAGTGTCAGACAAAAGCTAAAGTGACAGAGTTCAGCTAAAGTATCAACAAAACCCTCTTCCAAAATATGTACTTGAAAGGGTCTTATCTCAGGAGCAAGTGGATAGAATAAAGCTACTCCTCCTCCATCTTGATCTTCTGTTTTACTCAATAAGGCCTTCAAAAATCGGCTGCCAGGAATGGCTGGGGAAAGCAGCATTGGTGGCATTCTCCCATGCAGTAAAATGTGTTTTTGCTCCGTTCCATTCCCTTGCTTTCCATTACATTCCCATTCTTCAAAGTGCTGTGTGATAAGCTTATTTGTTATGCATGCACTACAGGGCTATATGCATAGGTCAAAAGTCCCCCCGACCTAGCATCGTCCTCTTTAGACAACACAAGCAAACAGTCCCTGGCTGGGATCCAGCAAACCAGATACCACTCCAGCCAATCTGACCCAATCCCAGCCCAAAGGGCTCTTAGTGCCATCATTTATAGCCTGCTATTTGCAGCAGAATTTCCTAGAAACTCCACTATGACAGCCAGCTGACTGTGCAGCCATGCACCTCCTTACATGCCGACTCTCCACATTCCCCATGAAGGCTCCAGTCACGGACTGTAGTGTTGGGAGGGATGTGTGGCCCAGTATGTGAAGCCCCATTTTGTCCTTTACTGACCTTGGTGGAGGGCCTTCATAGGGAATGCAGTGGCAGCAGCAGTGGGAGGTGGGTGGTGCATGGGTAAACATCTGCCCATCACCACACCAGACCAGACAGCTACCAGGGAGGGAAATGGGCCAGAAATGCAGGTGTAATACCCAGGCACTAGAAAAAAGGATGATCTCATTATGGATGGATGGACATAATCAAGGAAGCCTCAGACCTTAGTCTGTAAGATCTGAGCAGGGCTGTTGATGACAGGGTGACCAAAGTAAGCATAGTAATTCGGAGGAGGGGACACCTTTAATGTGCTGAATTTATTTAATTAGAATACATAATAATACAGCCATCCCTCCTTTTTCACGGACTTGAAGTCCATGGTCTCACTCATTGTGGGAGGGACAAGTGGGGAGGGAAAAAATGGTGTGTTTCCCCACACGCACACCATTATTTTCAATGGGACTTGAATATTTGCGAGTCACCATTTTCAGGGGTGTGTAGAATAGGTCCCCTGCAAAATGGGAGGGTCTACTGTAGTCATAAGTATAATTATTTGAATAATATTAAAATTAGATATCCAGATTTGAGGACTTGGAAAATGTCAAACCTACCAAAAGCTTGTTTTTAAAGAACTAAGAACTGTTATGCTCAATAATATGAGTATTGGGCTTTGAAGGCAGAGAGCTGCCTGTTACCAGAGTCTGCACACACTAAAGGAAGGCATGCTGGAAGGTAAGGCAAATCAGCCTGGATCCCTGTCCAAATGAAGCCTCAATTCAAACTGGAATTTCCCTTCCATTGCCCCTCCTGATGGCAAGGAAATGGTTTCATTGATGAGAGCATTCAGTACTTAACTGACTTGCTTACCTCCACTGAATGGAGACCTGCCAAACTGGCTCAAACTGGTACAACCCCCTAATGTGAGGTATTGTGCTATTCCCAGAGATGTTGGGCAAGCCTTAGCTTTGCCTTCTTTTGTGCAGTTCTAACAAGCATTAGCTATGGTGCTAAAGCTTTTGTCTCTGAGAGATCCTCTGTCAGTGTCGCCCCCCACTACTGCTGTTGCCCAGTTTGGCACATTAATGTGGATCCTTGACAAAAGCCTTTCTGACATGGGAGACCCTACCAGCTGCTCTACTACAGTCAGCATAGCCTCTTGCTTCATAGGAGCATGCAGTCCAACAGGTAGATAGTGCCATGGGGGGGCCTAGTCCTTTGGGAACCAAAGAAGATTCTCCTGAAAAGACCCAGCGTTCCCAGTGGTCATGCTTTCCAATCCCAAAGTGGAACAGAACCCCAAAAGATATCATATCATCCACCCTAAGACATGAATGTTTTGCCCATGTATAAATCTTATGATTTGGCTGACACGCTAGGCTGGGAGTTTATCACATGGGGGAAAGGCATTTCTGACTTATGGCGACCCTATGGAGTTTATCATATGGGAGGAAATTGGAAGTTTAAAATGGTAAGAATCCATGATTAACTCACAATTGCATAAATGGTTTTCACGCGCAAAGCTGTTATCTGGTACAGAATCCAAGATTAACCTGCACTTGCATGCAAAGGTGAGAATGGTTTTCACATGTCAGGACCAAATGTGCCTCCGTCCCGATAATGATTAAAGCGCATGCATCCTGCAAAAGTGAGCAAATGCGCAAGTGATTTTCACACAATGAGTCCCGACTATGAGGGGAGTACGTGGGGCAGGGAGGGAAGGTAGCTGTTTCTTTCAGAGCTGTGGCTAGGAGGGAAGGCTGTCCCCTTTGAGGGATTTTGGACCTCAGCTCCCAGAAGCCTCAGCCATGTTGGCCAATAGTTTGGGTTTCTGAGAGCTGAAGTCCATAATCTCTTAAGGGGATAGTTTGTTGATCGCTGCTGGCTCTGGCAAACCTGGATGCAAGCATTCATTCACTCTCTTCTCTCTCTCTCTCTCTCTCTCTCTCTCTGTCATTGCATCAGCTGTTTAAGAGCCCTGGCTATGAATAATGGCAGGATAAAGCAGCACTAGAAGCAAATTTCTCTCTCTCTATCTCATTCCTAACTTCCCGCAGCAGCTGCTCTTTTGTGTGCCTGTGCCTTTGCCAGAGCAGCCGTGCCTTTAAGAGCCCTGGCTATTAATTCTGGCAACAGGAACAGAAAGGGGAAGAATTCACCCAAATGGCTTTCACACTACAGTAATTGTGCAAAAAAAGTGAATTTGTGAATGAAACAGAAATGAAATCTCAATATTTTCCCAAGAATGACTATATGCTGGTTCATGTCACTTTCTTGTCAGATTCTAAGCAGTTTGTATGCAACGTTGTGTGAAAACCATTTGCGCAATTGCTGTTAATATACTGCGTAAGCACAGATTCTTACCAGTTTAAACTTCCAAACCTCCCTGTGTGATAAACTCCTAGGTCAAAGATCAAGTACTTTTTATTGCTGCCTAAAAAGGACTCTCCTCTCTAAACAGAATTTATGTGACTTATGGATGTGGGTGCTAGCACTCAGACTTTTTTTTATTCAAATAATAAGTGTAATCATCAAAAAAATGATACTCCACTGTGTCTCACCAAGGACAAATTGTAAAGATAAGCATTTAAGATATGATGCAGTCCATGTGTTGAAGGAGTTTTTCCCCTTGCTAGGTCTTACTGTTTTTCAACTTTATAACTTACTGCTTTTCAACATAAGGTGAGATTTCAGTCATTTCTATGCCTTGAAGATTGTTATTTTTAAAATAATTATTTTTATTAATATTTTCACATACATTTAAAAACAATACATTAATAAAAAAAAAAGACAAAAGCACACAGACCAACAATTTACAATCATTCCTTTCAATTACAGCCTGGTTCCACTTCCACTGCCATCTTTTTTTTTTTTTTTTTGTTATCAAACTTTATTCATATATAAAAAGAAGACATGTAACAAATAACAAACAAACAGAAAAGAAAAGAAAAGCAGTCACTGCAAACAAACATACAAACAGACACACATACTTATACTCGACCTACCTGTACAAATTATAAATTCAACGATCCATGTTTAGGTCTTTACACGCACCCATTTTTTTCATCCATATCTCGGTTACTACCTCATATATTATGAGCCAAACAAAAGTGAAAAGAAGAAAACTTCCTGAGCTTCGACTCGAGTGCTCAATTTACCCATTCCTATTCTACATCTTTGACGCTTTATATTATTATTATTATTGTCATTTTTATTTGTATATTCATGCCCCTTTATTTATCCCTTCTGGAACTCTTCTATAGGGGAAGAGGCTTCCCTTTAAAAAGAAAAGAAAAACAATAATAGTAACATTAATAATAACACCTATAGAAAAGGATATATTTAAATCATTACCCTGCTACTAATGCCCTAAATTCACTATTCTTCAAAAAATTGTTAAGAGGCTCCCAATTTTCTTTCTGTCTATTCCAATTTCTCCCTCTTAGATATGTGGTTAATTTGTCTGCAGTTATGCACTCCACCAATTTATATATCCAGTCTTTCACGCTGGGGTAGTCCTGACATTTCCATTTCATGGCATTTACTATCCTAGCTGTCGTAGTTATGTAAAATAACAGCTTCCCATGCTCTTTTTCAAGCTTTTTATCATCTGTCATTCCTAATAAATAGAGTTTAGGGTCAATGCATCCTTTCAGTGGGATTATTTGCTTAACCTCCTTATGTATGTTCTTCCAATATTGGGTTGCCATCTTATAGTTCCACCAGATGTGTATAAAAGTACCTTCCTGTTCATGACATTTCCAACACATCTTACTTGTCCCCTTATCCACTGCCATCTTTCAATCAAACAAACAATTTAACCAATCATCTAAATCTTTCTAAGCATCCATCTAACTGAATTAACCAGCCTACCTTTGATATTTACCATTCACACTCCATTGTTTACTTCCCTTTCTCTGGTCTAACAGCATGTTTAGATTGTATATATTTATCATTTAAGACTTATCTCTTCAATTCATTAAAGTATTGTTTTTTCCACATTTCTTCTATCTGTTTTCCCTCAAATTTTCTATCATCTTTCCCTCTTCTTTATGCTTCTTTTTTCTAGCTATGTCTTTTCAAATCTTTCACAAAACAATATTCTTTCTGCTAGTCCTTCAGTGTACTGTCCTTGGTCATTTGTCATATTTCTTAATCCAATCCTACTATAACTTCTTTACCCCATCTCTGGGTTAAGAATCACATTGGGATAAGATAATATCCCAATCTTCCAAGTATCTTTTAGGTTTTCCTTATTCAAACATCTAGTAAGCTTTTCAATCTCTATTGTGTCAAATATTTTGCTTAACCAATCATCTACAGCTGTGATATTTTCCAATTTCCACATTTTCACATATGCCAATCTTGCTGCTGACATCATGTAAAATATTATTCTTCCATTCTTTTTTTCAACTTTGTCTTCTAACATGTTTAAAAGGAATATCACTGGCTTAAATTCCAAATTTTCTTGTAATATTTTTATTCACAATGTGGTGTATCTGTGCCCAGAATTTTTTCATTTCGGAACAGGTCCACCATATGTGATATAATGTGCCCTTCTCTTGTAGACATTTCCAACATTTGTTGTTACAGCCACCATACATTTTGGATATTTTTCCGGTGTTAAATACCATCTATAATTGATCTTATAATAGTTTTCCTTAACATTCTGGCATAGTGTGTATTTTAACCTTTTTTCTATGTGTCTTCTCACTGTTTTAGTTCGATTATGTGGCCAAAATTTTGTGACCATTTCTGCATGTTTTCTTTAATTACCTCTTCTTCTGTACATATTTTTAACAAACAATTATATAATTTTGATAATATATTATTACCTTCTGACAATATTATCTCTTCTATTTCTGACCTTGTTCTTTCTATTCCTTCTTGTTTGTTGTTCATAATATACATTTCCTTTATTTGTCTATACAGAAACCAGGTACAAACCTGTCCCTCTTCCCTTAATTCTTGTTGTGTTTTTATTCTCCATTTATTATTCTGAAGAATCAGCAAATTTTTATATCTTATCCATTTCTCATTTAGCTATGAATTGCTTTTAAATAACACTTTATGTGTGGATACCCATAATGGTATTTTAGTACATAGCCTTGTTTTATATTTTTTCCAGATACACAACAAAGAGTCTCTTATATAATCATTTAAAAGGCCTGTTTACTTTTTCTTTATTATAAAACAAGTATGCATGGCACCCGTAATGTAAATCTGAGCCTTCTAATTTCAAGTGAATTTTTATTTTGTAAAAATCACTCATTCCCTGATCCAGGAGAGGCAGCTTGCTTCATATTATAACCTAAAATTTGGAAGAGCTAGCCATCCTCTTTCCTTAGTATACTGTAAATATTTCAGTTTTATTCTAGATTTTCTACTACCAGATAAACAATGTAATATTTCTCTGCTATCTTTTAATTATGCATCATTTTTAATAATGGGGATTGTCTGAAAATTTTGTTATTAACTGCCCTCAAGTCACTCTCAACTCATGGTGACCCTATGGATGAAACATCTCCAAGACCCTCTGTCTTTCACTGCTCTGCTTAAATCCTACAACCACTTAATACCTGTGACCTCCTTAATAGAGTCCATCCATCTGGCATGTGGCCTTCCTCTCTTCCTACTTCCCTCCACCTTTCCCAGCATTATTGTTTTTTTCCAAAGAGTCCTTTCTTTTCATGATGTGTCCAAAGTATGACAGTCTCAGTTTGGTCATCTTGACTTCCAGGGAGGTTTCTGGCTTGATCTGCTCTATGACCCATTTGTTTGTCCTTTTGGCCATTTGGGCTGTCCATTTGGCACTCTTCTCCAGTACCACATCTTAGACACATTGATTTTCTTCCTATCATCTTTCTTAACTGTCCAGATCTCACATCCATACATGGTAATAGGGAATATAATGGCTTGTATCATTCTAAATTTTGTTCTGAGTTGTATATCTTTGCATTTTAGAATCTTTTCTATCTAGTTCTTTCATACCCACCCTTCCTATTCTTAGTCTTCTGATTTCCTGACTGCAGTCCCCATTTCTATCAATGTTTGATCCCAGGTATGGAATTTTTTCACTATTTCTATTTCTTCATTGTCTAGGTCTACGTTGAACTTGTGAAGGTCCTTGGTGGTCATTATTTTTGTTTTCTTTATGTTCAGCATTAAGCCTGCCTTTGCACTTTCTTCTTTGATCTTCCTTATAGTAGGTTTTCCACGTTTTTGAAGTTTTCTGCTAATATTATGGTGTCATCTGCATATCTTAAATTGTTGATATTTCTTTCTCCTATTTTCACTCCTCCTTCTTCTGTGTCCAAGCCTGCTTTTCTTATAATATGTTCTGCATACAAGTTGAAAAGATAGGGTGAAAGGCTGCAGCCTTGGCTGACCACTTCGCCAATTGGGAACCATTCTGTTTCTCCGTGTTCTGTTCTGACAGTAGCCTCTTGTCCTGAGTATAGATTCCTCATCAGAACTATTAGATGTGTTGGCACTCCCATGTCTTTAAGGGTATTCTATAATCTTTCATGGCCTATGCATTCAAAGGCTTTGCTATAGGCTATAAAGCACATGCTGATTTTCTTTTGGAATTCTCTGATATGCTCCTTTAGCCATCGTATGTTTGCAATGTGATCCCTAGGTGGATAGCATGACTGCGGTATTGGGACCACACCCTCACTCCATCCCCAGGCCAGCCCTTTTGTCTGGTCTGTACAGTCCTTTAGTTTGTTCCTATCTCCCTTTTGTTTTTCTTCTCTTCTTTTCTTTATTGCTTGTAGTATTTTTCTTTCATCCGTGTTTTTTTTCTTTTTGTTTATTGAAAGTGTCTGTCTACATTCTTCTTTTATTATGTTCCTGGCTTCAGACCATTGTTCCTCTGGTTCTCAATCTATTTTGCTTAGCAGTGAGAATCTGTTTCTTATGTTATCAGTAAATTCTGTTGAGATATTATTTAGATAATATTTTGGTATAATCACCGGCTTTATTTTCTTCTTGAGTCTTACTCTTATTTTTGTTATGAGTAATTCATGATCTGTGCCACAGTGAGTGCCTGGTCTAGTCTTGGCCACCAGTTCCACCATCTTTCACTTCCAATTATATAATCTATTTGATTTTTGTGTTGACCATCTCGTGGTGTCCATGTGTGTAGCCTTCTTTCTGTTTGTATGAAAAATGTGTTTGTAATGAATAGGTTGTTGACTTCACAAAAATCTGTCAGACACTCACCTGCTTAATTTTTATTGTCTAATCCAAATCTGCCTACTGTTTTTGATTCTTCTTTGCTTCCAACTTTTGTGTTCCAATCACCAGTGATCAGCTTGACTTCTTGTGTTGGTGTGCTGTCAATTTCTTCCTGTACTCCTTCATAGGATCTATCATTTTCTTCCTGTTCTGCCTCTGTGATTGGTGCATATACTTGAATTATGGTGATATTCATAGGTTTACCATGGAGCCTTACTGAAATGATTCTGTCTCATTTTGCATTGTATCCTCTAACTGCTTTTGCCACATCTTTTCTTAGTATGAAAGCTACCCAGTTTCTTCTTGTCTTTTCATTGCCTGAGTAGAACACTGTGTGGTTGTTTGATTCAAAGTGGCCCATTCCTGTCCATTTTAACTCATTCCTGTCCATTTTAACTCACTTAGGACGTTTGCAGACTACTAGAAATAGTACAAATTGAGTCCACTTTAACTGCCCTGGCTCAGTGCTAGGGAATCATGGGAACTGTATTTTTTTTCTGGGACATTGAGCCTTCTCTGTTGGAGATCTCTGGTGCCACAATAAACTACAGTTCCCATGATTACTTACCACTGAGTCAGGGCAGTTAAAGTGGACTCAATTTGCACTATTTCTGACAGTCTGCAAAGGCCCTAGTCCCAGTATTGCTATGTTCATTTGTTCCATTCCCATTTTTACTATGCCCAGCTTCCCTTGGTTCATGCTCCTCACATTCCACATCCCTATTTTATGTGTACTATGTATATTGTGTATATATATATATATATAATACACATAAAATACACCATATGTGTATTATGCATATTATGTATGTTTTATGTATATTATGTATATTGTCTCAAATAGGAATAGCATTTTTGGAAGTGTGATCATCATCAAAATCCTGCCTAAAAGGGACTATTTTAAACCTTTCAATTTTTTAAACTCTTGTTTTATGTTTTCCCATTTTTATAGTTATTCACAAATAACTCAGAGTTCTTATTTGTAATCAGAATGCCCAGATTTTTTTAACTTATATTAAAGTTTGTTTTTAATAATAGAATTTGTTGGTTGTTCATGTGTTATCAAAATGTTTGGTTTTTCTTTGTTGATTTTTAGTCCCTATATTTTTTCAAAATTTTATAATTTCTCCAGTACTTTCCCATGTTTGTTAATGGATCCCCTAAGGATATTATCAAATTGTCCACAAAAGCCCATATGTGAAATTCAGCTATTTTAATGCCTTGAAGATTGCTATGAAAGACTAAGAAGAACTTAGACCAGGGGTAGGCAACCTAAGGC
>CM034706.1:98189664-98203924 GCA_020142125.1 Phrynosoma platyrhinos
TTCAGTTCCATTAACAAGAGAGGCTGCAGGGACTCTCTTGGGGGAGGGGAAAATTATGGACAAAGAACTGGATAATAAATAAGGTTTATGTCTTTGATACATGATAACAGTAGCAAGATTATTGTTTGCTCAAACCTGGAAACAGACTGAAGAACAAGTGTTGGATTGTTAGGTTTTCTGAGTTAACCCAAATGGCCAAATTAATGTGAGTTGAAAATGATAAGCTCAGTGATTTATTTATTTTTTGAAAGTTTGGAAACCGTTTATAAATTTTTTGAGCAATAAGAAATCTAATGATATATATCTACGGTTATGGTTATTACTAATTCTAGTGCATTCTGTTTTCTCTGTAATGGTGGAATAGTGTATATTTGTATCCTTTTTATTTTTATTTTCATTACACTTAAGATGGGACAGAGCTCGTTTTAGCTATATGGCATGCTGACTGATTTAGTGTTCTTCTTTAGTTTTATTATATATATATATATATATATATAGTTTGTGGTCTATACCACAATCTGCTCCTGGTCTTGTTTTTTCAGAGAGAAACTCAAATTTTGTGGGTCATTTCCTGAATAAACATTTTGCATTTTGTACTAGAATGCACATCTATCATTCAGTTTTCACCAGATTTGATATTTAGACTAAGGTCTAAAAGAGACAAACCAAAAGGATCACACCAGGGACCATGCCAGCCCCAATCACACTGGGACTGTGGTGATCACATGGGCCTACTTCTAAAGCAAGCTGCCACTGCCATTCCAATCCCAACCGCTGGCAGGAGAGGCTTTTTGTTACTCCTTTTTGTGCTTGCTTTTCTGGGTATGCATGCTCTCTGCATATAAATGTCATGCCCCCAACATGGCTCAAAGCTGGCTCTTTTTGCTTATCTATTTAGGCCAGGGGTCGGCAACCTAAGGCCCACTAGCGCATGTAGGGGTAAAGTCAGGAAAGCCAAAGAACAGAATGAACTCAGGCTTGTTAGAGAGGTTAAGAACAACAAAAAAGGCTTTTTGGGGTATGTCCGTAGCAAAAGAAAGAAGAAGGAAATGGTAGGGCACTGCACAGAGAAGATGGAGAAATTCTAACAGGGGACAGAGAAAAGGCAGAACTACTCATCACCTTCTTTGCCCCAGTCTTCTCACAAAAAGAAAAGTATGTTCAACCTGAGGAAAATGGAGCAGAGGACACAATAGGGGAAATGCAGCACAAGTAAAGAGGAAGTATAGGAATACCTGGTTAACCTAAATAAATGTAAGTCTCCAGGACCAGATGAACTACATCCAAGGATACTAAAAAAAACTGGCAAATGTAACCTCAGAGCCACTGGCAATAATCTTTGAGACATCCTGGAGAACAGGAGAAGTCCCAGCAGACTGGAGGAGAGCAAATATTGTCCCCCATCTTCAAAAAGGGGAAAAAAGAGGATCCCAACAATTATTGCCCAGTTAGTCTGACATCAATACCGGGAAAGATTCTAGAACAGTTCATTAAAGAGAGAGTCTGTGAACATTTAGAAGGGAATGCCATAATCACAAAAAGTCAACATGTGTTTCTCAAAAACAAGTCAAGCCAGACTAATCTGATCTCTTTTTTTGACAAAATTACCAGTTTGGTAGATGAAGGGAATGCGATAGACATAGCATATCTTGATTTCAGTAAGGCTTTTGACAAGGTCCCCCACGATATTCTTGCAAATTATATTCTTGCAGATTGTAAAATATGGGCTAGACAATACAACTGTTAGGTGGATTAGTAACTAGTAGACTGACCAAACCCAAAGGGTGTTCAGCAATGGCTCCTCTTCATCCTGGAGAGAAGTGACCAGTGAGGTGCCACAGGGTTCTGTCCTGGCCCCAGTGCTATTCAACATCTTTATCAATGACTTGGATAAAACAATAGGGGGGGCATGCTTCTCAAATTTGTAGATGATACCAAATTAGGAGGGATAGCTGATAACCCAGAGGACAGGATGAAAAATCAAAATGATCTTAATAGATTAGAAAGCTAGGCCAAAGCTAACAAAATGAATTTCAACACAGAGAATTTCAACACAGAGAAATGTAAGGTACTGCACTTAGGGGAAAAAAATGAAATGTATAGATATAAGATAGGGGACACCTGGCTTAACGAGACTACGTATGAAAGGGATCTAGGAGTCCTAGTAGACCACAAGTTGGCCATGAGTCAACAGTGTGACTAAAAAGGCCAATGTAATTTTAGGCTGCATATCAAGTATCTAGGTCAAGGGAAGTAATAGTGCCACTCTATTCTGCTTTGGTCAGGACCCATCTGGAATACTATGTTCAGTTCTGGGCACCGCAATTCAAAAAGGATGCTGAAAAACTAGAGCATGTCCAAAGAAGGCTGACTAAAATGGTGAAGAGTCTGGAAACCATGCCCTACAAAGAACGACGTTGGAAACTGGTTATGTTTAGCCTGGAGAAGAGAAGGTTGAGAAGGAATATGATAGCCCTCTTTAAAAATGTGAATGGATATCATATTGAGGAGGGCACTAGCTTGTTTTCTGCTGCTCCAGAGAACAGGACTCGGAACAATGGATGCAAGCTACAGGAAGAGAGATTCCACCTAAACATTAGGAGGAACTTCCTGACAGTAAGGGCTGTTTGACAGTGGAACACAACCACCTCAGAGAGTGGTGGAGTCTCCTTCTTTGGAGACTCCTTCTTTGGAGGACTTTAAACTGAGACTGGATGGCCATCTGTTGGGGATGGTTTGATTTTGAGTTCCTGCATGGCAGGAAGTTGGACTGCATGGCTCTTGTGGTCTCTTCCAACTCTATGATTCTATGATTCTATGTGTTGGAGGAGTTTATTTCCCCTTGGTAAGTCTTACAGTTTATCAATTTTATGACTTACTGCTTTGCAATATAAGGTGAGATTTCAGTCATTTCTATGCCTTGAAGATTGTCTATTATTACAAAGGTTCAGAAGAACTCAGTCTTTGCAAGACACCCTCCTACACACACACACACACACACATTAGTAAAAACTACAGAAAAACATAATTCATTCAATGCTTTCTTTATTGAGATATTTAGAAGCTGCAGTTCAAGTTGTAGGGAAGGTACAACAGAGTTTCATATATTTCAAGGAAAAGCATAGGATTATAAGAAATAATGAAAGATTATTGTACAACTTTATGGCTTCAGAGTGCCAACCTATTCATATATACACAGAGGAAGTGCCATTGAAATGAGCCTTCTTCAATGAAAGTCAATATAGGATGACAAAATGCTGCTGAATTTAGGCAATAAAATATGGTAGAATCTCTAAAAGCATGTTTCAGTTAATCAGGCAACCTGCATCATGCAACAACAGGAAGATTGTCATTAGGAAGCAGGAAGAAGAAAAGGAAAAAGGAAGGAAGAACCAAAGCTCTATCTCTTTGGAATTTTATTTCCCTTTTCTTGAATTAATGCTGGTCCATTAATTGGTCCAATAACCAATATTGTTTGGTCTTTTTCTAAAAAGTATCTGTACCAGCACTTCACTACAAGTTTCCTAACTCATTACATTTCATTCAAGGTGACCTTATCCCAAAAGATTTGAGCTCTTTAACACTCCAATATGTGGGAGAAGGGAGTGCTACAGTAATGGAGGAAACAACACTCCTAGAATATTGTTCTTCCTCAAAAATCATATAAAGAGAGGATCTGTTGCTCTCTGACTGTAGCTATTTAAATTTAATTAGCTACCATATAAAATGTTCAATCTCAAGACCTGGAATTTCCAGAAATCAAGAGGAAGCCTATTCTTTAAGAAGCTAAACAGAAGTAAAATTTGTCAGAAAAGGAAATGGCAGACAGAAAAGAAGCATTCCTGACTCAAAGTGAAAATCAGACCCACCACCAAATAGAAAGCTTCTTTGCCCAAATCTCTGCAGTGATGAGCACTCCAGAGAATGAGACAAAGGGGAAGATGATGCATAAGTTTTCCGTATTCATCTTCCATTGTTTTCATGGTATGGATCACAGGGGTCACTTTATTATGGTCTAGCAAATTTGCCAAGGAAAACAATGCTCTGGGTGCAATTGTGGCGGACAAAATACACGAAGGGATGGTCAGCCACAAACTGCACAGCCTCCCGACAGGGACGCCTATCTCGGGGACAACGGCAGGCCTCTGCTTCCTCACCACCTTCCTCATCAATTTCAAGGAAAGCATCATGGACCAGCTGAGTAAGAGCCACTCCTTCTGTGGTTGTTGCTTGAGAGAAATCAGCTTTTTCAGGATCAGAAAGATCTTGCAGATCTAGATATTCATGGAGATAAAAACTCTTCTCTAAGCTGAACTTGGGGATGAAGACATCCACCTCTTCAGGCTTCAGATGACAGGACCAGTCAAGCAAGTGCTCATAGCTCAGAGCATCCTCCAGCTAGAGGAACAAGCACAAAATTATGGTGAGAACATTTCAACTCATGATAGATTCAGATGCAGATGCTGGTCCAAAAGAAAGATGGCTGAAATCCATAACTAATAAGAAATAGTTTTTTACAAGCATTGCCTGATTATTTGATGGCCAGAAATGGGTGGCTGGATCCATAGAGAGCTTAACCCAACAAATGGATACAGTTAGTAGGGTGAGTAGATGCCTTACCTGTTCAAGAGCTTCTGGGCTGCAGTCTGTTGGGAGAATAACAAACAAGCTGAGTTCATGGTCTTTGTAGGGGACCTCAAGCACTTGCACCTCAGTGTTGCAGATATCAAAGGTGCCTGTGTTGTAAACACCCTTCCTGTTCATTAGCTGCACAGTGGAGCAACCTCTCTGAAAAGAGAAAGAGGGAAGACAGGGAAATGTAACATGAAGGGAGCCATCCTTCATTTTGTCAGTTTTATTATTTTGAGGTCTATGTACCTGAAAGCATACGTTGTAATGCTAAAGAATAAAGCCTAGGTAGGCAACCTTTCTGAGCCGGGGGCCGGTCCTCTGAAGTTGTCCCTTCCACCGGGCTGAGGGGAGGAGAATGGCAGTGCGCACCCCCCGCTGCTTCACACGATCCCCCCGCATGCACTGCCAATGCTGTCGTCACTGCCGCCGCCGCTGCACGTGCTGCCGCAGCCACCTCCACGCATGTCGCAGCCGCCATTTTGTTTTCAAAAATGGCAGCCGTGGCTCATTTTGCACATGCGCAGTACTCCTGTGCATGCGCAAATACATCACACCCACCATTTTGGAAATCAAAATGGCGGTCGTGGCACATGCGGCTGCACGGCGGCCAAAACACGCGGTGGCGTGCGGCGGTCCACCTGGGCTGGTAAGTGCGGGGACCTGGGCCAGAAGCAGCCCACAGGCCTTAGGTTGCTGGCCCCTTCCCTAAATCAAGCCCTAGATCACTTATCCCATGCATTATCAACATTTCTGTAAATGCAACTCATTAGATAGATCTATTTTGTTTGTAGCTAACCGTTGCATGCAATGGAAACAAGGAGCAAAATCCATCAAATTTCTACTTTTTTAAAGCCTACCTCCTCCATGAAAAAGGAATTGGGAGAAACACCTGAAATATTCAGAATCTGTCCATAAACAATGTCCATATCTATCCTGCTAAAATTAGCCATGTCCATGAATCCTTTGAAATCAGAAATCAGTGGATATGTCTTAGTAGCATTGTTCCATAGTGGGACTTTAGCACCAGTAATTTCAATTGCATGAATACCATGATTTCCAAATAAAAGGGCAAATAAAAATCTTTGCACCAACTCCCACAGCCTTCCAAAGCATGCCTGTGAGAAGCTGCAAGAAAATAGCTGACATGGTTACATTTCCCTTTGCTCTGCAAAACTAGGAGACGGAAGCTATGCATATACATAATATATAACTTACCTTTTCTGCATAATGGGGATAGAATGGGGCTTCTACTGTGAGTTCTTTGTCAAACTTCACTTGCCATTGTCCCTTGAAGTAGAGAGCATTCACCAGTAGCAGCTGAACAAGACAGTCAAAGCTGTCCTTGGGAAGAAGATTCTTGATTTTACCTAGCAAAGAAATAGACATATGTTGACTTCCATTTTTTTGCTATTATATTTCACTGTATTCCTACCAATGGAAAAAGGCATACTCATAAAAGGAACATCTAAGAGCTATAATCTGTTCCAGTCTTACATCTATATTAATCTGACCTCCTTTTTCTAGGTTTTGAGGAATGTCTAGATCAGCTTTCACCAGCCTGGTGCATTTCACATGTTTTCAACTAGAGATTTCAACATTCTCAGGTAGTGGGGCAAATAAATAAATCTGGAGGAAACCACATCAATGAAAGGCAACAGAAGTCCTCTTACAATAAGCTGTTCAGTAATTTTTATGGAAGCAAATATTTGTTATTGACGAAGTGCTTTTATTGATTTTGAAATAGTCTGATTCTTGTCTCTTAAAAAGATTCCTTTGCTTGCTTGAAAAGACCAACAATAAGAGATCTTCTGGTCAAAGATTTCACTGAATTTAAGGAAAAAGCAGTGAGTGAATGGTGTCCTCTTACCATGTGTCATACAAAAAATGTATGATTCTTCTCACTACCTCAGGGCATTATGGTAGTGTTTTGGAGTACCACAACTGCCAACCCCAGGCAACACTTTGTTCTGGCTGTGATGATGAGAATTTGTCCAACAAATCTGTATGGAACTTGGTTTAGGGATCATGATATCTGTCCCTTCACAAAAAATCTTATTGGATTGGTGGGGAAAGTATGTTGTTACTGAATATTTGACTGGCCTGGGGAAAGTCCTTTCCTGGTCTCAATTTCTGTTCTAGCGAAGAATTGATTTTTGCTTTTTTAGACCAACAACAGCTCAGGACCAACAATACGAGATCCCCTGTCAAAGGTTTCCCAAAAAATCAGGAAGAGGAAGTGAATAGGTGGTATGCTCTTACCATGTGTCTGGACCTCAACCCAAAGGTTAATGATTCTCCGCACCTCCTCTGGGGCATTGTGAAAATCTGCTCCCTCCACATCTGTCCAGTACAGTTTCAGAGCACAATAAATAAATTTCTGAACAGAAAGAGGAAAAAATGGATCCAGGGATCACTTTTATTTTAAGAATATGAACAATTAAAAATAAAATAGAACAATCAGGAATACTTCTCTAAATTCACAACTATTAAAAACATTGTCTACAGCTCTCAATTATTTTGCAGCATTGAAAAATTCTTGTCAGTTTCCTAAAAAAACAAGAAAGATAAAGGTTGATGTGTCTCCATTGACACGGGATTTCAGAAAGCAGATAACACTTCTGAAAAGGGCTTGCTCTTTGTTAACTAGCTTAGATCCATACTATACTTCTATAATGCCTCAGAAGACTGGATTTGCTGGTAAAGTACATCATAGAAAAAGAAGTATCAGTATAACATTCTGAGGTTAAAAATCAGTGTTACCTGGATGAAGGCGATGGCATGGTCTCCATAGAGCTTGTTGGCAAAGCTCAGAGTATAGTTGGTACTTGGTGCATTCAGGACAGCAAGGATTTTGCTGAATGCAGTGTGGACTCCCTTGGGTGTTTCACACTCATAATCTGGAACATCCTAATAATGAAGAAGGAAAGTTTATGTTTAACAGCACTTGGCCAGTAGTCCCTAAAATATGTTTTGTTGCTTCTTTTGTCTGAGCCATAGCCAGCTGTTAAACTGCTTGTCACATTTATAAAAACACCCAAACATGAAAATTGAACTACCCAAAGATTTTACCACTTACTCTTTCAGGACAAGGTGCTTCAGAGGGACAAACAGGCTCAGGACGGGGGCTTGGTTTGTGGCATGTTTGTTCAGGACAGGGCCTTGGCCTGGGGCAGGTTGGTTCAGGACGAGCTGGTTCAGGGCATGGTCTTGGCCTTGGACATGTTGGTTCAGGACGAGCTGGTTCAGGGCATGGCCTTGGCCTTGGACATGTTGGTTCAGGATGTTGTCTTGGTTCAGGGCATGGTCGTGGTTTTGGACGACAAGGCTCAGGGCATGCTCTTTGTTTGGGGCACTCTGGTTCAGGACGAGGACTGGGTCTGGGGCAGATGTTAACTTTTTGTTGTGCCTGCAAGGAAATTAGAAAACCTTTGCTCTCACAGCTCATCCAAATACAGTCCTGTCTAGTTACGCCCTCCACCCACCCCAAACAATTCTCTTCTTCAAGTCACATTAAGGTTCCCAAATATATGGGAAACATATCTAATGTGAATATTTTATTTCACTTAAAAACACAACAGAAAAGAGGCAAATAAGTATCATTTGCATAAAATGGTCACATGCAACTCAAGAAGGAATTGTCTACTTCACATGTCAATATTTCATTGGGAACGTATTTGTTAAAAAAAAGATTTATTTATTTTCAACAAATATTGCACTTTTTACTTTAAAAATCATGGTCACTATTTTTTCTTCAGATCTGTGTTTCTCCCAGTTGGCAAGGAGTTTGATGTCGAGATGACTGACAATAATGCAAAGATATCAATTAGGTATAGGAGTAAAATACTCCAGTAATTTATTTGGACATCATTGTAAATACCTTTAGTCTGGTTGCTGATGGTCCAAAGCTCCTGGCTGCTCCCAGATATCGCCTGCTTAGGGACCCAATACACTCTTTCACTTCATCCCAGTGTAATACCTTGATTAAAATTGTAAAATCATTTCAGACATTCCAGTCATATATGAACAACATTTGTTGACTTCATAGGAACATTTGGTGGGGTCCAATTTGTAACCAACCACAAAGTGGATATTCTTATACCTCCCAATCTTATGGATATTTTGACATGCTCATATTTGAATCGGTCCAGATTGATGGACCACATTTGTGTTGACTTGCTTAAGGGAGATATATCTCTACCTTGCAATAACAACAACACACTACCTTGTGACTGAGAAATTTGGGGAGGGGTTATTTGCTCTAGGCACGTGTTATATACTGCTTATGAGGTATACGTTTGTACGCATGATGGGTTTTATATAAAGACTGTGCTCTGACATATGCATTCTAATGCATAATTTTAGGATATTAATAATACATTAATAGTCAAAAGCACAATTGAATTGGTTAAAATTATAGGTTAATATATAGAGGGGGGGAGAAGAGAAAGAAATCATATATGCTTTTCAGTATAAGTGCACAGAAATTTTCAAGAATAGTGATGAAGGCAAAGCAGAACAAGCTCCATTAGAACATGTGATGTAATGAATGAATGTTGGGCAATACTGTAGGAAATCAGATTTGTGTATAAATTGTATAGTTGTATCAACACATACTAAGGCTCTAAAACAGCTGCATTACTGCAATTTTTGGTATCTATAATGCTTTGGAACAAAACAATGAGCTTTGTGATTTAAGGGATAACAATGGCATGAAAACCATGTCCTGCTTTTCCACTAAGATTCAACAGGAGGCAGCCAGAGCAGTAAAAGTGGAATAGCACTGTAAGAGTGTAGTGGAATAATCTGGTATGTCTAAAATGAAGAAACCATCATCCTAAAAGAGTGTGATAATAGATGAGCAGCAGTGATGGCAAGCCCATTTGCCAATGAAGCCAGTTTGAAGACCCCATCCCTTCCCCTTGGTGATACTCACCTTCTTAATCTCAGCTGCCTGTTCACATCCAGATGCTAAGGCAAGCAGACCCAGAGCAGAGGTAGCATTCACAGGAGCAAAAAGGAGGTTGTCACATGGGTGCTCCTTCCTCAATGCCTGGTAGGTGTCAATGGCAAATTTAGCATTGGCTTCAGGCAAGGTGGTCATGATGAAGTTCACAAGGTCTAAAGGAAAAACAAAAGCATTCAGCACTGTATAATCTGTCAGGATACTCTTTCACCCATACTTTTACACCACAACCCATTGAGATGAAGCATATTGTCAGTCAGGGAAACGTAGCTATAATTTAACCAACTTCTCAAGCTATATGTTTTAAGTATCTAAAACATTCCATTGGATATCAGGAAGAGTATTACTAATCACAAGGGTACCTGGAAGGAAAGATCCTTAGCTGGTCTTCAGTAGAGATGATCACAGACTGCTAGTTGAATGTGATGCTCTCCTGCTGTAAGGTGCTGGTATTTATACTGAGCTTGAAACGCCCCCATGACCATTAAAGATGTCTGTGTTTCCAAATCTGCAACAGTTTGATTAAATATAATTTACATAATGAAATTGCTGTAACACATAAACTGGACATTTGTAATCATCTAATGTAATTATCCTAGGGGATTACAAATACAACTCATGCTTCCTCATATAATTATGAACACTTTTGGCTGCAGATTTCATAACAAGATGAGGATTTTTGAAACACTGCATATATTTTCCAAACGTTTCATCTGTGTTCTTTAAAATTAGGGGATAGATGATAGATTGACAGATAGAGAGATAGCCCCTATAATGTGCAACTTCCCTGCTCTATCTATTTGTCTAGGAAGAGAAAGTTCCACTCTGGAGGGATGGACACTTTTTCACACTACAGACATCAACTTCAGTGATTTGTAGGTAGTAAAGGATTAAAGCCCTCTCAGTCGCTGATGTCAGTCCCCTAATCTTGGCCAGGCCCTGCTATATACTTTCAAATGGCCATGCTTACTATTGCTGATAACATGAATGGTATCTCATCTACTAGTTCATTCTAAGAATAAAACTAGGTGATATTCCAATATACGCTTGGGCAAGTATTGAGGTCTGCCAAAGAGGTCTCCTCTGTGTCCTATCACTGAAGTCAAAACCCTGTAAGGACGTGTGGAGAGGGCCTTCTCAGCTGTGGCACTCAGTTGTGCAATGCTTTCTCCTTAAGGCCTGATTGGCTCCAACCTTGCTTCGTTGGTGACCTAGTAAAAACACAGTTATGTACTGAAGCCTTTGTATTGGGTGATTAATTCCAAAATGTTTTTTCAACCTTTTCAGTCTTTCTTAATTTGTTTACATGTTTAACCTGTTTTTTTTATTTAAGTTATTTTCATTGTTGTAAATAGTTTTAATCTATTTATATTCATTTTACTTATACTTGTCCCAGGATATTAAGATATAGGGTGGGATATATATATATATATATTGATAAATAAAGCAATATAAATATATTAAATGTAAATGAGGGTATCTCTTTTTAGCTATAATAAATGTGTGAGAGGAGGACATGATCTAGATCAGCATGGGCTAAGAATGGATCAAACTTCTCACCACCTGCACCACTATTTTTAAAAATTAAATCCAGCTTTCCCCATGAGTTTTTCCCTTTTTAGTTTGCACACCAGGGATCTGAGTTTATTTGTTTTAAAAAGGACTCCCTTAAATGTGTATGTTGGGCCTGATCTAGATAGGGCCAGAGAGGGTTAGAAAGGGGTCCTTCTCACAGCAAGACACTGCACATTCATTGTGTCATGTACTCTGAGAACACCAAAAGTCACCAGAAAAAACTACCTTGAAGCCTATCCATTAAAGTTCTGCACATGTATATTTGTGTATTGGGTCCTGGATGTACTCAGCTACGGTGCAGATGAGGTGCTGTTTCTCCTCATAACTCACTCAGCTATAACCATAGGCAGACTCTCCTTCACATTTGTAGGTTCCCTTTTAAAAGGCATTCATTTCATATTGCATCTGCTTGCCCACATGAGCATGAGTAAAAAGTTGTAGTGGTTGTTGCTTTCATAGATTATTGTTTCTTAAAATTCCTCTTAATATCTTTAGAGTCTGGTTGAAAATGTCTGCAATCCTCTTCTAATCCAATATATTCTGTACATTTAAAGAAAGTTCTGGGTAGCTCCTTGATCTTCCTTTACTCGAATATTTATCTTTATTAGGATCAACAAGACCATTCCAATCGCCCATGCCAATCAGATTTTGTAAGTCCAGTTCAGATGTCTTAATACATTTTCATAAAACACCAATTTCCCATTATTGAGACCATAAATTAAATATCTTGCTGTTCCAGTAGATTTCCAGAATTACACATCTGTGATGACCAAATTTAGGCTGTCGTACTTTAGAAACATCATGAGAAGAGAGGAATCATTGGAAAAGACAATAATTCTGGGGAAGGTGGATGGAAATAGGAAGAGTGGAAGGCCACATGCAAGATGGATGGACTCTATTAAGGAGGTCACAAGTTTTAAGAGGTTGCAGGAATTAAGCAGAGCAGTGGAGGACAGAGGGTCTTGGAGATGTCTCATTCATAAGGTCACCATGGGTCAAGATCATCTCAAGGGCAGTTTAACAACAACAATTTGTCCATCTTAAAAATCCACTATGGTTGCATTGTTTGATTTATGTAAAAGACTACTCCATTTCTTGTTTGCAGACACAAATTCAAGATCCATCCTTCTATTCTGCAAAAGCCTATAGTCTGTTTTACTTATATCTCTTGAAAGCAAATAATTTCATAATGGAGATTTTATTAAGGATTCCCCCCTTTTTTTTCTGGGGTAAATTTAGTCCATTTACATTTCATGATATTATTTTCAGATTCAATTTTGGTGTTTTTTAAATAAAAATATATCATTATATTGTTATTATCATTTCTTCTTAACAACTCTGTCTTTTGGATGCCTCCTTCTGGGGCCTTATCCTTTAACCTTTTGAACAGAACTCATTTTCTCTCCAAATCATGATACTTTTCTCTAGAACAGATATGTTTTGGATTCTAAGAATATGACTAACCTAGTAAAGAGGATAAATATCCTACCAAAAACATTTTCAAAGCATAAACGCACCATAATGTCCCTGAAAACACAGAAACACAGTTTAGATGGAGAATAAATTAATATCTACTTCTGAAGAAAAAAATGTTACAACTATGTAAACAAGAATAGAAATTTGAACAGAACTTAAATACAAATACAGCACTTACAATAGTTTGGGATGCAAGTAAAGTTTATAAGGATAATTTATAAAATCTGGCTTCAGATTGAAAAAAGGAAGAGAAGGTAAAAAGAATAAGTTGAGTGATGGAATACAAAATCTGGAGAAAAAACTCAAGAAAAAATTTGCTGAAGAAATTCAACAAAAGATTGTTAGTTCAAGAACAGTTTTCATTGCCAGATGTCAGACTCTTGGAGAAATGCCTATTTTACAGTGATTAATAAATAAATTACACATGAGTCATTAAGAAAGAATTACAGATCTATTTCATTACTAAACAATGACTACAAGATATTTACTATTATTTTGGCAAGCAAATTAAAAAACATGTCTCAGAATAGCTATGAAAATCAAAGTGGATTTTTGCCAAACAGACAATTAATGATTAATGTAAGGATTGTTCTCAATATCATCAAATATTTGGAACATCATAATGATAAAGGAGCTATTATTATTATTATTATTATTATAGATAAGAGAAAGAAATTAGATAATATTTCTTGGAATTACTTATTTAAATCATTGAAGAAAATGGACTTTGGTGAAAATATTATTTGGGCAATGAAGACCTAGAATCATAGAGTTGGAAGAGACCACAAGGGCCATCCAGTCCAACCCCTGCCATGCAGGAATCTTTTTGGTGCAAAAGGCCCAGATTTTAGTAAATGGTAATGCAAGACGATTGGTTGAAATACAAAAAGGGAATTATACAATGTTGCCTGCTCTCACCTTTACTGTTTATTTTGCCACTGGAGACCCTACTGACAGATATCATACAAAACAACTGAATCTGTTGACTAAGGTGAAAGAAAGAACAGCATATACTGGGTGCTTATGCAGATGACTTTGTGATAATGACACAAAAAAACATTGGATTCAATGAAGGCTCTTCTGGAAAAAAATTAAAGCATTTTGGCCATGATAACAGCAGCAAGATTATTGTGTGCACAAACTAAGAAATGGACTGATACACCATCAATGGAAGAATGGATTGTTAAGGCTGCTGAATTAGCCCAAATGGCCCAATTAATGTGGTTTCTAAAGGATAAGCCAAATGAAGATGATGATGGTGATGATGATGATGATTGAAAGCTTGAAAACTGTGGACTTTTCGAGCAATAAGAAATGGTTATTAGTAATTCTAAAATAGTTATTAGTAATTCTAGCAGGATTATTTAGTTGGATCTATAATGGTAGAATCATGTATTTTTCCTATATTTTTTATTTTTCTTTTCATTAAGTTAAGATGGAGGGGATCAGATCCCTACTGTGTTTTAACTATTCTATATATAGAATCATAGAATCATAGAATCATAGAGTTGGAAGAGACCACAAGGGCCATCCAGTCCAACCCCATTCTGCCATTCTGCCATCCAGTCCCAATCAAAGTATCTCTGACAGATGGCCATCCAGCCTCTGCTTAAA
>CM034706.1:98211295-98223684 GCA_020142125.1 Phrynosoma platyrhinos
TTCTCAAATTTGCAGATGACACCAAATTAGGAGGGATAGCTAATAACCTAGAGGACAGGATGAAAATTCAAAATGATTTTGATTTTGAGTTCCTGCATGGCAGGGGGTTGGACTGGATGGCCCTTGTGGTATCTTCCAACTCTATGATTCTATGATTCTATGATTTTATGAATAACTTGTGCCAAGAAACCCCATGATAGGTTTGCCTTAGGGTATTATACGTCAGAATTGACTTGAAAGCATACAGCAACACTTGTAGTAATCTCCCTAATGTGGATCTTAAGTTGTATTGTGGGAAACTGAAATAACTAATAGACCCAGTTACCTTATTCTACGGCTTTAGACCACTATTCCAACCAGTGTGGAAACTAAATAAATCACCATCATCATCTCAAGTTTTTATACCAAAACCAGGTACAAAGTAGTGGTGCCAGGGTGAGACATCTCTTTAGAATAAAAAAAGCTAATGGTCAAATGGTGGTTTTAGTTCTAACAAAATTGGCCAGTGGCTACCATGTCATAGGGCCATTAAATCAATTCCAGGTTTTAATGTAAACTATAAGGAAGTAATGTTAAACCCTATACCCCAAAGATTTTTAACTCTTAGGATACCTGCTTTAAATCTCAGAATAAAATGCAGCAGCAGACATGATACTGAATTCACAGTACTTTTGTGTAAAAGTCAACTTCTGGTTCCCTCCTCTCTTTTTCTTTCAGCACCTCATTGTTGCACAAAATCCTGGCTAGTCTGCAGAAAATCACCCAGAGACTTACAATTAGATCTGATTTGCCTTCTACTGATCCCTTGGGGTAGAGGGAGCAATGTTCCCTCTGGCTTCTTATATGTCATCCCCTTTCAACATCTAGTTGCATTTGAATTTGCCCAGGAGCCTTCAAGCTTGCGCCTACATGGGTGAAATGAATTAACGTGCCAAGAGTGCCTTCATAAAAAACAATTAGAGCAAGCAAGCCCGTGTTCTAGATATGAGATATTTCACGAAGCTGATCTTGCTGACTGGCCAAGGGTTGTATCAAGTTAATTTGTACTACTCTAATTATAGTTGTGATAAATATATACATTTTAAAGAGAAAAAAACAGCCCTTCTTACTGAAGTCAATAGTGTTAACAGTGATCATGCTGTGTAAGAATTAGACAGTCTTCTGTCATATTGAATGGATGATGGATACACTAAACCAGGGGTAGGCAACTTTTCCCCTTTAAGGGCCGAGGGACTTCAGCTCCCAGAAGCCTCAGACATGTTGGCCAATAGTCCCATGTTGACCAATAGCTCCTGGGATTCTGGGAGCTGAAGTCCCTCAGCCCTTAAAGGGGAAAGGTTGCCTACCCCTGCACTAAACGATAGTGTTTATTGTTGTTGTTTGCTATCAAATTGACTTTGACTTATGGAGACCCTATGAATGAGAGGCCTCCAAGAACCTCATTTATCAAGAACCCATTTCTTTCTTAGGTCTTGCAAATTCAGGGCCATGGCTTCCTTTAGTGAATCAGTCCACTTGTAATGCAGTCTCCCTCTTTTCATACAGCCTTCCAGACCTTATTGAGCATTACAGTCTTTCCATATGAATGTCATCTCATGATATGTCCAAAGCATGAGAGACTCCATTTAGTCTTCTTCACATTTAATGAGAGTTTGCTCTAAGACCCATTCATTTGTCAGGGTGGTGGGGTGGGGGAGCTGTCCAGGGTATCCACAGAACTCTTCTCCAGCTTCACATTTCAAATGACTTGATTTCCTCCCTGTCAGCTTTATTCACTGTCCAGCTTTCACACCTATAAACAGAAATTATAAATATTATGGCCCAATTCTGACTTTGGTATTTAATAATATAACTTTGCAGTTGAGGATCTTATCTAGTTCTTAAACTTTTGATATTCCTTCCTCCAGTTTTCACAACAGCTTCTTCTGAGATTAAGCTTGTTTTCTGTATGATACATTCAGCATATAAATTAGAGAGATAAGGTAATAAAATGCAACCTTGTCTGACTTGTGTGTTGTTTCTTGATGGTGATCTCTTGTTGAGAATATGTCAGAATAGATAGATAGATAGATAGATAGATAGATAGATAGATAGATAGATAGATAGATAGATACACACTTATCAGGACAATCAGATGTTGTGGCTTTCATTTAGCATGAATTTTGATTTCTTATGGTCTAAATACTCTAAGGTTTTGTTATAATTTATAAAGTGCAGTCTGATTTTCTTCTGAAATTCAAAAGACATTAGAAATTCAGAAAACAGTAGACTACTCAATGCTAAATGTGAAAGAAACTGTAAAATTCAGAACAGAAATCCTCAATTCGAGTGCAGATGGTTTTCACAACATATGACCAGCACACACTGAATCCATCCTATCACTCCCTTAAACTGTTTATTAAAAGCGTACCTTTTGATTCAGATGTTGCATAAAAAGTGGGGCACTATGTAGTGTCACTGGGTGGCTGTCTACACACATGTCCCCACTATGTTGCCTGATACCACTATTGCTGATGCAAGTCATTCCCTCTGAGGTCACAACAAGATGCCCAGGCATGTGATTAACACTGGGCACCTCATTTCTGACCTCAAAGGAAGTGACTTATGGCAGCAAGCAGGGTTGCCTGTGTAGACAGATGCCTGGCATCACCACGGAGTGTGGAGATAATGGGGGAAATCTGGGTCAGCTTCTGGGCCAGAATAGTATGGAAGCAGTTTGGAGTATTTTGGCTGGTGTAGACAAGCCCTCAGTTTCTGCTTGTATTCTTCAATACCTTCATTGCACAAGTGGTGTAAATAGGATCCTGTCCACAACTAGTACAAAATAGTCCAGTACAGAATGGACCAGACTAGAACCTTTCTCCCTGGTATATTAGGCCTTAAAAAAATATGACATTTTTGTGGAGGAAAATTCCAAAATATATTTCTGATATTTCTGTTCTGAAACAGAACCAGAAGAGTTTAGGAGATGGATTAAATATTCCCTTATTTGCATGCCTAATCAAGATTGATCTTTATGTTACCCCCGTCTCTCCTTCTAACATATCAGCTCCAATGCCTGTGCCAATTTATCTGTCTTCCATGCCACAGAGACATAATATGCATAGTCAGTGTGGTCTGGCCTAAATTCTAATTAACTAATGAGCAGAACCCAAATTCTTGATCTAGTTCCTGCAATATCTGCTTCCCTGAAGCAGAAACCTCATTCTTTCAATCATATCATCTTGATTCTGAACAGGTTTAATTAGAACTCAGGAGAAACTTATTTGCAAAAAGATACACCTGAACAATGGCTTTAGTATTTTTAAGTTTATTGATACAGAGGCCATATCATTCTATCTAGAATCATAGAATCATAGAATCATAGAGTTGGAAGAGGCCACAAGGGCCATCCAGTCCAACCCCCTGCCATCTAGATTCTGTCATTTTACTGTCCTAAAGTAAATAGCATATGTTTATATTTTAAGTTCTATCAGCTTCTCAGGTTTCAAAAATGCAAATGGATGATGCATAACAGACAAACCCAGGCCACATGTAGACTTTGCATCTGTCTTTTGTGTTCCCCACAGCACCCTGTCATCTCAAAAACAGTTCCCACACCACCATTTCTGTTCCCTTTGAGTTGCTTCCTTTGATAACAAAAGTAGGAAGAAAGGTCCTCTGTCCTATGACCTACCACAGTTCAATTGTATGGAAAGATAAATGTGTTGTCCTTCTGTACCAGAGAGAGCTGTCACAGTTGCCACAATATTTCATCAGTCAATGATGGCAGCAAATTAAACAAAAAATATTGAGTTGGAGCAGCAAAGCCAAATTTGACAGTGATGCATTTCACAGTGGGTTTGAAGAATTCGAGCGCAAGTGCCCCAACTGCAAATTTGCCCATGCCTGATGTAGAGCATTTATGTTAATATATCAAAGGGGAAATGCCAACTTTAGGATAGATTCCGCCCCCAGAGCAACATGGCTCACTAAGAGGAACACAGCAATCTTTACACCTGGATTTAGTAAGGAACTGATTTATCACGGCCACATGATTTGGTAGACACAATAAAGATGCACAACTAAAGATACACTTAATTTTAATGAGTACTTGCTCTTAAGGATGGAGATTGTAAATTACATTATTTAACATTTAAGAATTCAAAACCCTTGATTAATGTTGTACTATAAAGGCTCATATACCAAATTTCAGAACAGATAGGTAGATAGATTCAAGAGTGGAGAAAATGTCTTTTTTTATATATTTCACAAGCTATCTCTAGTTTATATGCAGGCTGTGGAATATATTGTATTTGGAAAACACCCACACCACTGTCCATGGTATATGGCAAGTCAGCACAGTCAGATACTGACTTGCCTGTCATTATATCTTGCTCAATTTTGTCCCAGTATCATTGTCACCCAAGCCTTCTAGACAGAACATTAGCACAAGGATGAGGAACCTCCTTTTTCTCTCTCAAGGACCACATTCTCAGTCTCACATTCCAGCAGTGGGCAGGGCCAAAACTGAAGGTAGAAAAAAGAATCTTCTTTGTCTGTCCTTTTTTCCACCTTTCCTCTGTTTCTCCCTTCCTCCCCCATTTCTCCTTCCCTCTTTTTCCCTACTCAGCGAACTGAAATCAGAAGTCCAGTGGAGGCTAACGGCCACAATGTCAATCTTCTTCAGATTTTTGTCCAAACTGTACCTCAAGTGAATTCAGTGCCCAGATGACATTGTACTGTGCTTTTTAAAAAATATGCATTATATTTATATGCTCTTTTAGTGGTTTTATATGCTCTTTTAACAGTTTTATATGCTCTTGGTTTTATATATATGTTTTTAATAAGTACCAGGTTTATATGATCTTTTAATGGTTTTATATGCTCTTTTAACAGTTTTATAGTTGCTTGGCCTCTAATGGCCAAGAATATTAGTAGTTCTCATATGCTGAAGACAGGAAGGAAGGAAGGAAGCAGGATCATTTATTCCACAATCGGATCCTTTCCTGACCCTTACTCATTTAGCTCAATGTACACCTAGATCCTAAATGTGTTCCTTCATTTCCAGGAAAAAGCTGCAATCCAGCATATTTGGGCTCCTGATCATTGCCCCAGGAGGAGCATGGAGAAGGGGGAAAGGAGCAGCAGGGTACTCTTAGCCAGGGACATCACTAGGTGGTGTGCAGGTGTGACCCACACCGGGGACACCTCAGAGGAGTGAACACCCATTGGGGCAGTGACTCTCACTCATCCCAAGGCCCCCCTGGCTCCACCAGCCAGGGCACTTTTGCTGTCCATCAGCTGCTACCTCTGGTTCTGGTAGAGCTGCTGGCTGAGTGAGATAAAGATTGCTGGGTGACCGCAAGTAGCCCAACCCCATCATTGACCACTGGTGGAAAGGGGCTGCTTTCTGGGTCTGGCAGGTCTGTGAGTCATCAGGAAAAAAGTCTCCTCCCTTTAGCTCTGCTAAATCTGGAAAGGCTGCAGGGTGGCAGCAGCACTCCAGCCTCACCACTGTAGAAGTGGTCTGGCTGGCAGAGGGGTGTGTGTGGATGGACACTGTGCCAGGCAGCCTGGGGGTGACAGCATGAGTTACGACACGGGGGTGTTACCAACCCTTATGATGCCACTGATCTTTGCCAGTATCCATATGATTATCAAAATATGAATTTTAAAAATTGTCTTGTGTGTCTTTAATATGTATCAGGCTTGTATGTTCTTTTAACAGTTTTATGTGTTCTTTTAATTGTGTTATATGTACAATTTGATCTTGTTTCTGTCTTGATCCAAAGGGAGAAATGTAAGAAATGGTAACTAATAGTAAAGAACAAGGGAGAGGATAAGATATAACAACTATTATTATCAACAAACTATGAGATGCCATGCAGCTCTTAGCCCAAAAGGTTAGACAAGTAGTTAGTCATTGTTAGCCATTAAGTTCTAAACAGAGGCACTGACCAACCTGCCAGCAGCCACATCCATCTTTTAATTTGAGCTGTGAGGAGATGAAAACCAAGGAAGCTCAAATGGTTTCATATGGCCCTGGGTTTCAAGGGTATGGGGGGGGGGGAGGCATTCCTAAGTAGGAATGGAAAGTTTTTTTATGAAAATTGTCTTTTTGCATCTTTCAGGATTTTTTTTTCAGGAAAGAATTTATTTCATCTTGATTTTTTTTTTTTGCACTTTTCCAAAGCTTATGGGGTATCCCAAAGAAATTAAATATGCACAAAACAATGCATACCAGGAGCATTGGTGACACGGTGGTTAAATGCCTGTACTGCAGCAACTCACACATTAACCACAACATTGTGAGTTCATTACCAGCCAGGAGCTCCAGGTCGACTCAGCCTGGCATCTTTCTGAGGCTGCTAAAATAAGTACCCAGATTGTTGGGGTCAATTAGCTTACACATTCTAAACCGCTTAGTACACCAGTAAGCGGTATAGAAATGGACTTGCTATTGCTACTGCTATTTAAAATGTGAATGACTAGAAATCTGTAGAATTGAAAAGATACATAAAACACATGATGAGCAATGGGGGAAATCCTGGGGAATGCATAAATACATAAATAAGAGTATACATTGGGGGGAATGCATTATAATGTACATGAATTTCCATGCATATCTCCCCCAAACTCTTGCCACTCAACATGAAACATGCATGGAAAGAAAATGCAGACTGGATTTTGATGAACACAATATGGAAGGTAGCTACACTATACACTTATAGTGGTTTGGTACCGCTTCCATGGTCGCAACCTATAAAAGCCTGGGTGTTGTGATTTGATGAGATATGTAAATTCAGTGTTACTGAGCTCTATGTCTCTAGTTTAAGGGACAGCACTAGATCTCTCTAGTAAAGAATTCCAAGTACCTTCTTGTTGTTGTGCGCCTTCAAATAATTTATGACTTATGGTGTCCCTAAGGCAACCCTATCACAGAGGTTTTTTGGCAAGATTTTTCAGATGGAGTTTGCCTTTGCTTTCCTCTGAAAATGAAAGAGTGTGGCTTGCCCAAAGTCATCCAGTGAGTTTCCATGGCCAAGTAGGGATTCAAACCCACATCTCCAGAGTCATAGTCTAATGCTCAAACCACTACACCATACTGTCTCTCTAATACCTCACCACACTACAAATCTCCAGAGTCTTTAGCATGCAGCCATGGAAGTTAAGTGTCATCAAACAGCATAGTGCAAATCCACATAAAATCAGGACTGAGACATAACATTTTCCTATTCCCCTTCTTGACAGGGAAAGTGAAATGTTGGGATATAATAGATGAATGAAAAACTAGAGCCACTTCTTTAAATCTTCCATTTATCAGGGCCTCAATGGATGGCCTTAGGCAAATGATTCTCTCTTTCAGCATCAGTCCTGCCCCCCCCCCTTCAATATGGGGGATAAAAGTACTGGTCTGCTTGCCAGGTTATTAAAGGTGATGAAGCAAAGTTGGACAATTTGCAGGGGTGCTGAACTTCAGCTCCCATCAGCTCTAGCCAACATAGCAATAGCAATAGATATTGCTAGTCAGTGGGGAGAATGATAGTGAATGTAGTCCACCAACACCTGAAGGACTACAAATTTAATCCAGTCTTGGATTAAATGTGCATCATACATTTATCATACAAAGTGCTGTGAAGTGTTTAAGTAATAGTAAGCAAAGGGGTCAGGCAAGTCTGCATTCCATTACCCTACCTGTTCAACTTATATGCAGAAAATATCGTGTGATTAGAAGAAGGAGGAGTGAAGATAAGAGGAAAGACTCTAATAATCTAAAATATGCAGATAACACCATACTATAGCAGAAAACTCCATAGACTTGACTAATGGTGATTATCGCACAACTAAAGTGCTATTCCACTTTAACTGGTCTGGCTGCCTCCTGTTACATTCTGGGATTTGCAGTTTAGAGAGGGGCATTTAGAATATTCAGCCAGAGAGGTCTTAGGCCTCACTGAACTATAAACCCCAGAATGCAACAGGAGGCAGCCAGACCAGTTAAAGAGGAATAGCGATGCTTTAAAAGTGTAGTGTGATAATCTCCACAGACAATTACCAAGGAAAGCCATGAAAATGCAAAAGCAGGCTTACTGCTGAACATCAAGAAAACAAGAACAATGACCACAGAGGATCTACATAAATGCAACCAAGACCACAGAGGATCTACATAAATGCAACCAAGTAAATGAGGAAGTCCAAATAGTTAGACTTTCCCTACCTAGGATCAAACAGTGATTGGAATAGAGACTGTGGTCAAGAAATCAGAAGAAGTCTAGGAATGGGGTGGACAGCCATGAAGGAACTAGACAAGATCCTAAAGTATAAAGATATACAACTGACCACTAAAGTTAGAATCGTCCAAGCCATTGTATTTCCCATCACCATGTATGGATGTGAGAGCTATACAGTGAAAAAAGCTGTCAGAAAGAAAATAAACTCATTTGAGATGTGGTGCTGGAGAAAAGTGCTGAGGATACCATGGATGCCAAAGAGACAAACAAATGGGTCCTAGAACAGATGAAATCTGAACTCTCCCTGGAAGCCAAGATGATGAAGCTGAGGCTATCATACATCATGAAGAGGCATAATTCATTAGAAAAGACTATAATGCTATGCAAGGTAAAGGGAAGCAGAAAGAGAAGAAGACCACATGCCAGATGGGTAGACTTTGGTCCTTTGCAGACTGCCAGAAATAGTGCAAATTGAGTCCACTTTATGGGTTAGGGTTAGTGCTAGGGAATCATGGGAAATTGTTTGTTTGTTTTTCTGACACATTGAGCCTTCTCTGTCAGAGAGCTCTGGCGCCACAACAAAATACAGTTCCCATGATCCCCTAAGCCTAGCTCTAACCCTTAAAGTGGGCAATTTGCACTATTTCTAGCAGTCTGCAAAGGCCCTCAATCAGGGAGGTCATGGGCCTGAGTCTGTAGGACCTAAGCAGAGCAGTTGAGGATAAGAAGGATTGGAGATGTCTCATTCACAGGGCCACCATGAGTCCAATTCAAGGGCAATTCAAGGGCAGTTAACAAGAAAAGCTGTAAGAGCTGTTTAACAGTGTAATAGCCTACCTTGGAAGGTGGTGCTCTCCCCATCCTTAGAGGTTTATAAACATAAGTTAGATGGCCACCTCTTGGGATAGTTTAACAATGGCAGGAGGTTGAACTGCATAACCCTTGGTTCTCTACCCACTTCATGATTCTATGATTCTGTATTTAGCAGATATGTTCAAAAGACGCCACTTTCAAATAACGATATGCCATATTTTGTTGTTCTTATGCTAGTCTGTGACCATAATAATTATTTATCTTATCTTTCATACAACATTCAGTAAAGATGTATGCAGGACCAGCAGAATTCTGGACATTAGTTGATCAGCACTGCCTCTGCACATAAGAAACTTAATTTGAAACTTGTTCTAGTTTCTGAAGCTTCTTCTGCCAATTACATATGTGGCAGAGTTGTTGTTTGAAATAAAAAGATCAAAGCACATACAGAGAGTTGCATAATTCTCTAGATGTGCCCAGTAACCATTTGGCAGCATCAATGTTCCTTACGCTGTATTAAAATCCACCATACATCTTGCACCTACTTGGTTTACTTTTCCCTTTCCAGCTGCTATATAAGATAAGATGGCTAGTGATCAAAGCTTCAGAGAGTTCCAACAGAAAGAGCAGTTGCTAAATGTGAGGTTTCTCCATCTGTTTTTGAAGGATCACCTCTTCCCATACATACCTAACTATCAGATCTTCATGCTGTGTGTGCATGTATACATGGATGCATGTGTGCTTGAATGCACATAGAAAGAATCATGAAGTTAGAAGGGGTCACAAAGACAATATAGTTCCACCCCCATAGAGTTGGAAGAGGTCTCATGGGTGATTGAGGCCAAGCCCTTGCTGAATGCTAAAGTATCCCCAGCAGGTAAGTTTACAGACTCTTTTGAAGGCATTCAGAAGAGGAGACCCCCACCACCACTCTAGGAATTGATTCCATTGCTCAACTGGTCTCACTGTCAAGAACTTCCTTCTAATATTCAATCCAAATCTACTCTCCCTTTAACTTCAAACCTACCCTCTGGGGCAGCAGAAAATAGTCTTGCCCCATCTCTCTGTGACAGCCTTTGAGATATTTAAAGATTGCAATCATGCCACCCTCTAATTCTTCTCTTCACTAAGATGAATATGTCCAACTCCTTCCACCTTTCTTCATAGGTTTTGTTTTCCATGACACATCTTCATTGCTCTTCTCTGAACCTGTTTCAATTTGTCTGTATCCTTCTTAAAATGAAGCACTCTGAACTGAATGCAGTATTCCAGATGAGGCCTGCCTAGCACAGCACATAATGGGACTATTACTTCTCTCAACTTGGAAACTATGCTTCTGTTGATGCAGGCTAAAATAGTATTCACCTTTTTGCTGCAGCATCACATAACTATCACATGTTCACCTTACGATTAACAATACTCTGAATGTCCTTTTCACATAAATGGCTGAGCCATCTATCATCCATCTTATATCTGTACATTGATTTTTATTTTTATTTTTATTTTGTGGTCTTAATATAGAATTTTGCATTTGACTCTAGTAAATTTCATTTAATTAATTTCTGCCTAATTTTCTAGTTTATCTAGGTCCTTTTGAATTCTGTTCCTATCTTCAAGTGTGTTACTTAACCCTAAGTTTTGTATCATCCACAAACTTGATAAGAATTCATCCTACCACATCATCTAAGTCATTCATTAAAATGTTGAAGAGTAATGGCCATAAGATAGAACCGTGGGACATTCCACTTGAAAGCTCCTTCCAGTTTGAAGCACAGCCATTGATGATGGCTCTTTGATCACAGTTTTTCAACACTTATGGATCCATCTGAGAGTATTCCCATCTATGCCACATTTGATCAGTTTGCTAATCAAAATATTGGGAGTGGCTTATCAAATGCTTTGCTGAAATCCAGATAAATTGATTTCATTCCCGCCATCTACTGATCAAGTGATCTGATCGAAAAAATATATGATTACTTTTGCAGGATTTGTTCTTGATAAACCCATGCTGACTCCTACTGATCATTGCACTGTCATCAAGATATTTGCAGACAGACTCCTGTATAATCCAATCTAATAGTTTTCCTATTATTGAAATCAGACTGATCTGGAGGTTCCTAGATGTTTTTTCTTGCCTTTTTTTTTAAGAGAGGAGCAACCCTTCTCCAGTCCTCTGGCCCCTCACCTCTTCTCCAAGATTTCTCAAAAATGATGGCAAGTGGCTCATAGAGTACATCAGCAAATTCTTTCAGTACTTTGGGAGGCAGTTTGTCTGGCCTTACAGATTCAAACTTGTTTAGGTTAGCTAGGCAAATCCTAACTAACTCCCTATCAATCTTAATTTGTAACCCAGATCTCTTGCAACAGCAGATTACTGCTGCTGCATGGAAGCACACAGTCCTCTCTTTGGAGAGAAATTGAAGTAAAATAGATATTAAGTTAGTATTTTACCATCTTTACTGAATAGCAGCCCCACTGTACCTTTGGTCATCTTCTTGCCTTGAATATATCTGAAAAAAAAATCTTTTTTTGCTGCTTCTTGCTTGCCTAGTTATTCTCAACTCATTCTGGACTTTAGCTTTCTTCATACTATTCCTGCAAATTTAGGCCACACATCCGTAGTCTTCCTTGGTGATTCATCCTTCCTTCCATTCTTTATATATACTTTTTTTAAAAAAAAAACATATTAGTTTTTTCAGATGGTTCCCATTTTTCTTCTTCCATGGGATTGTATGTAACTGTGCTTTTTGCAACCCCTCCTTTAAGAACACTTATCATTTCTGGGTATCTTTTTCTTTTAGCACATCTCCACCCTGTATTGAACTTATTAAAATTAGCTTTCCTGAACTCCAAGGTCCGTGTTTGACTATACTTTTCTTTGCCTTGTTCTTCACTTGTGAATTCTAGAATCCACTGCACTCCTGCTGAAAAAGAGCCATAGAAGTGTAAGAGTCAGAAGGGACAATCAGTTATAAATGATGATAAAGGTAGGTAATTTTAGACTTGGGAGTTATTGGTATTACTTAGAATGATTGCATGATTTACAGTCTCTTCTACATTCCTGAAATGTGCACAGAAAACAAAACCAGGAAACCCAAACAATCCTCTCCACAAACCTGTTTGCCAATAAAAAAATGATTTGTCAAATATTTTCAGGGAGAAAAAACAGAAAGACAGGGAGCCCATACATATTCATATAGCACTATCATGATTTGAGGAATGAAACAGAAAGGAAGGAAGGAAGGAAGGAAGGAAGCCATGCCATAGAGCCCTGGTGGCACAGTGGTTAAATCCTGTACTACAGCCACTCAGTTACAAACCACAAAGTTGTGAGTTCAATATCAGCCAGGGGCTCAGGCTCGA
>CM034706.1:98224141-98236555 GCA_020142125.1 Phrynosoma platyrhinos
TTAGCTTACACATTGTAAACCACTTAGGGGGTGCTTAAGTGCATCGATAAGCATTATAGAAATGTACTTGCTTGCTTGCTATTGCTATGCCAGGCATCTCTAGAATTGTTCTCCTTCAGCCAAACAGGCCCAAATTCTGGTAGGAGCATTTGCATGTGTTGCAAAGTCCCCATTCCCAATCTTCTGATAAGCTCCAGCACTGCCCACACAACCATTTTGTGTTTCTTGGTGACCAGACAGGCTTGTAGAAGCATCTGGCTGAATTCCCCATAGCCAGATGTGAAAAGATGGCACCACACTGAGTTATCCCAGGGTCCTGCAGGGGGCTCAGCACTGCTGTATGTCATGCTAGATCTGGTTAATGGAGACATAGCCAGATGCTTCTCCAAGCCTGTTTGTTCACTACGAAGCATAGACTGGCCATGGAAGTTGGTGTCAAGGGCTTATCGGTAGGTGATGGGGGCATATAGCCCAGCATAGCATAGGTCCGCATGTGGATATTTACGCTATGCTGAGGGGATGTTGGAATGAGGTCTTTGTGGGAGGGGTGGGACTCCCTCCCTTATTTTATTTTTAATTTATCACACATAATAAATGATTTTAATTAGATTACCTTACTTTTTTTTACCTTATATGTAGTACCATATTCTGCTAACTCAAAATAAACAAATGTACAATGGTTGATTAATGGTGTATAAAAAGTATAAGCCAATATTTGCTCCAGAGTAAGATCTCAGTGGCAGTGCTACAAAGAAAAATATTTTCTATATGCAGCCGAAATGAGAAAGATGTAATGGAGGGGCAGAAACAAATGGACACTTTTTATGTCTACCACATGGAGGGCTTGCTTTTGTCATGCAATACATACACATTTGCCCCTTCATAATCATGCATGTCAAAACTGTGAAGATAGCATACTTCCCCAGCTTTGAGACTAAAATATTTTGGCCTGAATACAGCATGATATTGAAGAAAGTATTAAAATCTGAGGCTCTGCATAGCTCCCTCCTGCTGCTCAAAATATGGCCAAGAAGACTTCCAATGAGGCTTGGGGGCTTTGAGGAGTCAGTTGCAGAAATCCATTTCTGCTGGATTTCTGTTACATGCAAGCAGATGCCCAAAGTTGTACAGTCCCCAGTTCTCAGCACATGGACCCATTTCTCCAGTCCTCAGGGGGAAGGGAGAACTCTCTGGATTGTCTTGAAAAACATGTGTGCATAGATTTTTTTTCTAATTTTTTGGACATGGTGATTTTTGTTGATACTTATCTTATCATGCTTAATGATATCCCTAGGGTCTGCCACTTTTCATATGAATATTGTGGCATCAGTGGGGCCCATCCCTATGACATTGTAATGTGTCATTGCTTGACCTCAGAGGATGGCCCTGAAATCAGGAACTGGGAACTCTGCTGGGAAATAGCTTCTACATTGCCATTATAACTGTTGTGCAGAAAGTTGTTGCAGTGCAAATAACTCACATTGCTTCAGCCAGAAAACAAGCAGCCACATTGCCTGAAGATGATGGAGGTTGTAGTCCAACAGATCTGAAGGATGCTTGGTTAGGAATGGATCCTTTAACCCAGGGGTAGGCAACCTTTCCCCTTTAAGGGCCGAGGGACTTCATCTCCCAAAATCCCAGGAGCTATTGGCCAACATGGGACTATTGGCCAACATGGCTGAGGCTTCTGGGAGCTGAAGTCCCTAGCCCTTAAAGGGGAAAGGTTGCCTACCCCTGAGTAAAACTATTTCCTCTTTCTAGCATAGTATTGAAATGCCTAGAGTCTCTCATCTGCTAAAAAGTTCATGTACCCAGATACTGGGAAGCAGAGAGCAAAATAAGATTTCCATATGTAATTGTAGAAGGACTGTCTCCCAAACAGGGCTCTAACCACCATTACCACTACCTCAACCAATTAAATGAAGAGGAAAGACCAACAATGTTAATTTACTTTATTTCTATTAGGCATGTATAGTTCTACAACCTCCCGAACAATTTATACATTTTAAGCTAATACAGATTTAGAATCATCAAAAATTAATACAAGACAGAAGGAAAATGCAGCAGAAGAAATCAAGTAAATTAAATAAAAAGCTGGATAGTAAATATGCATCATTTCTTCAATACATGACAACAGAGTTTGCTTAAACCTAGAAACAGTCTGAAATACCAACAATGGAAGAATGGATTCTCAAAGTTGCTGAGTTAGCTGAAATGGCCAAATTAACATGGGTTCTAAATGATAAACCAATTGAAGATTTTCTGAAATGATAAATCTAATTATATAACAATCTATTGCTATGGTTATTAGGAATTTTAGTAGGAAGTTTTAACTGGATCTGTAATGGTAGAAAATTTTCCCTCTTTTTTATTTTATTTTCATTACAGTCAGGATTGGGAATCAAAGCCATATTGTGTATCAGTTGTATGCCTCTTCTCCATTTTCTTTTTTTCTTTTTAGATCATCTTTATTCTTTCATCTTTTTCTTTCTCCTCTTCCAGTTTCTTTATCTATTATTGTTGATTGTTTTGATTGTTTGTGACAAAAATAAATTAAAATAGTAATCTAAAATGAATCAATCAAAAGTCAGGTAAATTAAAATGTTCAAAACCACTTTCTGAAATTTCATTAATGGTTTATCAGTCATAAATATGGATGCATTGAATAAGAGCCAAAATTTTGGGAGTGTGGTGGAATGGCTCCTCCAAGACTGGTTTGATGATGAAAAAAGAATCTTAAGAAGAGGGAGAAGATCCCTTATAGTAACCCATCAACAGTGAATTACTTCCAAATTTGCTTCTACACTCACAGCTTATACACATTTTAAGCAAATTTGTGTCCACTTTCTGATTTTTTTTCTGGCAATGAGTAAGAAGCCGCCCTATAATACATGATAGAATTGTCTATCCAACATCAATTTTTGCATTTTGAAAGGGCAATGAATCAACGACATTTTCTTTTTTCTTTTTTGGAACCCTAGAATTTCCATCAGCCCCAGCCTATGTTGCCATTGTTTAGCCATTAAGAGACTTGTAGTCCTTGGGTTATAGTCAGAGGAAGCCTGTGACAAACCAATTCCAGATATTCCTTGCATAAGAAAAACCTATTAAATTTATGGGGTCACCATAAGTCAACAGGCCACACACACACTCAAGTCCAAATCATCTAGAAAATGCCAGGAGGATGAGGAAGGCTGACATAAACTATCAGTCAATTTTTATAATGAGACTTATCTTTCAAGTGGACTTTATGTTCTATGTAATTTCTTCCTATAAAGGCAGTTTTCCCCTACTCTCTTAAAATTGTAATCAGGGTTTCTAAAGCACCTTGAAGGTTTGACATGCTTGTGCACATGTTGTCACAACACTCTTTAAAGAGGACCCAACTTTCCTTGAATGCCTGTGCATTGTCATCTGCACATTTTACTGTGTGTCTAAATTCATACAATAAGGTGCTCATATCCTCTTTGGCTTCTTTAGCTTGTGAGGAAGACATTGGTGGACTTGCTCCTATCAGGCTTTTATGGGCATTCTTGTGAGCAGTATCTTGATTTCTAGACACCTTCTCTACTGGAGATGATTTCTCTTGAATTAGATTTTCACTCTCTTCCATTCCTATGAGATGTTTTCTCCAAGGAATATAATGAAGAGAAACACCTTCCTCAACATCAGCTTGAGGAATAGTTTCTGCTGCTAACAAAACCAAACTGCCATCTGTAGTTTGTCGCTCACTTTCTCCAGATGTTGTAAACAAGGAGGAATCTCTATAGGTAGCTTTGTTCCGAATGGCTTGAGCTGCAAGTAGTACAAGCAAAGTTAAGTTAAAATCAAGGAGAAATTAATTCTCATGTAACTATAATTATGTGAGGTAGAAAAAGTCTGCTGTTCTGTCCTGATTGGTCTCACTCCTTGCCATCCATATTTTTGAGGAGACCACTGTGAGGAGGAGAACCTGTTCCATGTTAATAAGAACACAGAAACCAATACATATAAAACAGGGGGGGAACACATATAAAACAAATTTGAAGGTGTAAGGGTTTGGAGCAGTTGAGAAGAAGAAGAAGAAATATCAGTAAAAATCCTCTCCATTTTGGAAGAGGTTGGGATTACTCCTTAAACAGGCTGCTTATATTATTTTGTACTCTTCTATTTTGTACTTTGCATTTTTAATTTTCATTTTAAGGGGAAAAGATCCATGTCTAAATTAAATAAATGGATATAAGCCAACACCCAGTGATAGCAACAGACCAAGGAGAAAAGTGATCCTAGGATGTTATCCTAGATTATTTCTTTGCAGAAATGCTGAATTAATAAACTGTCTTGTTGAGAGAAAAGCATACCATTTGGCAATTTTGGAAGATACATGCTTTGCTTGCTTCCCAAAGTATGTTCTCTTGTTGATGTTTCAGAAAGGCATCTGGTTTCTGCATTCATGTTCTCTTTAGTTTTGTTGAGATGAAGCACCTAATGCAAAGGAGGAAAATCAATTATTGAAAAATGTGGTAATGAAAATGCTACTTGTTAAAGTGGGTGGTACATCAATATCTTCCCATCAATGGAATGACTTTCATCAGCAGAATGGAGAGGAAGGCAATTCCTCCCCCTCCCTCCTTTGCACTCTGAAAATCTTCAATGTTGCTCATGCTCATTAGATTTCCTTCCATCTACTATTTGGTTGCTCACCTGGCTAGTGGATTATTTTATCTCTCTCAAGTGTATGGGATAAAAATTCTCCCCTGTGAAATCTGTCCTACTATGAACAACATGGATGATCCTTGTGCCTTGCAAGTAACTGAGATTTCTTTTTAAGATTGTCTAGTATAGGCTACTTAAAGGATAAATTGTTTTCTCTGGAATCCTACTGGATTTCAGTCAAACTAGAATAGACACATTAAATCAATTGTTAAATAGTGAGTCAACATGTAGGTGAATCAAATTAATTCAATGCCTGTACTCTAGTCAGGACTAACAATAAGATTTAGGCCTTTACTGCTACCTGTCCCATTTTATCTTCATCATATGCCCCTAATCTTTAATTTAGTTTCAAAGTACAGTGGGCAAGCCATATCTGCAAGGGTTTGTTTCCAAGACCCTGTACCTACCCCATCATGGGGCAGGATGGGAAAAGTCACGCGAGATTCCAGGCACCATTTTGGAATCCAAAATGGCGCCCCGGAGGACTCCTGTGGGTGCAAAAGGTGGCGGCAGCGGCAGCAGCAGGACTGGGCAGGGGCCGGTCCGAAGGCCTCCGTGGGCTGGATGCAGCCCACGGGCCTTAGGTTGCAAACCCCTGCTCTAGGCCTTAGGGGAGAGCCTGCAAAGTGATATGTCTCTTACCTTTTCTGTCTCGACCTTTTTGTCACATTGTGATCCATAACGTAATAAACTCAAGGCAGCAGAAAGATTCACTGGAGAAAACACAATATTTTCATGTGGGTGTTCCTTGCTTAGCAGATGGAGAAAATCAAGGGCAAGCTTTGCATTTTCTTCAGCAAGGGAGGCCATGGTGAAATCAATTTGCCCTAAAGAAATGACAATATGACAAATCATTCTGCTGCATTTTTCCAGTCCAGTTTTTCAGCTTATTGCTACCTTGATATATTCACAAGAAAGTGTTACTTGCTTTCTTACACAATGCATATATAATCTAGCCTAGCCTTTGTTTTCTTATGTCACAGAAAAAACAGCAGATGCAAAATAATGGTAAAATGTATAGTTCGAGGAAAATATGTCAACTCTGTGATTCTCTCTCGCATGCTTGTTAGGAAAAGTAACTTTGAGTAAAAGCAAGCATGCACATTCTCATTTTCAGCAGTGTTAAAGTGGTTCCTGGATTGCCTTCATTTGGTCATAGAAATATAAAGATATAGTCAAACCTTATTGCTTATATAGCATTATGGCAACTTCTTCAGTACATAGCTCCCAACTGAAAATAAGCATGGACCTCACTCTATGATTATTGCATTGCTCTTCAAAAGAGCAATGGTGCTGCTTCTGCCTGACCTCTGCCTTCCTCACACTGGCCTCCATGTCCCAACTTCTCTGCCTTTCCCAGCATGCCTTTTGGTCTGTATTTATTTTTATTTATATTTATTTTTATCACAATTGCATGATTATAGCAATCCATTCGTGTGTTTTTTTAAAAAAAGAAATTAAAAAAGAAAAATGGCCTGCTTAGTAATAGTGAGGGGGAAGGGGGAGAGGAGCAGAATCATGCCCAATTGTATCATGTCACTGCCTGCATATCGTGTGGTTGGGAAACATTGACAGGTTTTGCCCATCAATGAACAGGAGCACTCCAGCACTGGATAGACTACAGACCAGCTACTGGACAAACACAGTGTCGTGTTATAAAGTACATCCACAGTCACTACCATCCTGTTTTAATTCCTGTTTTCAAGCCTATTGTAATAAAGTCCCTAATCTCCTCAAATAAAATGATTGAAATCTTCTAAAGGCATTAGTGATTTGAATGTGGGATTCCACAACTCCTGCTTATGGGGTAGTTGTACCTTTAAGACATTTGTATGATGAGGTATCCAATACCACTTTACACAAGCATTTCTCCATTTTCAGTTTCCTCACCCAAATAGTGGAACTTTGCACTCTGTTGGCCTAAATCACTAATTGGCTTTGGAGACCCCTGTAATTAATTAAGATGGAAGAAGAAATGTCCTGATTACCAGGAAAATGGTGCAAAAATGTCAGCACTCAAGAGAAGTTATGAAAGTGAACTGGAATGGGAAAAGATGAGTTTTTGCACAGTTAAAGAGCTGTGTGCCCTGCGAAAACATTTCTTCCAACTAGATAATCAATGTGATTACTTGATCTATTCCCAGTTCCCACCAATAAGGGCTAGTTAATTACATTGCTACAAAGCAAGGCAACAAAATAATTTTGTGAGCTAGATGGGCACACCTTACTGTGAAGTATTTAAAAGTAACCGCAGCTTGTTCTTGGAAACAAGTCACATTTTTGCAGTTTCTTCTGGAACATATCCAAACGCAAACATTTACACTTTGTTGTGAAATCTCTCCCTGCCCCACTCACTGATATAGCAATAGCATTTAGCAGTAGTGTTTACATTTCTATATCACTTAACAGTGAACAGTTTACAATCTGTAAGCCAATTGTCCCCAACAAACTGGGTACTCATTTTACCAACCTACGAAAGAATGGAAGGCTGAGTCAACCATGGAGCCCTGGGATCAAACCCACAATGTTGTGGCTGCAGTACCAGCATTAAACCACTGTGCCAATAGGGCTCCTAATCTAAAGATATCTCTTTTCCCCAAGCCTCCAGTTCAAGTTCTGGACTTTTTACCAAAAAATATTTTTCACTAATCTGCACTGGAAAGTTTCACCATGATTATATCTATTGGCAAAATTGCAAAATAACTGTATGGCAGTGATCAATAAACTCTGGAGACCAAGGTTCAAATCCTGGCTCAGCCATGTAAACCCACTGGGTGACCTTGGGCAAATCACACTCTCTCAGCTTCAGAGGGTGGGAATGGCAAACCCTCTCTGAACCAATCTTGCCAAGAAAACCCTGATATAGGATTGCCATAAGTCAGAAATGACTTGATGGCACACAACAACAACAAGAGATTGATATGAATTCAAATCAAAGATCATTAATATTCCTTGTTCCTAAAAGCTAATGCCAGTCATCTACAATCCAGGGCTCTCTAGGTGTTTTAGACTGCAACTCCCATCAGCTTCAACCAGTATGGGTAATTGCCAGGAATGATCAGAGTTTTTGATCTACAATACCTGGAGGGTATCAGGATGGGGAGACCTCACGTGTGTCAAAGATCAACTGAATAGTTAATTCTAAAATGGAGTTTCCTAGCTCTCACAGAGCTTGGACAAGTTACATGTTGGCTGGGGGATTTTAGGAGTTGTAAACCAGAAAGATAACTTGTCCAAGCTTGGTTCCAGAACTTTCCAGTAAGTTAACTTTAGACTCAGCAGCTTCACACTTGCAGCAGAAGTATCGGAGTCCAAATTAAGTGCTGACTCCCACTCACTCAACCTTCAAACAATTAGCACCATAAATGAGTCAGACCAATAAGTCTTAACTACGTGCCCCAGCTTCTCTAAAACCCAAATCTTTCTTTCCCATGACATTTGCAAAAATCTTTTAAACACATAAAAATAGAAAAGTTTACCTTGTCTTGCAAGAGGTATCTCTGTGAAGCTGGCGTTTTTGTTCTAGATTGTACCAGACTAAATTGAAACTTTTGCACACCTCCACTGTCATTATTTCAGTTTGCATTCTAGCAAGCAGCTGGTGATTAGATTTCAAGATATTTGCATAATGAAAGCTATACATATCAGACCTGCTCAGTAATTACATGTGTGTGCTTTCAGGGAAAATGAAATGCAGTACATAAATACAGTGGTTAAAATGGCATGATGAGGGGTTTTTTGTTTGTTTTGTTTTTTGCAAAGATTGCCTAATCCAATTTGGAATTATATGCACTTCTTGAATTGGATGAAAATCCTGATTAATTGTGTGGGGCAGACTTCAGAATCAATGTATATATAAATAATCCTGTAGGATTTTATAGAAGTGGTATATGAAGGCAGCCTATACAGTCCAAGATATTTTGCTGTCAGGGGAAAGTACCCCACTTTTGTGGCCCCAGAAGCATTCTGGAACTCCCTAAACTTCCTAGACACTCTTAATTTTTTTTTATTTAAAAAGGTCACATGATTTTCAAATTATTTTTCACTTGATGATCATCCACAACACAACCATATTGTCCATAAACATGGTGGTTAGCACTCCCACCCCCACCCCAGGTGAGAATGCTTAAAAACACTGATAATGATAGATCTGTCCTGAAGTTTGTTAGAAGATATTTTGTGCTAATAAAAGTAATTTTTTCTGGCTCAGCAGTATATTGAAACATTAAGCTCCTGCACAAGCAAATACATTCCACATTCACAACATGGTTAAAGCCATGCCCCTGCCCATCCACTAAGTGTCTCAGCTGCTGAAGTAAATAGCAGACCCCCTATAGATAACTTAACTCCATGGGTCTATATGCTCATACCTGCCTGTGATGCTGGCAAGAAATGAGATACTTATATTGATATACACTGTAAGTCCAGTACTTTCACTCCTTTCACTGTATGTCTTCTTTATTCTTAAGGAGACAGCTAAGAAAGAATGTCTCCTAGTGTTTTCCTTGTGGGTGACTCCACACCCTCCAACTGTCCTGATTTGTCAGGGATGATTCCAATTAATCTTCTTTCATCTCACGCAAGCGGTGGCGTTCTATGGCTACGGAGGACTGTTTTGCCATCGTATAGCCCTCAGAGGACCACATTGACAAGAAAATTATGCATTTTTTAAATTGTATATTTTTAATTACTGTTATTTAATTTGTTTAGTATGTTTGGGGAGATGGGTGGGCAGGTGAAGGAAGGATGGGATTTCAATTTGATTTATTGTTTTGAAGTTTTGTAATGTTGTACGCCGCCCCGATTGCCTGGCAGAGGGGCGGGATATAAATTATTATTATTATTATTATTATTATTATTATTATTATTATTATTATTATTTCTCACTTTTTCAGCTGCTTTTAAAATGTCCCTGTTTCTCTCTCCTCCTTCCACTTTCTCCCTATGGCCTCAACTTGGTTCCTACAAATTGAGTTCAATGTGCAAAATTAGTTTGCACTCAATTAATTTGTCAGAAGAGAGGAGAGGAGAGGCAGCATTTTGCCCTTCCCAGTAAACTCAGGCAAAAAGCAAACCATTGCAACCTCTTCTAACTTCTCATTAACAACTTTTTAGCCATTTTGACCACACTCTGATGTGGCTTGTCCCCATATGTCCCAGTTTTCACCTATAAAATGTCAGAGGGTACATCACTAGCTCCAAGCCTCAGATGAATCCTGGAAGCTCATGGTCCTCATGGCTATTGCTCTTCATCATCACTCTTGAATCTTGATTAAACAATCCCTTTTCCTGGTTATAAAATGAAGAAAACCCTTAGGCAAAGTCAGGCAGCTGCCTCAGACAGCAGGTTTGAAGTGTCATAAAATACCAAAAAAGGTTTGTTGTGTAATTTGTTATATTACTAACAAGGACAGGGCAGAAATTTTTGTGGGACTTACTGCCGCATGTGCCAAAATAACTTGGCAGATTTTAGATATGATTGTTCATTTGGATGACTAGGGGAGAACTTTTCCTGCTCTGCCTTAGGCAGACAAATATCTTGGGCCAGCCCTGACTATAAATGTCACCTATTATATGTGCATACTTACAAAACTGCTCGTATGAAGAACACTGGTTGTGCATCCACAAAGAAAAATGTAGCTGTCTCATATATTTGCTCCCTTGGGTGTGACAGGCTATAGGAAGCCAATGAAGGAAGTATGGTAGATTTTAAAATGAAAATGTATATTTAAAACTGACACTTTTGCATTTAACAAATTAAATGTATGTAAATGAGTTGTGTACCTGGCACTTGGTTAATAGATATCATGAGCTATACTTTCTTCTGTATGTCATACATTACTTTGCATGTGTAATTTAAAATGCACAAGAGGAAATGATATTAAAGTCAAACAACATGGAAACCGAAAAACACCTGAGCTTTTCATCTTGACTTTGAACAACATGCTTCTCTCCCCCCCCCCCCTTCCAATAGCTTGTTCTATACAGGTCTAATGTGGAAGGAATTTCTAGATTAAACAAACATTTTTCAGGGGGGATCTAATAATATGTTATGTAGGGAAATAACACTACAGTAATAAAGACTGAGTAATGCATCCCACATCTACACATAGCCACTTTCTCCAGGTAAGACAACCCTCCACATTCTATTATAGTCAACAATACTCTATGGAATCTTTGGTACAATTTGCATCCATGTGGTAGCATGAATAGACCACATGTTTTCTTGTGCTCTCCAATAGGCGCCCCAAATTTAATTTCTTTTGCAAAATGGTTCTGACTGGCAAAAACTAGTCCTGCTTTTTTATTGTTCAAATGTGGGTTTGCAAAGACAGTGAATTCTGTTTCTAATTAATTCTGAGGTTTGGTCAGATCACTCACAATAAAAATGGAAGGTAATGAACACAGGTGAACATGATAATAGTCAGGGACTGGCCTTTTAACAAAGAAACTCAGATTCCCATTAAATTAAGAGTTATCCCACACTCCCAGGTTCTAAACAAAGGTCAAGATGTTCTCTTTCTGATTATCCTCTTTGCATTTGTTCTAGGATTTGCTGCATTTGCTCTGGAACCACAATAATTCTCTTCCCTTGGTGTTTGTTTTGTGTTTTTTTTGTTAAACATTGTTTACTCAAATAGACTCCTTTTTACATTTTATATATTTCTATATTTATATTATATTGCACTGTAACTTTTTTTAAAGCAGGTTTACAAAGTTTCTGTAACATTCTACGTTTCTGGGCTTTGAGCAAGAATATTCAGAGTGTCTCAATTGTTTCCTAGAACTGATCTGTGAAGGGAGCAGCTCTTGGCAATAGCACCCAAAAACTCCTCAAGCAGCTGAACAAATGAAGGTGTATCACAGTGCTAATCCTTACTGGTGGCACACTATCAGGAATTCTTTAGGGAGAGGCAGGAAGAACTTGTAAAGAAAATACTATTAGTAGCAAAATTCATTCCACACTCCCAGATTCATAACACTGGGTAATGCATATATTATAATTCACAGTGATTTGTTTACAGTGGTTGAATAAATTTCCCAAGGCATCTGTTTGCTATTTTCTACAACCTCACTGGTGACAAACAGTGTCAGCTGGTGGCATCCAAGTCAGTGGGGCAGTAACTCCATTCCAGATGTTTCAGCACCTTGGATAGCTTTTTGAAAGTCAAGAACTCAGCAAATTCAGCACATCTGGAAGCTACCACATACCACTGGTGACAATAAAATTCTCCCTCTGCTAGACCACCACTGCCATCTTGTCTTTTCTCTCTTTCATTATGTTTTAATTGTCCATAACATTGTATAAACCATTGTGTGGGTGAAATACTTGTGGGGGACTTTACATACCATCTTAAAGCAGTCTTCCCTAGCCTCAGTCATAGCATCGGGTCCCTTCCCTTATTGTTATGGTACAGAGGAAACAGGAACCCTTTTACACTTCACAATAACAGTGTTACAATTCCATTTTAACTGCCAACTGAATTTAATAGATTCCTGGGATTTGTAGTTTAGTGAGACACTAGAGGAGCTCTCTGGCTGAGAATTCCAAATCCCTTCCCTAAATTGCAGATTACAGGATTCCACAGAATATTGTCACTGCAGTTAAAGCAGAATCGGAGCTGTGATTGTGTAGTACGAAACAGTCCCAGGACTTCATTTATGCTACAACTTCTTTCACTCACTTAGGGCCTTTGCAGACTGCCAGAAATAGTGCAA
>CM034706.1:98240636-98253739 GCA_020142125.1 Phrynosoma platyrhinos
ATATATATATATATATATATATATATATATATATATATATTATAATGCAATTAAACCATCTATTGGTATAAAACTTTTCAAAAAAACATTAAAAATGGAAGATATAAATAAATGAAACAGCACAGCAGTAAAATTACACTCAAGTTATAATCACACTCAGTTGCAGAACGGAAAAGTTTTTCACTTGTTATCAGGACAGCAAGGAAGCAGCCATTCCAGCCTCCCTAAGAAGGACGTTCCAAATCCTGGATGCAGCTACTCAAAAGGATCTCTCTCTTATTTCCAGCAGACATGCCTGGAAAGGTATACCTTCCAACATTTCACAGATGAAAATCAGGACATGTGTGTCCAAGTGACAACATAGGGTGGTTAAGATGGTAAGGTTGTTCATGAGGAAAAATAGACAACCTGGGAGAGACTGCAGCAGGTTGCTTTTCCCTGAACCTACTGGGAAGGGCAAGATTCCACTCCCTTCCCCTCTTTCCTGCTTCCTGGGTTAACTGAATGCAAACAACCCTTGCACTTTGACTTCATTTTGCAGCAATTGAAGTGAGCCAACAAGAAAGGGTGGAATGGGAAAAGGAGGGAGAAGCTAGGATGTTTTAAAAGCAGCTGAAAAAAAGTGAGACAGCAGAAGATTAACTGGCAAGTCACAAAATAGCTCTACCACATGAGAGTAGATACAGCATAATAGGTAGGAGTTATATATTAGCACTACTCCCTGATGTGTATCTTGCCTCTGCCATGAACTCCCTGGATGGCCTTAAGGCAAGCCATTCTCTGTCAACCTCACTTCACCTATTTGTGATATAGGCACATCTTGGAAAAGTTACTTTTTGAACTACAGATACCAGAATCCCATCATCAGCATGAGACATTTGTCTAAAAAGTGACTTTTTTTTCAAGCTGTCAATATATAATAACTTTTAAAGGGCTGATGTAATTATTTCCTTTTGACCTGTTGGGCTGCAAAGGGGAAGAAAGCTTTTCATGAACAGGTACTGAGAAGCACACATTACAATCCACAGGCAGAGGAAGAGAAATGACTCCATGTGCTTATGGAGTGTCTGTATTTTATTCTTTGGTGAGTATCCTATTTTGTAAAAAGATCAATGCATTTCAACCTTTATATTGCACTGAATGGCCTTCTTCAGGGGCTAAACATTTGATGTATCAACAACAGAAATTTCTGGAGTTGGCAGAAAAAAATATCTCTCTGTATATAACTAGACTGTTAAACAATTTATCTGGTTAGGTAGAGAGAGTTTTTTGTTTACACTTACAGACATTTACAAGAATCAAACATACTAAATAAAATGACTTCCTCCCTTCTAATTCGTGAATATCTTTGACACCTTAACAATTTGTTTTTTTCTTTTCACATTTTTCTATATTTCATTTAATATTCTTTTCATATATAAATTTATGTTTGTCTTGCTATATGTTATATACACAGATTATATAGGATTTATTCATTTCATAATCCTCAATCTATCCAATATATACTTTGCTCTCATCATATTTGTTTGAAATATATTTGCAGGTTTAACCAGTCTTGCTTATATTTATCCACTGTCATTTTTAGCCAAATAGGTAAGTCTATTTCTTTTCAAATAATCATATAATATAAGTATCCATTCTATCAAGTCTGGCTCTTCGTTTACTTTCCTTTTTTGCAAATCTTATTCTAGCTGCTATTATCATATCAAATAACAGCTTGCCATGGTTTCTTTCTTTGTTCCTCTGTGATTCCCAACAGGTACAACTTTGGCTTCAATTTCATATTTCTATTTAATATTTTCATAATTAATGAATTTGCATTTAATATTTTTTTCTTTTTTCTTTTCTATAGTCCCACCACATCTGGAATAGGGTACTTTTTTCTTTGAACATTTCCAAAGTTCATCTTTAGTGTTTTTGCATATTTTAGCTACTTTTTCAGATGTCAGGTACCACCTGAACTGCATCTTGTTATAATTTTCCTTAACATCATAACTAAGTGTATGTCTCATTTTCCATATTTTTTTCCCATCCTTATACCAACATTGGTTGACCTATGTTTTGGATATAGGGTGCCCTAACACATGATTGAGGACACAGCAGCTACAGGTCAGAGGCAGTGTTGATTGGTATCGCCAAATCCATTTTTTCCAGCTGTAATCACAGTTTAAAAGCCGAGTGTAATACAGTCGTATGGTGAGTTTAGATGTGAATTGTACACAGTTGCTGCAATCGACACAGTGAGACAAGATCTTTCTATATCAATATTCCACAGATCAGTCTATGCTGTGTGCCATAAACAGAAAATGGCAATCATAACTCTTGACCTGAACCAGTGGTGTCACTGCAGTTCACACCGGGTGACACTGGAGAAGATTTGTGACACTCAATTGGGGTGTCCTCCCACTAGGGGCCACCCCCAGCCCTGCTTCCCTGCCATGTTGATGGTTCCTCACAAGGAGCTGTCACCACTGCAGGGAATGAGAAGGCTGATCACCCCCAGGCCTGCTTCCTCACAGCAGTGGTTCCTCACAAGGAGCTGTTGTCACCTCAAGGAATAAGAAGGCCAAGTGTCCCTGGCCCTGTTTCCCTGCAATGGTGGCAGTTCCTCACAAGGAGCAATCACCACCGTGGGGAATGAGAAGGCCAAGCGCCCCTGGACCTGCTTCCCTGCTGTAGCGGCGGTCCCTCATGATGGCAGTTCCCTGAGATGGTGGTGAGGATCAGCCTTCTCATTCCCTGCAGTGGAACCACTATCATTGCAGAGAAGCAGGGCTGTGGGTGCCCCCAGTGGGAGGACATCTCAATCGAGTGTCACCTCTCTTCTACGGTGTCACCCGGTGTGAACTCACCACCGCGCCCCCTTAATGACACCACTAGTTCAGGTCAAGAGTTATGATTGCCATTTTCTGTTTATGGCCAGCAGTTCCCACTTCCTCACACTGGGTGACACCAGGTTGGCAACACCACTGACCCAAACTACATCTTGAGATGTAAAATTTCTGTAATTTTAAAATCAATGGGGAAAAAATATTTTTCTAGGATTTTTTTGGGGGGGGGAGGGAGAGAAAAAACAGATTTTTTTTTGGAAAAATTGAAAGAAAGTGCAATATTAACACACACTCTTTACAGACTGAAAGTCATTTTGTTGTTCTAGGAATAAGAAATATCATTATAACTTTGCTTGGCATAAAATTATCATATTGAAGAAAAATTAAAACTGAACTTGCTTTCAAATTTTTTCTCCACAACTGAAGCTGAAAGGTCCTCAGTTGTAATGAACACATGAACTATTTTGAACTTTTTTGCTTTTGCCAGTTTGAGGAGCAGGCAAAAATAAAAGTGCAATAAAAACAGAAGAACCCATCAATGTGTGAAAATCTGTGTGAAAACCAATGTGCGTTCTATCCTCTTTCTTGCTTCTAATGCATTATTGTGTTCTGTGTGTGAAAATAATTTGCGCTTTGCATGCTTTTGCGGGTTGCGGCTACTTTCATCATTATCGGCATGGAGGTACATATGGTTCCCGTGTGATAAACCCCTGAGAAATGACCAGTGCAATGAAACAAGTGAGACCAGTAGCCACATTCCCTGGATGTGGCTAGACTGTTTAGTCACTGCTGCCACACTGCAAAATTAATGCTGTTTGACACCACTTTAACTGTCATGTCTCCTATGGGATCCTGGGATTGTAGGTTGTTGTGGCACCAGAGCTCTTTGACAATGAAGGCAAAATGTCTTTCAAAACCACAAATCCCAGAATTCCATAGCATTGCATCATGGCAGTTAAAGCTGTGTCAGATTGCATTAATTCTGCAGTGCAGATGCAGCCTTAGCCACCAGAGGAAATATGGCCACCACTAGCAGCAAAGCAGCAACCAGCCTCACTCTTGATGTACCAAGAAAATTTATTAATGATTTTGTAGTGGAGGAAGCAGCAACAGGACCCTGTTCCGCTCTGTTCTACAGGAACCTTCTCTAGAAGTTTTTTAAAAAAATAATAATAAATGCAACCAACCCATATGCAAGGTAAGGGACAAGGCCCAGTCTCCTCCCATGTTGTAAAACATTCTTCATTGCCCCACAAAAGCCAATAAACAGGAGTCCTTACAAAACAGCATTTTACAGTAAAAACAGGCTCCACAAAGTAATGGAAGGGGGGAGAGAGCCCAGACCCTGCTGTAAGGTAATGAGAACTACCTTAGTAACTTCCATTACTCACCCCTGCTGTACGGTAATGAGAGGTATCTTAATGCATCACATTCCAGCACAACGCTTGGCAATTAGTCTTGGCAATTTGCAATTGCTCAATTTTTTTTTAAAAAAAGAAAGCCACTCATATAGGGCATCCCCCCCCCAAAATAGCTAATAGTGGCTGTGGTGATAATTTGAAGTCTAAGGTTGAGTCTCCCTTATCTAAAATGCTTGGGACCAGCAGTGTTTTGGGTTTCAGATTCTTTCTTTCTTTTTTTATTTTGGAATATCTGCATATATATAATGAGATACCTTGGAGATGGTACCCAAGTCTAAACATGAAATGCATTTAGGTTTTGTATACACCCTATATGCGTAGCCTGAAGGTAATTTTATGCACAATATTTTAATAATTTTGTGCATGAAAGAAAGTTTGTGTACACTGAACCATCAGAAGGCAAAGGTGTCACTATCTAAGCCACCTATGCGGACAATTTTGGATTTTGGAGTATTTCAGATTTTGGAATTCTGGATAAGGAAGACTCGATCTGTAAATATATTTATATTGAAGAATAAATTTTATAATTTTAATCAGTTCCAAATTCAATCTTAAGTTGTTATTTTATGTAAGGTGTTCAGATTGTTATCACTGTGCAGCAATGCATTGCTTGCATCATCAAAGTGCAGAGTTGCAAACCTCATTTAAAGTTTCTCTTGTAATTTTGTGACACTTCTCTGCTGTTGTAATCTTTAATTCTTTAAGTGTATTTGTTTTTCTGGCATACACTCTATTTTTAAGGTAGCTCCAGAAGAAGAAGCTATTAAGGGTATATACATTTGGGGGGCATGTCCTGTATATGCAATACTCCTGAACAGTTCTGTGAGTGGGGCTATTGAAAACTAGGAATTGGATTGGATTCAATATGGTCACATCTTTGTCAAGTCACATCTTTGACCATTTTAACAAAGCCAGCTCCCTTATGGCCATTGCAAACAGGTTCAAAGTCATATGATTAGTTTCATTACCTTACTGAGAGTCAAAATGCTAAACAGAAGAGAGCATAACACCAATTATCTCCCCACATCTATTTTTAAGCAATTCTTGTTTTGGAAACCACTTGACTAAACCTAGTACAATCGCCCCTCCGTTTTCGCAGGGGATTCGTTCCAGACACACACACTCCGCAAAAATGGAAATTTGCCAATATTCAAGCCTCATTGGCTTGAATGGCGGTGCGCACCCGTGGGCACCTATGAGCATGCGTCATGGGCGTGCCCCCCATTTTGTCCTTCTCTGTTTGCTGCCCGCAAACGGGCACTAACCCTAACCCTTAAAGTGGACTCAGTTTGCACTATTTCTGGCAGTCTGCAAATAAAGTTGCAAGCCACATAAGACTTCAAGTTTTAGAAATCCTGTTTAGGATTTCTGCTTTGAGCTCCAGAACTGGATATCTATAAAATGGCATTCTCTCTCTCTGTCTGTCTCTGTCTGTCTGTCTGTCTCTCCCTCCCTCCCTCTCCCTCTCTCCCTCCCTCCCTTAGGGTACAGCTACACTGTAAAAATAATGCAGTTTGACACCACTTTAAGTGTTGCAGCTCCATCCTACAAATGCTGGGATTTGTAGTTTTACAGTGTCTTTGGCCTTTTCTACCAGAGTGCTGGTGCCTCACAAAACTACAAACCTCAGGATTCTGTAGAGTACCTAAAGTGGCATCAAACTGCATTACTTCTACAATGTAGAAGCAATCTCACCCTTAACAATCTGGACAGTAAATTCATAAGCATCACCACCACCCAATAGCAATAGTTTTTTCTATCCATGTTAGAATCTCAGCTTGATTCTAAGCTTTCCTAATAACACTTGTACAAAGATTCTGTGCTAGTAACAAGAACTACAGATGCCACCACCATTTTTATCTGTTTAGACCCAAAAAGAGTTGGTACAGAATGGATGTTACATGTGTATCTGAGCTGGGTAGTCCCTGGTTCAAATCCAACTGGAGCCTTGAACACTCACTACTAGTTGGTCTTTGGCAAGTCACTAATGTCTAAGCAGGAGCTGTGGGAAAAATCTGTGCTGTGGGCATTACAGTAATATTGAAGCAAGGATGCTGCTTGGTAGTTTCTGGCTGTGTGATTTTAAGAGCTCTACTTCAAAGACTATATTTTCCAAGCTCCAGTTATGCTCACTTGTTATTAGTAATTTCTGCCAGTAAGAGCAGTACTGACCAATCACTTACAACACTGCTGTAGGGCCTAGTATTGTATGGCAATGAATTTAGCATTCCATAAATAATACAAATCATTAGTGATAGTGCCTCCACTACCTCCCCTTCCCACCCATAGCATTTTTTTAGAAGCTCCATATGCCAAATCCAGATTTCTTACTGCTTTTACTTTTTTTCCCCACCTTCCTCTTCTGTGCCAATGTAGAGAGCTGTACCATTATGCATTTACCACAGTTGCTGCTGAAATTTGCTGTCAACAAAGTCAGCTAAGAAGGTGTCAACAAAATCAGGGATGGTGTTCCCCAATGAGTTCAGGGGCATGTGCCCAATTTGCCCACCTGGCCACAGGAAGTTGCCAATTTCTAGTATATTACCTTCTTTTTCTTAATATAAAATTGCATGTCTTTTTTATATCAACTACACTATATGTTAATCTTCCATGTTTTTGGTATAACTAATTTAATTTTCTGTACAAGGCAAGGAGTTTGCCATTTGGCATTTAAACTCCAGTCCCAGTTTGGCAGGAACAGGACTGGTTAATCCCCTGCCAAGAAACATTTTCACCTGCTTTTACAATGTCATAGGAGTTTATCACATTGATTTTGTTCCTATGATAGATGTGGGATGTAACTTTAAGAACGCAGATCTTATCACATTTCCCTGTTGTCGGGGAGTATGCAGCCCGTTTGCAACCCGGTCTCTGCCACAGCTTTTCAAGAATGGGAAAATCCCATTTTTGAAAAGATACAGGAGGAGCCTGGAGAAGCCCAGGTTGCAAATGGGCTTTGTACTCCCCAGTGATGGAGAAATGCAATAAGATATGCTTTCTTAAAGTTACATCCTGCATCTATCATGGGAGCAAAGCCAGTATGATAAACTACCTGGTTTCTCTCTCCTCCTTCCATTTGTCCTTGACTTATTTCAATTCTTGCAAACTGAGTTCAAATTTCCGTTGCATCTACACTGCAGGAACAATGCAGTTTGACGCCACTTTGCATGTAGTGTAAACTATAAAGTAAAGAGCTGAACAATAGATCCTGTGCAATTTCACAACAGGTTCTCTCCTGGGCCAGTCTTACCATTAGACAGAGGGAGGCAAGTGCCTCAAACACAGTTCCTAGCCATTCCTCTGATGGAAGCCATACTGTTTGTGTCACACTGTGTTTCCTGAAGCTGTTAAAGTAGCCCACTGTCCTCAGGATTCATGTTCCATTGCCATATTCAGTTGTAGGTCCTATTGGCTTCTGTATGGGAAGGGGTGTGTATTGTCTTTCACCTCAGGCAGGAGACTACCTTGTTCCTTCCTATATTAATATACTGAACCTGAGAAAATCAGCACTGGCTGAAAGGAATCTAGTTTTTGAGTGGAATTCTTAAACCATAGAGATCAGCAGTTCTCAAACTTTTTACCCTTGTGACCTGGCCCCTTTTACATCTACATCTGGATATCACATGCATCCCACTTGATTTCATATATGAATAAAATATTTTGTTTGTTTAGTGTGTGTATTGTCATTCACACATTCATATATATTCATCTTTTAACATAATATAAGGAAATAGTTTCCCTCCTCCTCCTTCCTCAGGCAGAGACTCCAAGTGCTCTACTTACCTTTCTCTTCCCCTCCAGGATAGAAAAGTTTTGGGAAGAGGAGGATGAGGAGGCATCAATGCCACCAAATCTTGCACCCCACCTGAGCAACTCTTGTGCCCCCCTGAGAGTTCCACCCCACCATTTGAGAACCATTGATATAGATTATTTTGTTGACATTAACGCTTCAAGTTCCACAGTCTCCAACACCTTCCTTACCTGTCCCTCAGTTTTGGAATAATAATAGTCCCTTGGTCCTTGTATACCTTCAAGGAAGTTTGGTGGCACAGTGAGGACTAGAGTTCAACCAAGAACAGAGTGAAGAGATGCCCTTCTCTGGTAATCAGTTACAAATTGACCTTAGTACACAGAAAGTACTAGTTAATGTGTGAGCAATTGATAATAATTAAAGTGTATCTTCTGAACAAGCACACATGCTCTTTTGTATGTGTAATAATTGCAGTACACGATATGATTCCATCTCTGTGTTGTAACATGTAGATTATAATTAATGAGTTATTCCTCCCCGACAATCTGGAGACATGTGGGTAAGCACATCTGCAACCTAAAAACAGAAGTCATCAGCAGAAAACAGACTAGCTGAATAGAGAACACTACATCTCTATTCTATTATTGATAACATTAGTTATAGACATATTTACCTGAACAGAACAACCTCCCCTAAACACATTTCTCATTGGATGGGTTTGTACATTTTTTAAGTCTTCACTGAACTTCAGATGGGTTTAAACAACATATGTGTTGTATACTGTCTATTCAAGCTTATACACCATGGATAAGAATGATTGGCCATCTGTTCATGGCTAGGCTGCAACTTACCAGCATAGCCTGTGGTGATGGGTGATGGAAGCAGCAGTCCATCCACATCTGGATGGATGCAAGTTTCTCATCTCTGCCCTATGACCATATATTGAATATGATACCCAGGCCAATGCAGTGTCTGTCCCATCATCACATGTTCCATCACAAAGTCCACACATTCAGCATATTTTTAAAATAAGTCTACCTGTGTACAATGTATGCTTTTAGGCACCCTACACTGTTACAAGCCTAATCGTGAACTAATCTGGTTGAAATAATCTGATTCCTGATTGCATGGAGCACCTTTCAGTGGTGGTACAGAGGAGTTTTGTTCATTTCAGTTCTCATTCCAGTACAGACTTATTGATTTCACAGTTTTGAATCAATATGCAAACAAGAATATTGTTATCCATCAGTATTCTTCGTCTCAGAATGTTGCAAACACAATTATTCAAATAGACACTTCAAAGAATGTGTACAAAAAGGTTAATAGTATTTGTGAGTAAAGTACCTATTGAAAAATAAGCCAAAGTTCACACCCCCAAAATAAACAAATTACTAGAAATAGGTACAAAATATGTTTTTTAAAGTGCTCATTTTCATGTTCACATTTCAGTTCTAAATACTGGATGAACTTACCTTTATAGTACGCCGATTACATCAGCAGCTTGTAAAAGTGTAGATTTCTAACTGTAAAATCACTTGGAATTGGATTGGCTTGTATGTATTTCTGAACCCAGTGAATTTCTCGCCCATTTCTAGCTGCACATGGGGATGCAGTTTGGGCATGTTTGTACTAGCACTTTACAGAGAATAGGGTTGGCTCACATCAATGATTCCCAACCTTTGCTATGCCCTACACCCCTAGAAAATGTTTGATTAATGTTCGCATCCCCTACAAAAGTAATATCACATTTGAAGATGAAGAAGTCTAATTTCTAATTTTTGGACTACAAATTGAATCACATACAATACTGAGGGTGAACAAATTGAATTTTAAAAAAATGAACATATTGCACTGAGCAATTAGATTCTAAATTATTCAGAAAAATAATGTCACTCAAGGACACAAGCCACTTTTTGTCGCACACCCTGAAATTCCATCTCTCACCCAAGGTTGGAAACCCCTGATTTTAATTGATCTAACTACTTTAGAATCCTACATTCCCAGGCAGAAAGCAGAAGCAGAAAGAGAAGGTGTGAAAATGTGAAGTATTCAAGTAGCTTTCATGCCAAATTCATGAACAAAGCAATAGTTCAGTTACTTCAGAAACGTATCCCTCTGATATGCTCAAGGCATGTGCTGCTGTGACATTATGTGCTGAGCATGGTCACATTGCTAGAACATTTGGCACCATCACATTTTAAGTCTTACAAAAGCAAAAAGTGTTGATCAGGAGAACATAATTTGTATAAATGAAGCACAGACTATGAAAGCATCAAACTTAAATTAGTTTCATGCATATCTTTTTCATAGCTGATCCTGCTGCCATCACTGAGCCTTGACTGAGATAAAAGTGTATAAGAGACTGAACTAATAAAAACAGATGCATTTTTTTATTGGCATGCGAGGCCAAGGACCTCTGAGTCACAGGATGTACATGCCAACTACAGTATCTGGTGAGAAGAGGAAGGAAGGAGTGGATGAGCATTATGGTGTGTGTGCCATAATGATGTACCTGTATATCGGCTAGCAGTCACCACCATTAGATATCATCAACATTGTGGCTTTGCTGACTATAGCCTGAACACAGTGCTGTAGTAACTGTATTGCTAGGGATATCTCAAGGAATACACACACATTCATGTCTGTGCAGACACACATGTTCTAAGAACTAAAGTAAAAGTCAATATGTTGTGGCAAAAGGTCTGAAAGCGCTTTCAGACAGTCCCAGGAAAAGAGCATATCATTCTTTCTTGGCCTCCTTTCCCCATCCCCTAAACCTCCATTTCTTGCTTCCTGGGATCCCTCTTTCAAGCCATAAAGCATTCAGTACACTGACCATGAATGCAACTGTCTCACATCTGTGGTCTCTACTTTGTTTTGCTTTGTTTTTCCATGGCTTCCTCCCCTTGCAAAACTGGGGCGTATGTGCCACCAGCATTACCCAACTCTCTACAGCACTGGGTAATACAACAGGAGTAAGGTTCTGAGAGTGTCTCCCCCCTGCCAATCCGTGCCAGGATATTTCCAAACGCAAACTACAAGAAGCTCCATCACAACAACAGCATACTCGGCACCACCCTGTATTTGCCATGGGATAGGGACTGTCTCCCTTAACTACTCCAAACAATAGCCCTGTGAATTGCATAGACCACATGAACACCACTGTTCCTGCTGTCATCATAATCAACAACAATGAGAGCAATGGCATTTCCAAGACATTTCCTTATACATTTAATTATTGATTTGTGGATTTTCTGTTTTATCAGTAAATTATTCCATATCTTGCAAGTAACAATGATGCTGAAAATTATAAACATTAAAAAGGGTGGCTTTGTCATCTTCTCTGTGTGAAAATGTGTTTGTTATCTGGCAAGTTTTAATGTAGTTTTTTCCAAAAAGCTCTGAGAAAAAGTGATAAATTTTACAGAAAATCCCCATTATACAGTGGGACCATGGTATCCATGGGGGATCCATTCTGGATCACCACCACCTGTGGATACCAAGATCCACAAATGCTCTCAAGTCCTGTTGTCCCTGTGCTGCCATTAGGGCCAATGGGACTTCATGAAGTAGACACCAGACTTGACAGGGAACAAGGAGGTGAAGCCCTCTTCCTTCCAGGAGTCGCCCTCTTCTTTCTCTGGGAGCCAGAGTGGCAGTGGCTGCAGGGATCCCAGCTCAATTGCCACCCCCTCGGGTGGCTGAGGGGGCTTCCGCTGGGCCAAGGTGCAGCTGACCAAGAGTGGGCAGCCCCCCCCCCCTAGAAAGCCAAATCCTACCTGGTGCTGTTGCAGATGCTACCAAAACTGCCTTTCTCCTCCTCCTTCTCCTCCTTGCAGTCCTCCTAGCAGTCCTCCTTGTCATTGTCCTCTTCCTCCTCCTCCTATTTCTTGCAATCAATCCTGCTACCCAAGAAGAAAAGCTTCTGTTGGCAGCAGCACAGCCCCTCACAGCCCCATGGGCAGTCATCCCAATCTGGCACAAGTTGCTCTTCTTGGATGGTGGGAGCAATTGCAAGGAGGAGGAGGAGGAGGACAATGAGGAGGAGGACTGCTAGGAGGGAGAGGAAGAGGAGGAGGAAGGCAGCATCAGTGGCAGCTACAACAGCACCGGGCAGGACTTGGCTTTCTAGGAGGGAGACTCCCCACTCTTGGTCAACCACACCACAGCCTTGTGGGAGCCCCATCAGCCACCCAAAGGGGTGGTGATGGAGCTGGGACCCATGCAGGTGGGATTAATGGCGGTGCAGCTGTGTGCATGCACCACCATTGGTGACAACAGAGGTTTTGCGGATGCTGAAATCCATGGATGGATGCTGAAATCCATGGATAAGAAGGCCACACTGTAGTATAATTTTCTTACCTCTGGGATCACTGCCTAGAAATATGCAAATTGAAGCACAATAAAGGAGAATTAGGTATTTCTTGTGTCAGTGCAGTCTCTTATATACACTATTACAAGGATTTTGTTATATCCACTACTGATTCATCAGTCAAAAATAGCATGGGAGGAAAGCACCAAACATGGCTAAAGCAATTCATTTTCAGATTAATAATGTAATTCTTTGCTAATTTCATTCTAGAAGGAAGGAGGGTATACTTTTATCAATTTTCCTGTTACTGTGAGAAATTCTTCAAAGAAAAGGCGATTCACAAATCAGGATTTATTCTGCACAAAATTTGCACTTGGTGTTTTTGCATAGAAAATAGTCCAAAATCCACAATTCTACACTACATAGTCACAATTATGGCACTGTGTCCTACCAAGCCTACTTTTCCAGGCAGCAACCAGATTGGGCAAAGGAGGTCTGGCAAATGGTACAAATAGAGGAAGACATTTCTACCTCCTCCCACTGGCCAGTGAGGCTGCAATGATCAGAAGCAGGACCCCTGTCTTAGGTTCTTATCAAACATCTCTGGCTGTCCGTATGGGGTGGAAACTTGATTCACAAATAATATTGAAGATACAGTATTTGGAAATTTCCCTCTCTAACCATTTGAGTGCCCAAAGCACTCAGTTTGGACTGGGGCCAGGGGCATCCCTGGGGAGTACGGGGTGTGTGGACATCCTAAGGTGGGGGTGAGTGCCCCCCAAAATTTA
>CM034706.1:98303949-98321264 GCA_020142125.1 Phrynosoma platyrhinos
GTGATCATGTGGCCAGCACGATTGCACAGAATGCTGTTTACCTTCCCAGCGAAGTGGTACCTATTTATCTATTTGCATTTGCGTGCTTTCGAACTGCTAGATTGGCAGAAACTGGGACTAGTGACAGGAGCTCACCCCAATATGCAGCACCTGGGCCTCAAACTGCCAACCTGATGATCTTGAAATCAACAGAGTCAGCATCTTAACCACTTGAGCCACTGCATCTCTAGTTTCTTTATAGTATTCCCTAATTATAGCACTATTTCACAAAGGGAAGAAAACTGGTAGACTCTGTAGGTTTTGCAGAAACAAAGTTGTCTATTAGAATCTTTATCAATCATGCCACTCCATTCCACTTCTTTGGCAGTAAGGACTAGATGAAAAGTTCCCTGAAACTCCCCTGGTTATACTAGTTACAACTATAGTGCAGTTATAGCCACAGGTTCATCCATGTGATAGAATACTACCCAGCCAAAGAGGTTGAGAGAGTGCCCCTGAGTTCACATTCAGACTGATGGTTATTTGGTAACCTATTTCATAACTTACTTAACGCCATCATGGAAAGGGTCACATGTGCCTATAATTACATGCTTCAATACCTCATTCAGCCTAAAATTCCTTTCCGTTGTACGATTTGGATCAAACTGGTGTTCCCAGGTTGCCTTAAAGTAGATGGCATTCGCCAGCACCAACACAGTTTCTGGCCCAATCACACCTGGAGCAAAAAGTTCCTTGATGTTTCCTTAGAGCAAAAGAAATTAAAATGAATATAGAAAAATCTAAAGAATAATGTACATGCCTTTTGTTCATACAGTAGTAAGGTGGATTTAACTATCTGAACTTTGCATTTTGGAAAAAAAACATGCTCTTCTGTGCATCCATGCAGTAGGTGAGGATGCATAATAAGGACGTCCTATGTCAAGGGTGTAAAAAGTGCAGCCCTTCAGATGTCATTGGGTTGCCACTTCCAGCAGTCTTAGCCAACATAGGCAATGATGATTAATGCTGGTCAATGCCAAGCCCAGCCCTAGCTTTCTAAAACTCTCCTTACCATGAAAAATAAATTTAAAAGCCTGGGAGCACTGCAAGAAAAAAACATAAAATGGTAATCTAACTGAAGCATACCACTGGTGACACCTTTAAATTCAGTCCTCAATCCCATGCTCATTACAGCTAGACTATAGCATCTCCAACAGATATCCTTCTAGATTTTGCTTGATGACCTCCAGCAGGGAAGATCTTACTACCTGCCTGGACTATTAATTCCCATTTTGCCACTAATCTCTCTTATTTGTTACTCTTTCACAATTAGCCCTGAACTTTCCCCTAGGTAATGCCCCATAAGAGACCTAGATGAGAAAGCAATACACAGACTGGTTCCTTCAAGGAGGGACCTATTGCCACTTTCTCCTGTGTCTTCCCACCCTGATGATGTGGGCCTTCCACCTTCCATAGACTGCAAAAGTAAGCCTCCTTCTTCCATCTATCTTAAAGAATCCAGGAGCTGAAAAACCCAAGACCATTTTAAAAGCACAGCCAGATACTTTAAAGCAGTGGGTCACCTGTAAAATGGGCTTGGCCTCAGTTTTGATATGGCGTCAGAGGGATTCAACCTTTTCCTAAGACATCTCTACAGCAGGTGTGGTAATGGGAGCTTATTGCATTGGTTATTAGAGTGACTTACCTCTCCCAGCTTAAATTTTAAATCGGGCGGCATCAGGACCCTATTGCAGGGATTTTGCCACTGAATCCGCTGCCTGGGTCCATTCCCGCTCCTAGGGACACTCAGCGCACCTCTTTTCGAAACCAGGAGTTTTCTGGCCTAAGAAAATGGCCACCAGAATGCTCCTAGGAATGGAGATGGACCCAGGCAATGGATTCGGCAGCAAAATCCCTGCAAAAGGGTCCAGATGATGCCCAATTTAAAATTTAAGTCAGGAGAGGTAAGTCACTTTAATAACCAATGCGATAAGCTCCCATGTTGCCTTCCATCTGTTGTTGGACTGGAATTCCATGCTGGCTCAGGATTGCTTGGACTTGCAGTCCCCAGCATCTGGAGAGGTGAATTATTCCCACCCCTGCTCTTATAGCTCACACAGCTGACCCTCTGAAAGTTTCTGTAGTCCTGACCTTGCTTTAAGAAACTTGTCTTCCCTATACTGCCTGGAAGAGATTCTTGTTTTGTTGTTTCCCCAAGTGTCTTAGAAGTAACAGTACATTGTTACAGACATCAACATGCTTTTGGGTTTCTTACCCTGTGTCTGTTTGTCAACCTCAAGGTTAATTGTCTGCCTTGCTTCTTCAATGGCATTCAAAAAGTCAACTGTTTGCAGTGTGGCTCCATAGACATCTTTAGCACACATGAGATATTGCTGTGGAATTTTTTTAAAAAATGAGTAAGAAATTTTGTAGACTGAGACATTTTTAAACAGTGATTTACTGATACCAGTCATTCCACATGAGTCCTCTTCCCCGGGTGTGCTGGGGAAGTTTATCTACAGGAGATAGATTATTACAGAAGGGGAACCTTCAGCTCTGTGAAAGCAGCAGTTGCAACTGGCCACAAATGTCAGGAGGCTAAAGACACAAGGGCATCTGTTAAAGGTTTGCAGAATGTTCCTTTAGGAACATGAAAACATTTAGAGTGCTTTTAGACAATACATTCCTTTTAATGTCACAGTGGATTCTATTTAACCAAACAAAGAGATGGTGAATGTGTGGCCCTCCAGTTGTTGGATTCTTAACTCCCATCAGCCAAGTGATCATGAATTATGGGAGTTGTTATCCAAGAACATCTGCAGGGCCATATGTTTTCCACTCCTAATCTAAGAAGATGACTCCTGGCTGAAGGACTCATTTCAGATAATTATTGAAAGTAAGAGTAAGTGTCAGTGTGGTGTAGTGGTTTGAGTATTGGACTATGACTCTGAAAAATTGGGTTTGTGTCCTTGCTCAGTCATGGAAACCCAATGGGTGATCTTCTTACCCTCAGAAAACCCCCTCTTAATAAATCTTGACAAGAAAACCCCACAACAGGTTCATTTTAAGATTGCCATAAGTCAGAAATGACTTGTAGGCATACAACAGCAACAAGAGATGGCCAGCACATGAGCCAAACAGAGAAATCCTGCTGCTGATTTTGTTCCCCCAAACGCACTAAACTCATCACTGTGCCACTAAAATTTGCCAGCAACAAGAGGCTTCATTTACTTCTAAGAACAAGGCATGCAGGGAATACACCCCTTCTTTTAAAGCACAGTTCAAGCACCTGGAAGCCTCCCTGAAGCATGATTGTGTTGGCCTTACACAACTCATTGTAAAAGCTTACTGGCTTTTGTTATTGCCGTGGCCATGTCACCACCATGGCTATACATCTGGCAGTTCAGGAGCAGCAGAGCTCTCCTCTGTTTCAAGGAGAATTAAAATTTGGTTCCCAGATCCTAGAAAGTTGCCCATTCTTGCAGTAAACCATAGCTGGTGAGAGTGGGGAAAGTACAGTCCCCCAGGGCTACCCAGGGCCCTGAAAATGAGTTTGAAAACAAGGTGTTTGCCCCAAAATGCTCTCTAGAAGTATGGGGGCAAAGGTTGAAAAGCAAGGTGGCAGTGGCAGTGAGGATGGTGATTGATTAATATTGATTTCTTCCTGAGTTTGCAGTGGCCTACATAAATATTGTCTAAGAACACAGGCAGCTGGAGCACTGGTCCATCGAAATATTGTCCACACTGACTGTAAGCTCTCCACAGTTTTAGGCTTTCCCAGACCTGCATGAAGATATCAGGAGCCTTTTTGCACTCAGTTTGTAACCCTTGAGCTTTACTGAGCTTTCAGTAACCTTTACTGAGCTTTCAGCCTTTCTTTGAGAACATGAAAGTGCTTACCTGAAAAAATTCATATCCTTTTTGCATGAACAAATTGTTTGCTAGGTTCATCTGGTAACCAAAGCTGAGGTGATTCAGTTGATACAAAAGCTTCTTGACCTCTGGGTTGATTCCTCCATCCTAATTGCAGCATGTGGGAGAAAGTTTCCAACAAATCTTTTAAAAACACATTAATGCTTCCATGGAAATAAACAAGCCTTGTATGACTAGTACATTAAAAGAATTGAAACTTATGATCCATAGATTTTTCTAATTCTATATTCTATATGGCTTTTCTAGGGCCTATAAGGGCATGCTACATGGGCCAAATGAACTGGTTTCCCCACACCCTCATGTCACCCCGTCTTCGTGATGCAAGGACAAAGGCCTGATTTAACTTTGGACTATCTTCACATGAAAAGGCCAGACCTCCAGAAAATCTGTGTCATACTTGCATTAAAGCAATTTTTAAAAACTCACAATTTTCTCTGGATCTTCCAAGAAAATCTGGAGACTCCACAACAGCTGCCCAGCATCACTGCTGCTGGTGCATGTCAATCCCTCTGAGGTCACAACAAGGCACCCAGCCATGTGGTCAACAGCAGGTGCCTCATTTTTGGTCTCAGGAGGATCAATTCACGCCAGCAACAATGGCCCCAGGTGGCACAGTAGAATGCTGTGTAAACACACACCTGGCATTGGTGTGGAGTGCCTGAGTAACGGGGAGAATTTTCAGCAGCTTAAGAGCCAGAGTATTCTGGCCAGAGTAGACCATCCCAAACCAAGATAGAGGTCTTCTGCACCGACTTTACAGTAAGGTATCTTTTCACTACTAGAATGACTATTGCCTATGCAGTGTGTCCTGTCTTCCTGCTGGACCCCTCTTGTACACCCTTGTGTTTTGCTTGGTAAAAGGGTCTGTGTTTCCCACTGTGTCTCTTGAACCCTTGTCCCAGTGTGGCTGTATATACTTTCTGGAGTCCTTCTGCCCACAATGTTTTGCTGTGGGAAATCTTGTTCATTCTCTTTCTGTACTGTGTTCCAAAATTGTTCATATGAGACTTGCCTGCCAGGGTAACTGGAGACTTGCAATATTGAACTCATTACCATTTCTGTCACTGGGGCTGAGAGACTGAGAGCACAAGGGTGCTATGTATACTATGTTTATTGTGGTCGGAATGCCAAGAGATTCGGAGGGGAGAGACGGAGCTCTGTCCTTACCATCTTACCATTCCCCTCTTTTTCCCCGCTATGTAAAATACTAAAAATGGACAACAAGAGGTGCGGCTTCCAAACCGAGTGAGGCGAGGAATTGGGGGCTTGTTGGGGCCTCTGCATGGGATCTCAACTCCCAAACCAGGGCAAAGAAGGAAGGGAGAGAACGAGAGAGAGTCACAGAGCTACAACGAAGTGGGGGATAGACCTGCAGTAATTGATATCGGACTGCGGGATCGGCTTCTCAGCAGCAACCTTTTCAAAGAAGCTAGCTTGAATCCCTCTTGAGCTAGCCAAAAAAAGAGTTGGGAAACTATAACTGTGGATTTTGTTTAAAGTGCCAGAAGTATTGGCCCTCTTTGGACAAAAAAAGAAGGGTAAGACAGTAACAAGAACAAAGAAAAGATACTCAGGACAGACTTTATTTGGAGGAGTTTGTTTTTTTCTGGGTGGCTGTAGTAACTACATAGAACATGGACTACATTTGGGCTATGCATGGATAAATTAAAATTTGTTGAGAAGATAAAATAAGCTTGCTTTAATAAAAAAAAAGGGTGGTGAAAAGAGAGAGAGAGAGAGAGAGAAGAAAAAGAAAAAGAAAAAAAGGAAAGAACAAGCCTCTGCATAGCTGAGAGAAGGAAGGGAATAAACAGAGGATAATAAGAAGCATCAGGTGAAAAGGAAAAGGGAAAATTACTCAAAAGGAGAAGGTTTGACAAAACCCAGAACTGGAGATTACAAAAGACTGAAGGAAAATCAAACAAAACAAAATAACAATAATGTTTTTTTCTGATGGGGACTGGATGTTTAATGTCTAGTGAGATTTATTGAGAATTTATGGTACTGCACTTGATCTTGGCAAAAAGGCTGAAAAACGAGAATTTATAGCAATTTATTGTGATTACTTCAGGAATTGTTTTTCACAGTTAATGAGGAATTTAACTAGTAGTTAATCTGTAATTAAAGTAATTGGAAATAAGAAATAAACAAGAAATAAGTAGTAACCACTGTACGACATTGTATAACATTCCATTCAGTGGCTCTTTATAACAATATAAACTGATAAATTAATTGTATAGAAGATTTTAAAGAGAAGTTGTGTTAATTAATTAGGAATTATACAATAATTGAAACTGCATTAAGGAAATTGAAATTATGTTAAGGAAATACGGAATTAAGTGTAAATGGACACCAGGACCAAAAAAGCAACACAAACGCAAGCAAGTTCAAACCCCAGAAGAGGATCAACAGAATTAATAAACAAACAAATGGATATAAGCGCAACAAAATTGCAGGAGCTGAGAGAATTTAAAAGAAGCTTCAAGACAGACATAAGAAGAGAACTGAAAGAAATGAGAGATGGGATACGAAATGATATGCAGAAAGAAATAAGCAGCCTGGGGTTAAAAATAGACAAAATGAATAAAGAATTGTCAGACATTAAAAAGGACATTAAAGAAACCACAGCCCAAACAGACAGACTGGATAAAAAAATTGAAGAATGGGGGGATCATAAAACTGAAGAACAGAACCTACTGATACATGAAATGAAATACAGGGAGAAATCTTTAAAAATAAGAGGCTTGCCAGAAGAGTTTATGGACTCACAAAAGATCTTCAGGATTAACTCCAGGATTGCTAAAGAAAATAAGTTACCAAGAGACATTACAATTTGTTTCATTGGAACAAGAATAAAAGACAAAATCTTACCAAAAAAAACTACAGTGAAAGCTTGGTTATTGATGAAACAGAAGTAGAGATTTTTAAGGACTTACCAACACAAATTCTGAAGAAGAGACAACCTTATAAATTTTTGACTAATGCTTTGCCAAAAAATAATATCAACTACAGATGGGGAAAACTAGAAGGTGTGATGTTCACATACAAAAAGAAAAGATACAAGATAGACTCGACTGATAAAGCAAAATACTTTTATAAAAAATTAACTAGCAAACAAAAAGATAAGGAGGAATATGAACACAAGGATAAGAGAATTTAGACCAACAAAAAAAATCAAATAACAGAATATAGGAAAGATCAAGTAAACCCCACACTGGAAAAGGAGAATGAAGAAGAACTAGAAGAGAAGGAAATTAAAAGCTCTGAATTACTAGAAACATTAGAAGCTGAAAGAAGCTTCCATAACGAAGAAGACAGTTGAGACTGGATAACTAAGACAGTAATGTAGTCATAAGTTGGGAATTTATTGATACCTATATATTTAGCATTGAACTATAAATTTCTGTTTGTTTTTTTGTTGTTGTTTTGTTTTGTTTTTCTTTGTTTCTTACTGTTAAAAATAAAATATAATGAATATTAAAATAGGATCGTGGAATGTGAAAGGTTTGAATCTAGGAAAAAAAGGAAGCAAATATTTCATTTTTTGGAAAAAAATTATTATATTATATGTTTGCAGGAAACAAAAATTAGAGACAAAGATGCTAAATATATTAGAAATCTGAGATTAGGAAAATGCTTTATTGCATCAACAAATAAAAAAAGAAGGGTAACAATTTTTTTGAAAAAAGACTATAAAGTAAAGGAAATTAAAAAAGATACTGAAGGACGTTATATAATTTTAGAAGTTAAAATTGGTGAAAAGAGTAGAATATTGATCAATGTTTATGGACCACTAGAAAGAAAAGTCTTTTTTCAGAAGTTGAATGAAGAATTAATGAAATACAATAAAAAATAATTTGGTGCTGATGGGAGACTTCAATGGGGTTATTAAACCAAAAAGAGATAGGAAATCAGTGAAAAGAATAAAAGACACTCAGGGGAAATTACCCTTAAGTTGCATAGAAATGATTCAAGAACATGATTTAATAGATGTCTGGACTCATTTATATGGCAATAAGAATGGATTTACTTTTTTTTCAGACCCGCACGAATCATGTTCAAGAATTGATTTAATGTTTATATCAAAAGATTTAATAATAAAAGTTAAAAAGATGGAAATTTTTCCATGTACATTTTCAGATCATAATTTGATTGAAATATTGATGGCAATGGATCAAAAAAAACTTTTGAATGGAAACTCTCTGAGGATTTACTAAAAGATACAAAATATGTAAATGAAACAAAGAAAGAATTAAAATATTTCTTTAAAGAAAACTGTACACTGGATGTAGCCATGAAAAATGTCTGGGACGCAAGTAAGTCAGTAATTAGAGTTTTTTTTAATCAAGAAAACTAATGAAAATAGAACGCAAATAAAAAAAGAGAGAGAAGGTATTAATAGAAGAATTAAAAAGAAAAGAGGAGAAATTGAAAGAAAATCCTTTGAATAAGAATTTAAGTAACAAGATAAAACTTATTCAAAAACAGATTCAAGCTAAAACAACAAAAGAAATTGCAATGGATTTAAAAAACAAAACAAAAAACTTTTCAAAATGCTAACAAGTGGTTGGTTAAGAAATTGAAAAAAGATTAAGAAAAGAAAATAGATGAGATTAAATATGGTGAGAAAATAATTACTAATCAAGACGATATAAAAAAGGCATTTAAATAATACTATAGTGACTTATATAGAGAGGGAAATAGGATAACAGAATCTGATAGAGAAATGAAAGATTATTTAGACAAGAAAGAAATACCTAAGATAACAAATGAGCAAAGAGAAATTTTAAATGCAACAATCTCAAGACAAGAGATCCTACAAGCAATTCAAAACTTAAAGGAAGGGAAAGCACCAGGGGCAGATGGCTTTACAGCCATATATTACAAAATATTTCAGAATGAGCTAATAGAACCACTATACAAATTGCTACATTTAATCAATAAAGAAGGAATACCAAATGCCTGGCAAGAAGCAAATATTACATTAATCCCAAAAGAAGGGAAAGCTATTACACAAATATCTAATTACAGACCAATTTCCCTCCTTAACACTGATTATAAGATTTATACTTTAATAATGGCCAATAGACTAAAAAAAAATATTGTCAGAGATCATAAGAAAACACCAAAATGGATTTTTACCAAATAGGCAGATATGAACTAATATTAGAACTATCACAAATTCATTGAAATATTATAATGTGAATAACCAAAAGAAATTAGCTTTAGTTTTTATCGACGTGGAAAAAGCATTTGGTAATGTTAGGTGGAATTTTCTATTGGAAGTACAAGAATGAATGAATATGGGAACAAGATTTATAGAAAATATTAAACTGATTTACAAAACACAAACAGCACATTTAATTATTAATGTAGAAAAAACATCAAAATTTAAGATTAATAAAGGTACTAGGCAAGGATGCCCGATATCACCACTCTTATTTACTGTAGCATTAGAGATTTTGATAAAAGCAATCAAAAAGAATAATAAAATAAAAAGTTAAAACAAAAGGATACGAAACCAAAGTCAGAACATATGCATACTAATAGAAGACCATATTAAAAATGTGGATCAGCTACTTCATGAAATAAAAATATTTGGGAGATAAGCGGGATTTAAAATCACTATGTTTATTGTGATGCAGGACAACATACTGGAAGTGGTGGCCACTGGTTTCTACATCAGGGGTTAAGTCAATGCCCTTTATCTTTTATCCCAGGCTTTAAAAGAGTTAACAAAAATGCTCTGGTGGCATGGGACTCATCTCTAAAACAAGTTCAGCACTATGAATAGTTCCTTTCAAGTCTACAAGGAAACCCAGAGCAGATTCATTGCATCCCTTACATGGAAACCACTGACTTCCTCTGTGTGTGGTCATCATGTGGGCATTCTTGCTGGCACAGCCCCAAATTAGTGGCCTTGAAGATATTTCCAGGGATGTTGTGCACATGTTTTATACTGGTGTTTTTTGTTTTTTTTAAAAAAAAAATCTGTACTGTATATTCTGATCAGACCCTTGGATAAACCAAATTGGTGGAGATGCATTGTTACTATTAACAGAAGAAATATAGCTTGGAAGATTCCAAAAAGGGCCTTTGCAGACTGCCAGAAATAGTGCACATTAAATTGAGGCACTGTCCTGGCTCAGTGCTAGGGAATCATGGGAATTCTATTTTTTTCTGAGATATTGAGCCTTCTCTGTCAGAGAGCTCTGGTGCCACAATAAATTACAGTTCCCATGATCCCTAGCACTGAGCCAGGGCAGTGCCTCAATTTAATGTGCACTATTTCTGGTAGTCTGCAAAGGCCCTAAGTTCTGCTTCTGTTGACATAGGGAGGTTGCAGACTGCCAGAAATAGTGCAAATTGAGTCCACGTTTAGGGTTAGGGTTGGGGTTAGGGAATCATGGGAACTGTAGTTTATTGTGGCACCAGAGCTCTCTGACAGAGAAGGCTCAATGTCTCAGAAAAAAAACAATTCCCATGATTCCCTAGCACTAACCCTAGCCCTAAAAGTGGACTCAATTTGCACTATTTCTGGCAGTCTGCAACCCCCTATAGTAACAATATCTCTTCCTCTTCTGCCAGTGTAACTGATGCCCATAATTCCTGAGCCTAACTCCTTCAACAGAGAATTTTTGGCTACTGGACCATATAATACAAATTTAGCTTAGCACTTCAGGCTGTGAAATTTAAAAATACCTCTGGACATACCACTGGAAAAGGAAGTGTGTTCTCACTTTCATGTTCTGACACAACATCTGGCATTCTTCTCTGAAAAGCATGTGGTCCTCTACCTCCAGGAATTCTATCAAAGTGTAGCACCTATAGCAGAAATGAATAGTAAGCAATATAAAAGGGAGGTATGAAGATAGGATGTGGTAAAGTCTGATATATAAAAATCTAATGGATGGATTGTAATTTCCAGTTACACCCAGGGTCAAATGAGACACTGCAGGATGCATATTCTCATGATAAACCCAATCTTCCTCCCACAGTGTGATTTTCTCTATATGATATATACCTCAGCAATCAGACTTACAAATTAAGCCCATATTTATTTTCCATTGACCAAATAAGCTTATGTTTACACCCAGTGGTCACAAAACAAAGCATGTCATGTGCTAAATGTGTAGGTGAGGGAAAGTACCTGCTATGACAAACTGATGTCTTCCATCACTTGAAGGAGTGCACTTCCAAGTATAAACTAAACACTGGATGTATTGTTTGATTTGATCTCTTGTGTTTCTTTTTAAACGTATGGCATATAAATATGAAAAATAAAGCTAATAATTTACAGTAGCCTCTTCCAGTCCCTTTTAGAGTAAAGAATTATGTCAGTGCCTTCTTTACAATAGCTGTTACGTTTTACGTATCATATTTAAAAACTAGATTTTGTTTGAAACAATTGCCCAGTTTGGTTGTTTTACTTAGTTAGATTTTGAATGATATAATACATATGTTAATTGATTTTGTAATCATTTATTGTTATGTACTTGAAAATATTCTAAACTGCTTTGGGATACAAAGTGTAGAATAACATACAAATGCCTGAAATAAATAATGGCTGGCAGTCTGTATCAGCTACTTAGTTAAATATACTTAATAAAGTAACCTTCCCTGGCCAAACCCTCCCCGAAATCTGACAGGAATATCATTTATTCATGCTCTGATCACCAGCAGAATGGACCTCCTTCCCATATGCAGCTGATACCTAATAAAGTACAGCACATGGAGAGAGGGATTATAATCACAGCAATAGTTTCATAATTGTGACTAAGTAGTGATTATGAATATGGAACAGTTACGTAGATTTGTTGTGGTGGTGGTGGTGGTGGTGGTGTGCCTCCAAGTAATTTTTTACTTATGGCAAACCTAAGGCAAATCTATCACAGAGTTTTCTGGGAAGAGAGGATTTACCATTGCCATTCTCTGAAGCTAAGAGAGTGTAATTTCCCAAGGTCACCCAGTGAGCTTTGATGCTCAAGCGGGGGATTTGAATCCCAGTCTCCAGAGTTGTTATCCAGTGCTCAAACCACTAGTTAATTTATTCATCTGTCATACGTAGATTTACTCATCTGTCATTCTTTGTGTGAGCTATTCAAGGAGCTGAATTCTATACCTCTGATAGGTTTAAAATAGTGCACTTTAAATTGAGGCACTGCTCTGGCTCAGCGCTAGGGAATCATGGGAATTGTAATTTTTTCTGAGACATTGAGCCTTCTATGTCAGAGAGCTCTGGTGCCACAATAAATTACAGTTCCCATGATTCCCTAGCGCTGAGCCAGGGCAGTGCCTCAATTTAATGTGCACTATTTCTGGCAGTCTGCAAAGGCCTTTGGACAGCTTTTTTAAAGTCCAGACTATAACACAGAGTGTATTAACCATCACAGTGTCATTGGATTTTTTGCATAAATCAATCTTATTGAATCTTCAAAAACTGTTGGGCTTGCAGTGGGTCAAAAATCAGGAAAGCTGGATAAGAAGTGCCTGACAGAAGCATTCATTTTTTTATTTATTATGTATTCCCACCCCACTAACATTTATCATACATTTTCAAACATGTAGATTGGCATTTTAAGACATTTTGGACTACAAAGCTCATAACCCTGGCATGATGGATCTTTAAACTTTCACAAGCTTGGGGCTAAAACTCCCAGAATCCCTCAATTTTGCTCATGCTGGGACTTCTGGGAGCTGAGAGCTAAAAGATCTGAAAGGCCAAAGGTTATTCATCCCTACCATAATTGGCCATGCTGGTGGAGGCTTATAGGAAGTGGGATTCAAAGCATCTAGAAGACTTCAGGGTCTCCTATCATAGTGCTTCATCACTGGGTCATTTGGTGGCTGGTACTGAAAGACACTTTAGTACAAAACCTCTGAGGGTGTCAGGGTGCCTGTCCATCCCTGCTCCTAGGGCTGTTCAGCATGTCTTTTTTCGAAGCCAGGAGTTTTCCAGCTTAAGGAAATGGCCACCAGAGCAGCCCTAGGAGTGAGGCTGGACCCAGGCAGCAATTTCGGTGGCTAAATCCTTATAATAACATCAGGATGCCACCCATTTTAAATTTTAAGCCAGCTCAGGTAAGCCGCTTTAATTAGCGCTGTGATAATCTCCTTAGACTACTCCAGGGACTGACAACCTACGGCCCGGGGGCAGGTTAAGGCCCCGGGCCCCGGACTTACCGGCCCAGGCCGAAGGTTGCCACCACCGCCGCGCGCCACCGCCGGGGCGCGTTTTCGACCGCGCTTGCTGCAGCTGCCATTTTGGAAGTAAAAATGGCGGCCGCGACACGTTTGCATATGCGCAGTACTCTTGCGCATGTGCAAACGTGTCGTGGCCACGATTTGGACTACCAAAATGGCAGCCGCGACATGCGCCGTTGCGGCTGTGGCCGCGCATGCTAAAGCGGCAGCCACACGCGCGCTGCCATTCCCCCCCCCTCAGCCCAGCCGAGACCTAGGCTACGGGAGACCGGCCCAGGTCTCAAAAAGGTTGCCTGTCCCTGGACTACTCTATCCAAATTGAGCTCAAGGAACTGGCAAGTTCTTACAGTTTCTTGTGTTACTGACAGATGAGAGGCTGAAGCACTCATACATAAAAACTGTGATGATCATACAGTTTTGCCCATTGACAGTCAGCATGAAATATTTGGACATCCAGAGGCCATCCAGGGACACGGTCATTAACAGGAAAACTTGCATTTCTATTGTTGCTTACCTTTTCCATCTGAGTCTTAGTATTTCCCCAGGCACCTACTAGAACCATGCCCAGCGCAGCTGAGATACTCATTGGAGAAAAGAAGATGTTTTTGCAAGCATCACTTTTATTCAGGTTATTATAAAGATCAAGACCAAATGCTGTAATAGCTTTAGGAAGGGAATCCTTGGTTAAACTCAAATCCATAATTTAGCTAGGAAAACAAATGAGAGAGAGAGAGAGAAATCTATAAGTAAATATGACAGTAATTGGAGGCACAAATTAGTTGCTGAACTGGTTTTGTTATGCAGCACTGCAAATGTGAGCTTGGAAGGACACACCCAGTCAGAAACTTCTTTTTCCCAGGCAAGAGATTTTCCTTTTAAGATTTTCATTTTAATATGAGATTCCTTGAGCAACACCTTTCAATACTATTCTATTTCAATACATTTTACATACAAAAGTGACATATAATTAGAGAAAATTAGCACAGAGTATAGAAGGTTTGTGGCAAAATACAAAAGCCACAATACTCGAAAGAAACTATTGAAGAAGTAAAACAATGGAAAGGAAGGGAAGAAGGCTTGGTCCTGGGTGAGGTGCATTATAGTTAGGATCATATTTGCATAGTGATTTAAAGACGAAACAAGTTGAAACATATTTGTTGGAATTCTTGAGAACAGACCTGCAACATTGCAAAATTACTATTCCTTTCTGCATAGACTTCAAAATAATGCTAAAACATATAAGATGGAAATAGCCAGTCATTTCTCCTGAGCAGATGTTAAAACAGTGACAAATGATATCACATAGACAGTGGTTATTTTCAGTGTATTCCCAGATTGGGTTAGGGAAAATATGGCCCTACAAAAAGTTATTTAAATGCAACTCCCATTAGTCCTAGACAGCACACCCAAAGTGAGGGATGGTGGGCATTCAAGAATATCTAGAAGGTCACATATTCTCCATTCCTTATTTAGGTTAGGGGTTAGAAACTAAGGATAGGGACGGTTTTATGTTGGTAGATCAGACATCAGTGATTGCCCCAAGACAATTTGCTGCCTGAGCAAAGGGACAAGATAGTGTACAAAATAGAAGCCAGCTAGATTACTAATTGAAACGTACTTCAAAGACTGCTGGTGTGTCCAGTAGACAAGTTTATTGTGCCTGGGACAGGCTGTTTTGTTTTGTTTTTGGCATACATGGTTCTTTTATCCAACAAAGGGGAACAGTCACAGAGTTCATGAGGAATAACCAAGGGGCTTCCAACACTGGCACTAGAATCTGGTATCTGAGATGAGCACGTCCTTCTGCCAAGCATTTTTTTTCCCCACTGCTAATATTGCATCTAACAACTGATCATGAACACTCTACTTGGCCTTAGTAGTTCACTTTTTGTTGTTGTTGTTGTTGTTGTTGGCCTTCAAGTAATTTCTGACTTAAGGTAATCCTATCATGGCACTTTCTTGACAAGATTCTTCAGAAGAGGTTTGCCGTGACCATCCTCTGAGGCTGAGAGAGTGTGATTTGCCCAAGGTCATCCAGTGGGCTTCCATGATTGATCAGGGAATTGACCCCTGGTCCCCAGTCAAAGTCCAATGCTCAAACCACTACATCACACTGGCTCTCAGTAGTTCACTATCTTCCTGTAAAAACTAGTAGTGACCTATTATATACAGATAAAACAAAAAAAACTGTGTAGTTTCTTGCTAGAAACTAGATGTGAAATCAGTTGTGGGACCAATGGAGGCTTCCATTCTGATTTGTTAGTTATAGTAGGATTAGAGATGTTAAACTCTTCTCTCCATCCCCACAGCCCCACTTTTTATTATCACACACACACCACAGGTGCTATTTACATGTTTGAATAATATGTATGTTAGCTACATCCCCATAATTAACATCTCTTATCTGACCCAATAAGGCATAAACATTTTTCCTTACTTCATTACTCTGATTCTCACATTATAAATCTTGAATTGGTAAGTAATGTGCTCTGAATGTATAAATGGCCCCCTTTTTGCACCCCACTGCTTTCTTTGGTGTATTATATTTTTTTAAAAAAATAGTTACTTGGTAAAAAAATTACCTTTGAACATATTTAAACTTAAAACAATGAAAAGATCTTTACCTCCTTGTCTTCTGCAGTTAAGATATCCTCTGGGCTCAGTGCTCTTTCATCAGCTCTCTGGGGGAGCTGCAATATAAAAACAATTTGCCACACCTGCTAATTAATATTCTCAATCTTATGATGATCATTCAGGTGCTTTTATCCTCTTGCCACACTGATTTGATCTTTTCCCTCCCCATTTTAGATTTGATTACCCCAAAGTCTGTAGATTTTTGAATGACTTCTCATTGTTTTAAAACAATTTGAATCTTACAGGCAAGGCTCTTTGGACAGCCTTTGGATTAACTTCTTTTAATTACACGGAATAACATTAAGACAAGCCAGAGTGCTCTTAGAACATGGCAGCAAGTACCAGCCTATATAAGTTAAATCATGTTATATGAATGCAGGGAATGGATTCCTGGGAAGAGGCAGCAGCTGATATAGAGAGGTTCTACAAAGGTTTATTTTTTATCTTAAATTTATGTTTGTTTGTTTGCCAGGTTTGGGATAGGATAGTTTATTATTTCATTTAACTCCTTAAGGTTTTAATTCCTAGGCTTTATTTTGACCTATCAGAGTTCATTTATTTTATTTTAATTCAACCTTTGTTGGGAGGAGTTTTTAATTTAGCTTGTGAGTCTTGCAGTGGAATGTGGAGTGTGGGAGAGCTCAGCTGAAGCAATTAAAGCAACAAGAAGGGCTAAAGCAGCAAGGCTGAATTTCATTTTTTTTTATTTTTTTTTTTACTAAACACAGCTGTTGGAACTTTACCCATTGAAGCTAGGGACTAGAGCTGAGTCAACAATAAAGAAACTGATAAAGACTATTTATTTGAAATGGAGAATAAGAAATTTACAAGAGTGTTTTCTGGCCATTTGCAAGGAATAACCATACATGGAGAGGGAAATTGCAGAGGAGCAAGCAGGATTCAGGAAAGGAAGAGGCACCAAGGACCACATCACAAACATACAATGGCTAATGGAGCACACCAAAGAATTTCAGGAAAAAATCTACATGTTTTTTATTGACTACAGCAAAGCATTCTACTCTATAGATCAGGGGTCCCTAGATTTTTGGATCCGGGGGCCGCTTCGCTGGCCCCCAGATCTTTCAGGGGGGCGGAGGCATGCGCACATGCGCATGCGCACAACCCCCAATGCCATTTTGTCTTCCAAAATGGCGTCTGGCGGCAGGCGTGAGCAGCAGTGGCAAGCTGCAGCAGCGGGCCGGTAGGAAGGCCTCGGTGGGCCAGGTCCGGCCCATGGGCCGTAGTTTAGGGACCCTGGTATAGATCATTAAAAGCTATGGAACACATTCATAGACATGAAAATGTCACCACATTTGATAGTCCTGATGAGAAATCTGTATCAAGGACAAGAGGCCACTATCAGAACAGAATCTGGAGAAGCAGAGTGGTTTCCAATAATCAAAGGGGTCAAGTAAGGCTGCATTCTATCACCCTACTTGTTCAATTTATATGCCAAAAACACCATAAGAAACAGAGCTAGAATCAGAAGGAGGAGTAAAGATAGAAGGAAGGAAAATCAGCAACCTAAGGTACATGGATGATACCACAATAATGGCAGAAGACAT
>CM034706.1:98327129-98352417 GCA_020142125.1 Phrynosoma platyrhinos
GGATTCGAGGCCAGCTGTGCAGACTCCAGCCTCAGACACTTGATTCATCCATGCCACCCCTGTGCTTGTTTGTTTCATTTAAAGTAGCATTTTTAATTGTTGTTGTTGATGATGATGATGATTTCTTGGGGTTTTCTTGGCAAAATTTCTATTATTTCTATTTTTTACTTCAAAATATGACGTGTGCAGTGTATGTAGGAATTATTTTTTTATTTTATTTTTTAAAAATTTAAATTTATTTATTTATTTATTTATTTATTTATTTATTTATTACTTCAGCCCTCCAATAGTCTAAGGGACAGCGACCCGGCCCCCAGCTCAAAAAGGTTGCCTACCCCTGATCTAAAACAACTGCAAGATAATATTACACATGCTGTCTGGCAATACTATAAGTTGTATGAACTGAAGATTGTACATATCTGCACAAATTCAAACGTTTACACCAAAGCTTGGTTTTGTGGTCTCTGAGCACATGTTCTCCCTTCTCCTCTTACACATTCTGATTTCTCCTTTTACTTACTGATTTAGCATCAAATGACAGTTTGCTGTTACATTCCAAACCAGAAAATTATGGCTTGTGTAAAGCATTATTTGCCTACAACCTAGATCAATTTGCTTGCTCAAATTCGATTCAATGGCAACAGTGAGGTGCCAATAAGCCACAAGGAAGAGAAAATACAGAAAATGGGAAAGGAGAAAATGGAAGCATTCAAACACAAAGATTGTCAAAGACAGAAGTTGGTAAAATTACTTTTGTGGACTACAGCTCCCAGAATTGCCCAGTGAACATGGCCAGTGGCATTGCTAAGGCGGTGTGGACTGCACTGGGTAACACCCCAGATGTGGGTGTCACTTAGTGGGGTAGTACAACCGTAGGGTCCAGTACAGCTACTGGGCAAGCAAAAAAGGGCTTTTTCAAGCTTGCCCAATAGTCCCGCCAAACCCTAAATGGGCCCTCAGAAGCACTGCCCTCCCCATCTCTTTTTTTTTAACCGTTGGCTGCAATCACTGCTCTGTCTAATACTAATAATAATAATAATATATTTATACCTCGCCCCTTTGTTGAAACAATGGGGGTGGCTTACAACAGTTAAAATTCCATACAATGCATCTTTTATCCAATACAATCTAAAATCCCCAAAAATCCACCCACCCCCTAAAAAAGTATTAAACCAGTTATGAATTAAAACATAACAGAATAAAACATCATAAAAATAAAGCAAACTAGAAGAATTTAACTGAAAAAATTAAAAAAAACAGAGCAGTGTTGAGAGCCAAGATTGGGAGAGGTAGATAAACAAACTCCTGAGGGCAGGAAATTCTAGTCAGGAAAGGCCTGCCGAAAGAGATCCGTCTTCACAGCCTTTTTGAAGCTGCTTAAGGACATAATCTGACAGATCTCGTCCAGCAGGCTGTTCCAAAGTCTGGGAGCGGTTACCAAAAAGGCCCTCTGGGAGGTTGCAGACAGCCTAGTTTTCATTGGCTGTAGCAAATTCCTCCCAGAGGACCGGAGTGTGCGGGGAGGATTGTATGGGAGGAGGCAGTCCTGAAGATAGGTTGGACCCAAGCCATTTAGGGCTTTAAAGGCCATAACCAACACCCTATACTGGGCCCGGAAACTAATAGGCAGCCAGTGAAGAGACTTCAATACCAATGTTATGTGGTCTCTCCTAGGTGTCCCCGAGACCACTCTGGCTGCCATGTTCTGTACCAACTGAAGTTTCTGGACCAAGCACGAGGGTATCCCCATGTAGAACACATTACAGAAGTCCAGACGGGAGGTTACCAGTGCGTGTATCACAGTCTCAAGGTCCCTTACTTCCAGAAAAGGGCGCAGCTGGCGTATCAGGCAAAGCTGATAACAGGCGCTCCTGACCATCGCATTTACCTGATTAGTCATCAGTCCAAGTCTGCGAACACAGTCCTTCACAGAGTGTGTGACCCCCATCCAGGACTGATGGTTACAACTCAATTGCCGGTTTCGGGGCCGCTACTGTGAGCACCTCCGTTTTGTCTGGATTCAATTTCAATTTGTTTTTCCTCATCTAGTCCATTACTGCCTTAAGACAGTCATTGAGAGGACAGACGCCATTGGGAGCCAAGGTCGATGATCGAGACATGGCGAAATAGATCTGGGTGTCATCAGAGTACTGATAACACCTAGCCCCATGTCTCCGGATGATTTCACCCAATGCAGTGCCTCCAATTCCTAAACCACTCAGGCGGTCCAAGAGGATGCTATGATCTATCATATCAAAAGCCGCTGAGAGATCTAGAAGCACCAACAGGGTCACACTACCCCTGTTGATGCTCAGACGAAGGTCGTCGGCCAAAGCAACCATCGCAGTCTCAACTCCAAATCCCGTCCTAAAGCCCATTTGAAATGGATCTAGATAATCGGTTTCATCCAAGATGGCTTGGAATTGAAGAGCAACCTCCCTCTCGATCACTTTGCTCAGAAAAGGTAACATGGACACCAGCCTATAGTTGTTCATATCCAGAGGGTCCAGGGAAGGTTTTTTTCAGAAGCGGTCTAACTGCCGCTTCCTTTAAACAAGGTGGAACATGACCTTCCCTAAGGGATGTGTTGATGATGTTCACCAGGAACAAGCTCAAGGCACCCCCCCCCAAGACGGCCAACCATGAAAGGCAAGGATCAAGAGGGCAAGTTGTCTTCCTCACACTACTAAGGAGCTTGTCCACGTCCTCAGTACTCACAGATTGAAAATGATCCAGTAAAATTACATCAACGGAGTTGCTGGACACCTCGTCTATTGGTTCTGTCCAAGTTGGCTCTTATCTAAGAGATTTTATCTGCAAGGAAGTTGTTAAATGCATCACAGCAGGCCGTTGTCAGGTTAAGTAAAGGGTTCTGCACAGGTGGAACCTGTGTCAGTTCCCTTACCACCCTAAACAGCTCTGGTGGATGGGACTCTGCAGACGCAATACGTGCAGAAGAGAAAGATTTCTGCACTGCACATATTGCCTCTTGATAGGAATGAAGAAAATTCCTATGACGAGTCTTGTTGGATAAGAGTCGAGTTTTCCACCAGGTGTGTGCTAGTTTTTGTCCAACCTACTTCATTTTCCTAAGATCTTCTGTGTACCATGGTTTATGTTTTAAAGTGGGTTGGAAAAGACGCTTGGGAGAGATTGTGTCAATAGCCCAGGTAAGTTCGATGTTCCAGGTATTAACCAAGGCTTCAACAGAATCACTATTATTGTCTGTTTGTCTAATAATTTCTGTTTATTTTGATGCTTTAATTATCATGTTTAAACAGTAATACTGGTTTAATACTTTTTTAACGGGTGGGATGGTTCTGGGATTTTGGTTTGTATTTTTGGAATTTTAATTACTGTAAGCCACCCCGATTATTTGACAGAGGGGGCGGGATACAAATAAAATTTAATAATAATAATAATAATAATGGCAGCTGCTGGGGCTGTAGGAGTCTTCGGAGCCATATATGGCAAGAGCCACATGGGACTCCTGAGGCCTAGAAGGGGCTACTACAGTGTGACTGGGTTGGGGGGTGCGAGGTAGTTTTCTACACACACCAGGTGACTTCAACCCAAGCAATGCCACTTCCAGTGGCCATGCTGGCTGCGAGTTCAAGAAGTTGAAGTCCAAAGAGGTAATTTTTCAATTTCTGATTTTTCCTTTGTCAGAGGTTTTCATGCAGAATCTGGACTGCCATCTGAACATCACCTAGTTCAAGTCTTCATATGTCAAGCAGGAAATTGGCCCAGAAGGATGAAGCAACCTAAAAATTCCATAAACTATTCCATCACTCACATTTGTGGCTCACATTCTGACACATTTCAAGATGGTAGGAACAAGTTTCAGTAAAATATGCACTAATGTTTAAAGGCTTATTTCTAGATATTTTTGAGTCTAAATTACAAAAAAAGTGGATTAAAACTAGATTTAAGTGTTAGGAATGTGAAATATTCAGCACTTAACGAGTTAAAGGTGACTCAGGGAGAGTGGCAGTTCTGTGGTAAGTAGTTCTGTGACCCAAAACCTCCCCATCTCTTATCCCCTTACCCTAACCTCTTTCAGATTTAGACTGATATTCATAGGGATGTTTCTCATGCAGTAGTTAGACACCATGATTAAGGAATAAATACACCAATAGTTTAGAGGGGGAAACCTAGAGATTTTATTATAGGAACTCAATGTGAAGTCACTCATGGTGTTTTTGTTGTTGTTGTGTGCCTTGAAGTCATTTCCAACTTATGGTGACCCAAAAGTTCATGGTGTTTTCTTGGCAAGTTTCTTCGGGGGGGGGCTTGCCATTGCCATCCCCTGAAGCTGAGAGTATGTGACTTGCCCAAGGTCACCCAGTGGGTTTCCTGGCTAAGTGGGGATTCAAACCTGGCCTCCAGAGTTGTAGTCCAACAATCAAACCATTATGGCACACTGGCTCCCCCATTACTCTAGTTTTATTATGTCCAGACTTTAGCAAGCTCATATGGGGAGATACAGTCTCTCAAATAAGACTGTTTGAGAGAACTGTATCTCCACATGCGAACCTGCCAGAGCCCTAAGATTTTCAGGAGAAGGCTTTCACTTGGTCCTACCACCATCACAAACTAGCTTGCTGAAGACACAAGAGAGAGCCTTCTCAGTGACTGCTCCCACCTTCTAAAACTCCCTTCCATTGGAGGCTAGGCTGGTCATCTCCTTGCTAGCCTTTCACCAGCAAGTAAAAACATTTTTATTTAGGCAGGCATTTTAGAATCATGACAGGGTGGTTTTTATATGAGGTAGGTGCTGGAAGATTTTTGCATTCTCTCTCTCTCTCTCATTCAAACTAACCATGTGACTTAGGTCACTCCGTCTTTGGGACTAACAGATTTTTCCTCTCAAAGATTTTCTATTGAACTGCACGTTTTTCATCTTCTTCTCTCACCTTTCTTTGGAAAAATGATGAGATAAAGATTTTTTTTTTATCTGAACTATTCACTAGATAGATTAGGATATAGCCTTTATGTATATATAGATTAAAGCCATTAATAAATGTTTGTTTTTAAAGTACAAGCTGTGTGTTTGTTGTTTTTGAGTCAGTCTCAGTTCTTAGGGAAACAGTTAGACAAAGGCACATTTCTGCTACTCTGCTAATTTATAGCTAGACTCTAACAGGCTTGTCTTTGATATTTTTGATATTTTAATATTTTTGTTTCCTTACATTACTCTACATTTTTGGGTTATGGGCCCAGAATCTTTTGTTCTAAACTGCTTCTCCTGAAGATATTGCCTGTAAGAAATGTTTTACTACTCAAACAATAGATAATGGCGTCTGCTAATCTTAACCTCACAATGACCACTGAAATATTATTTGGCACAAATTATAAAATGTAGTCATGGAAAATGCAAATGTACTTGACCACAAGGGGACTGTTTAAAGAGTGAATGGGCAGAAACCCACAGAAGCAGGAAAACAGCAATAACAGTTTAATGAAAATGCAGAGAAGGCAGCAGCTTATATTTGCCTGTCTGTAGATCCCAACATAGTATACTATATCCAAGGTTTAACACAGGGGTAGGCAACTTTTTCCTACCTAGGACCAGTCCACTGGTCCCAAGGTCTTCCAGGCCGAGGGGGGGGGGAAATTGCACCACGTGCACACACTCATGTGCGCATGTGCAATACGCTGGAAGTGTACTGCAGCCAATGACTTGTTTGCGCATGCGCAGTACTCTGGCCGTGACTCATTTGTGACCGTGACTCATTTGCGCCTGCGCAGTATGCCAATGGTGGCTGTGACTGTGACTTGTTTGCACATGCACAGTACTCCAGCGCATGTGCAAACTAGTCGCGGTGCCATTTTGGAAAACAAAATGGCGGTCGTGACTCGCACAGCAGCGGCACGTGCGGTGGCAGCAGGACCGGGCTGGGGCCAGTCCAAAGGCCTTGGAGGGAGTGGATGCAGCCCTCGGTCCATAGGTTGCCGACCCCTGGTTTAACTGATGCAAAGCAGATATGGGACAAACTACAGAAAATTTTTGATTCTCAAACAGCTCTGATGATCAAACTTGTTAACACAAAGCTTTCTCATCCTAGATTTTTGAATTAGCCTATTAATGGCTTTATGAGTACCAGTTTGCATCACAGAAGGGTAGGATATGTAGTCAAGAAGAGAGGACACTTTGAGTCACTCAAACTTTGAGTCATTACCCTCTCTGAGGCATCTTAGACTCTTCACTGCTAAGCACTGCCACACTTCTAACACTTTCCACCTCTTTTTTTCCAGCCCCTTAGTCTATCACTTGCACTAAAAATAAAACTAACTTAGCTCAGTTTTACTTTAGCACTTTAGATAGCTTTTCTATCTTTAATGGAGCCTTAGTCTGCTTCTTTAGCCATTTGTGTCTTTGGTCCTTCATCAGAATTACTAGCCACTCTACACACATGCACTCTCCATCATGTGGAACTGGCCTGGCAGAAATAAAGATCCCCAACCCATTTGACAAAGAGTAGCTGCTCCATCTCACAGAAAATGTTTCACAACAATGTTGCACAGAAAATATCCTTCCGGAGTTGACTTATTCAAGTGAGTTGTCTTGTTTTCTAGAAGGACCACACAGTATTAGTTGGAGGGTTTCTCCATCTTCCTTTCATCTCAGCGTTCAGAATCATCACAAAGGTTTGTTTCTTCCAGTTGACATGAGTGCTTTTATTAGTGCATCTTCTTTTATTTCATGGTATTTGGGAAATTTATTGACACTTACCCTTTCATAGCACAAATCACTAATAATATTTCCTTTCAGTAAGTTTTGAGTAAGCCAATGTGAAGTAGTGGTTTGAGTGTTAGACTAGACTCCAAGAGACCTGGATGTGAACATCTGCTCAGCCACAGAAATCCACAGGGTGACCTTGAGCAAGTCACACTCTCTTAATCTCAGAAGAATGCTATGACAAACTCCCTCTGAATGAATCTTGCCAAGAAAACCCTAGGATATGTCACCATGAATTTGAATCAACTCAGTGCCACATAACAATAACAAGAAAGTTCTAAATACGTAGACCAGGGGTCAGCAACCTACAGCCCGTGGGCCACATCTGGCCCATGGACCCCCACTTACCGGCCCCCGCCAACCTCTGCAGCCGCCGCCGCACGTTTTGGCTGCCGCACAGCTGTGCTCGCCGCAGCCGTCATTTTGTTTGCCAAAATGGCAGCCGCGACTCATTTGTGCATGCGCAGGAGTACTGCGCATGCGCAATCGAGTTGCGGCTGCCATTTTGGCAAACAAAATGGTGGTTGCAACATGCACAGAGGTGGCGGAGGCAGCAGCGCACATGGTGGCGGCGGTGGCACACATGGCAGTGGGGGTCACACGCATGCGTGCCACCATTCCCCCCCCCCCAGCCTGCCGCAAGGGCCTTCTGGAAGGGACCGGCCCCAGGTAAGGGAAGGTTGCCAACCCCTGACGTAGACCTTAACAGCCTGCAATCTAAAACCAATCTTTCTACAGCATAAGGTGGGCAAAGTGTAGGCCAAAGCTAGTTTTGCAGCCCTCAGTCCCTCCAGACTCCCCCAATTACCTTTTACCTGGCCAAAAATAAAGAGGAGTAATTACCTCTTCTGCAAGCATCCAGAAGAAGCAATTCACCATTTAAACAAGTTGCAAGCCTCCCCTGCATTGTTTAACATCAAAAAGTAGGGCTTTTCAAAAGCAGAAGTGAACCTTTGGCCACCTCCAGGTTTGGTTTTTGTGCTTGTTGGCATTTTTGACAGTTAATGCAGCTGCAGCAAATTGCCCCTGGACCCATCCAGTTACCAACCACTGCTTTGTTGTCTCATACCCTCCAAAATTCCACAGATGAAAATGAGGTCACATGTGGCCAAGCAATATGAAAGTGAAGTCAAGATGGCAAAAGTTATTAATGAGGAAGGTTGCAAGCTATAAGAGGCTGTAGCAATTTGCTTTGGCCTGAGCCTGCTGGGAAGGGCAAGATTCCACCCCTACTCTCCTCTCCCACTGCTGAGTTAACTGAGTTTAAACTACTTTTGTACTTTGGATTCAGTTTGCAGCAATTGAGGTAAGTAAAGCACAAAAGGGGAAGGTAGGAGAACAACAGCCTGTCTACACTGGATGCTTAAGCTGGAGAGTCCTGAGCATTACTCCTCAGACTTGTCCCAAACTGACCATGATGGTGGCCACATGCACCAACCCAAATCCAGTGAGATGCCATGTTGTTATGCACATGGACCAGCTAGGCCAACGCCACATCAGACTCCTTTGGGTAGCCATTTCTGACCTCAGCAGAAGTGGCAGCACAGCAGGCAGGCTTTACATGGAGCTCCTGCCCATAAGGAATGGTAGTGGCAGTTCTGAAAAGAGGCTATCCTCTTTCCTTGTACTGCTCAGTGCAGGGAAGGAAGATTACATGGCTCTTAGCATGTGGACCATGGGACCTGGCTGAATTGGACCTGATCCAGCTGCCCACATGCCAAAATAACCCAAGTTTACTCCATGGTTTCTGGGAAACACTGGGATTAAGGGAAAGCAAGTTAATGGCAAAACCCCATAGATCTCCCCAAAAGTAACTGTATGATGTCAGGACTGCCAGCACCAGCTTTGGGGTGAGTGTGGCATTTTTTATCAGCCTAGATAAGCTCTAAGAGAGAAACTGGGACATTTTAAAAGCAGCTGAAAAAGTGGGACAATTGAGAATTAATTGAGACTGGCCCCAGAAAGTTAGGAAAGTTGGAGGGTATGACATCTGTCCACTATCAAGATGGGACCTGTTTAATCCCCAAAAGCCCTCTGTGCGGTTGGAAAATCTTTTCTGGAGGGTTGTTCAACCAGCTGAAGAATGTTTTGAAGGCATATGGTAAGGAAGGGCAAGGGCTTAATGGGATCCTACCCAATCCTGGTTCTACTGGTAGAGCAGTTCCATCAACAGAAGAACCTCAGTGATCCTGACCTGTATCCAGTCCTAATCCTTGTTTCATTTAGATTACATTGGCCAAACATCAAGCTAGGCATGCATAGCAAACAACAGGTTTTAGCTTCTCTCACTGGCACAAAAACAGCTTTCTGACAAAGACCTGGCCAGACCTGCTGCCCTAATTTACAACTTGTCTCTCCTACCCATCTAGTAAGAATTTGGGTGGACTGTATTTCTATTTAAAGTAAATAATTATTTCACAGTTTCCACTCAACAATTCACATTAATACATTCATATATTTTGAAGATCTGTGACCTCTTTTGTCCCTCCCTTTTTTTTTAATGGAGGTATCTGGGTTGTTGTTGGTGGTGGGTTTTTTTTGGGGGGGGGGTAAGCTATATATAAATGGCTAACACCATACTCCTACACAGATCCTTTTCTTTTCAGTAATGAGGAAAACACTACTTGGGTTTGGGAAGGGTGTTTTTGGTTTTTGGTGCTTTATTAGAACACCTCAAGATAGACAAATTTATTAAAGACAAGTTGTAGGAAAGCATTATACAAAACAAAAGAAAACTGAAAATGTACAATGCTATCATATTTGACCGGAATATCAATCAATTCCACACTAATTACAGGCTTTCTATTTTAGAAATTTTTTTTCTGCCAGTCCACAGCTTGTAAATATTCGCTTTGGGGACTATAAATCCATAATCCCCCAGCTAAAATCTAGCAGTCCTGGCTAATCTTTTTTTAAACCATATTTAACAAAGGCACTTTTTTGCAGTATCTAAGAAAGACCAGGAAAATATAGGATTTCATTATTCATTAAAATACTGGTGTTTTAGCTCTAGAACTTTGAAAAATAAATTTCATAGACTATGAGCCAGTCAGCATGGCTAGTGTACTTCTGAATGTGGAATTCTAGAACTCACAGCCCCTAGAATTACTTTTCCAATTTGGTTTTAGCTCCCTAGAGTTTTACTGTCTGAGAAGATTGTTGTGAGCCATGCCCTATGCAAAAAAATAAAGACCGTAGTTACCTTGGATAAAGAAAAAAATGAACTACACTATTATGAATATTGTAATATAAAATTATAGACAGTTTAATGCTGCATATGGAAAGTATGATCAACTCTATTTTGAAGAAGTACAATGTACAACCTGCTTGACATAACATGGTTTCAATTATCTTTTGGTACTCATACCCAGGTTTTCAAGTTTTACAGAAAAAAAATGGTAGTAAGAGACATATAAACCAGCTTTTCTTTAACAAAACATTTCTGTTTATGGAGAACAGAATCTGCCAGCAAAAACAATACTACGGGTTTTGTTGTGCTTGAAGAAGAAAAGAAATGGATGGTCAGCTTTAAATTCATCTTTGTGTTGAAGGATCCGGTATCCTGGTACATCCCGAGATTCTGTACCTTCTTCAACAACTTCCAGGGAGACTTTGTGAATGACCCGGGACAAGATGACACCTTTGGTCTCTGACATTTCAGAGAAATCTGATGCATTTTCATCAAACATGTTGGTCATGCCAAGGCTTTCTAAAATGGGCTTGAAATCATATTCCCCTTCCACTTTGAATTTGGGAAGAAACACATTCACTTTGGCATTTGCCATCACACTCGGATTGGTCCACTGTAGCAGCTTCTCAGGGGTGAGCTCCTTCTCAAGCTGAAGACAGAAAACAAGAAAACAGATGAAATTCAATATCTGTGCTCACTGTCTTTCACTTTCTGTCCATTTAGGGACTTAGATGTTACAATTCACCACAATGGAGCTCTTCTAATACAGTGCTAGTCAAAGCCGAAGCACTGGTCTAATACAGTAAGAGTGAGGAAATATTTAAATTTTGCTCTACAGGTTCTTTCCATCCCATATTTGAAAAACATTGCAAAAAGTGGGAAATTCTTCAAGCAGAAAGTGAAACAAAATTTGCAGTTACCAAATTCAGTGACTTCAGGACTATGTTTTATATGCCTGCCAAATATGTGTTAAAGATAAGAAGAAGAAAGAGGTGAAAATTATAATTCAGCACCACAAATACAGCTGAATATGCTAGGATGCCAACCCAGGCTTTCAAGTACTCAAAACCTTGGGCCTGAATAAGCAAATCTGTAAGTTTTTGTTTCTCCTACATTCAATTGAGATAAGGCATCCAAGCGAAGTGAGGTTTGAAATAATCTGATAACTTGGAAGAGGATATAGTTTAACAGTTTAACAGATTGTACCTTTCTTCCTAGCATGACAGTTCATTTGGCCTGCTAGGTTACAATTTGTGCAGGCATTATTGTGTTCATGCCGTGTGTGTCTATGGAATGCCTTTGGAAATTATCGCATTAAAATTTTGTGTGGATGACTATCATCAGCTGTATTGATGCAAATCATGAAATTAATAGTGGATGTTCCTTTTCTGGCCTTACACTTTTGACAGATGCAATGACTCTAAGAATATGGCCCTAACACTTTTCATGAGCTGCATGCAAAGGGCCAAAAGAATACATTCCTCATTCTTTTCTAAAAAAAAAAAACTGTGAAGAATTCAAAGGTAAGAATGGTCAACATGAAGATATTTCACCACACAAAGGCAGTTTTTAAATGGACTTTGTACCTGTTCCAATCCAGTGGTATCGTCCTCAATATCTTTTGGCAGCAAGATGAGCATGCTCATGTGCTTGTTATGACAGGGGAGTTCCAGAATCTTGGTCTTTAGATCATTTATGTAACCCAGGCAAAATGTGGCTTCCAGGTTCATCATCTGCACGGGTTTGGTTTCAGTCTGTTAAGTGTGAACATAAATGGAAAGGTATTTGCTTGAATATTAGTTGCAGTCAAGGATTCCTGGTGAGAATATAAAATTTTACTTTCATGTATCAGAAGAGTGCTTCAAGAAAGAAATGCACAGACAAGTTTTTTGGGCAAAACTTACCCCCAGCTAAACTGTTACAGCAGGGGTAGGCAACCTTTCCCCTTTAAGGGCCGAGGGGACTTCAGCTCCCAGAATCCCAGGAGCTATTGGCCAACATGGGACTATTGGCCAACATGGCTGAGGCGTCTGGGAGCTGAAGTCCCTCGGCCCTTAAAAGGGAAAGGTTGCCTAACTCTGTGTTACAGTATTCTGCAGACACATGTAAATGTGTGTAAGATTTGTAAATGTATCTGTATAAGATACATTTAAAGTAGGGTTGGGCCACTGAATGGGAGTCAGTGCTTTGTTCTCCCCCACTACCCCCCAGACCACACCCAATGTTCCCAAAATGTTGGGAACATTGTTCCCCAAAATATCTGTGTTTAGCTGTATACCATTCTAAAATTGCAACTAAAAGTGATGTAATATCACTTCCAGTCACCATCTGAAACAGTATATGCTGAAAACTGAGGTATGGCGAGGGTTTCTAGTTGCAAGTGTGGTGTGTTTTTTTGTGTATCTGGGTTGAAAACTGCCAAAAACTTGGGCCCAAAAAAATTTGGAAAGACTTTAGAGGACTGGTGGGAGACTTTGTAGGCTATAAAAGTGGGGCTGTGGGCTACCTGCAAGCCATAAAACCACACACACACACACACACACACACACCATTTAAAATAACATTTTGGTGAATGCATACAAAGAACAGTCATTTCACTAGTACTGACTGGACTGAAACCCTTTATAAAGAATTTTAAGCAATGTAATGCTGTCTGAACAAATAAGTTGAACTTGCTTGGTTAATTGTTATACAAAGAAGTATATTAATTCTCATATCATGTTTCATGGAGTACAGAAGCAGAAGGGATGTAAAGAAGGCTGGGGAACCAGCCAGAAGACTGGGTTTAAAAGCTCAAAAAGGAGTAAGAGAACGTCATGCCGTATCAAATTTTGTTTCATGTACTATCAAATGTTTTGGTGAAACATTTGCTATGCAGTAGTTTTGTGTGGGAAATGGTCTCTTCCATACCTTGCTTATTCTAAAAGGACACTCCTTAGTTTGGTCCTCAGGAAATTTCTTCATCCAGTTTGTTACAAAATAGGCAGCATTTACCAGGAGGATCTTTGTCTGATCATTCACACTCCCTTCGATCAAAATATTCTCCATTTTACCTGCAAACCCATTAGCAAGAATATTTCATTAGAAAAATACCCTCCAAAAATCACTGATTCAGGATACTAGCCAGTGGGCTTCTAACCAGTTTGCCTGAAACTTCTTTCCCTCACATTGAACTGTGGAGAAGACACTAGGCCCTGAGTTCTGGGAACTCTACTGAGAACTCATGTAATCTTGACTTCCAGGCACCAGTTGGTAACTTTTTGAGACTCTTTTTTTGGGTGGGAATGGGAGGCATACATTTAAATAATAAATAAATTGGAGGCAGATGTCTCTTCAGCATTCTCTTAAGGTACCTATACTTCTGCCTATACTTCTAGCACCTGTCCCCAGTAGTTTTCTTTGTCACGAGTAAACAATTATATGCATACACAAAATAGACAATAAGCTACTTATGCCAAAGATATCTCATTCTAGTTTGTAATGTGTAAGAACATTTCACACAAATCCTCATCATTTCAAACATACAGTATATATCAAGAGTAAGCAACTTGTGGTCCTCCAGGTGCTCTTGGACTGCAACTTCCATTTCCCCTCCTCATTGACTATGAGCCGTTGCAGACGGGCCCAAAGGGCTGGCAGGGGGTAGAATTGGGGTGGGGCAGCCGCATGCTGACTGTCCCAACCCCACCTCGATGCCATCCTGATGCTGCACAGCTGTACGCACGATGCGCAGCGTACAGCCTTTTAGGGGCGGCAAAAGGAAGGATTGGAGCCAAGGCATGGGGTTGCCACAGCCTCAATCCGCTGCTCTCTGCCACCCCGAACAGGCCATCTGCATTGGCCCTATATTGGCTAGGTATCATCTGCAAGCCAAATTCACAGTCCAACAGTTTCTAGAGAATCAAAAGTTTTCCAGATTCATGGCAGACATGTGTACCTGAGGGTTTTTATTTGCAAATTGTTAGTGCAGGTTCCCTGAGGGGGTTTAAATCTTCACCCTATTGCAACTGCATCTGGATTAAGCGTTCCACACCTGGTTTTTGTACGGGGATGAAATCATGCGTTGCCATCAATGAGAGCTTTCTTGCCAGTACATTACATTTCCAAAGAGTTGATTTTCTTCTTAACGGCTTTCTTCACTGTCCAGCTTTCATGAGTATACACCAAAATTGGAAATACAATGGCATGGACAATCTTAACTTTACTATCCAGTGATATATCTTTACACTTCAGGATGTAAAGGATTGTCTAGTTCTTTCATCCTAACCTTCCAAGTCCTAGGTGCAGAGCAGATGGCTGGGAAGGAGTGGCCTCTGGCCATTCTAGCCATGATCGGGCTGGGACTGCGGCAACCACATGGCCTGCTCCCAAAGCAGGCTGCCGCCACAAGTCCCAAGTCGCACAGCCAGGAGTTGGATTTTTTCCACTCCTTTTTGCTTCTGTCCTTTGGACTGGAGCACAACATCAGAGTGACTTCCAGTTTCTGCATCGTTTGAACATCATGCCCCCCAAGCGGCCGGAAGCCACCTTATTTGGCCCGTGTGTTTTGTCTTCCAGCAGCAGTGGAAGAGTGGTTCAGGGTGAGCACCATAGGATGGAATACCACAGCTGTGGAAATAAAGGAGTGAATGAGGCACTGTTGTCGCCTGAGAAATCATGGGGTCATGGAGATGGGAAAGCAGGGTTCATCAAGGTCCAAGGCAAAATGGAGAGTTCCATTTTAATATATGGCACAGGCTGTTAAAATGCACACACTCCACACATGTATTTCATAGCATACACCCATACAGCTCAACTTAAACACTTCAGTGTTCAAAGCCACTGAACAGATCACTTGACTAAGAATACACTTGCCGTCAGTCAGCTCTGAAACAGATTTGTTGATTTGCAGCCTGGTGTCTTCTGACTTGTCTTTAAAATCTGCTAGTTCAAATTCTGATGGAAAAGGTCTTTTGATAGAACTGAGAAACTCCTGAAAAATAAAAGAAGGTGAGTTAAGCCTTCATGCAGCATTGTGCTAAACCAGGGGTAGGCAACCTTTTTGAGCTGGGGGCCGGGTTGCTGTCCCTCAGACAATTGGGGGGCCAAAGCACCAAAAATAAATAAATAAATAAATAAATAAATATTTTTTAAAAAATTTAAAAAATATGCATGCACACTCTCTCAGCCCCAGAAAAGCCATGGCAAAACCCCTGTGAGATTTTGCCAAGAAAACCCCAAGAACAAGTAATAACAACAATAATCAATATCATCATGGCGGGCGGCGGCGGCAGCGGCGGCGGCGGCGGGGGGCAGCAGGGGCCAGTCTGGGGCCAGTCCAAAGGCCTTGGGGGGCCGCATCCTAAACTAAGGGCCTTAGCTGCGAATTCTAAATATCTCTTCCTAAACTGCAGATCCATAGGTATTGCCATGACAGTTAAAGTGGTACTAAATCATAGAATCATAGTACTAAAATTACATAATTTGAAAGGGCCTTTAATCTTATATTTTATCAACTCCTAATAGTACTGTCCCTATTTAAAGAAAGCGGATTTGTATACTATTTTTCTGCAGTCACTGCGAGTGTTAGTTTGATGTCTGACTTTGTTATTGTTATTGTCGTTTTGAAGAGACTATTTTAAACAGGTTTTAATGTATACCTTTGTTTAATAATTTTTTAAGGGGGGTGGATCTCGGGATTGTTGGGATGTTTTTACATTGTACTGCATTTTCTGTATGGTATTTTAATCTGTATTTTAAAGGCAGGCTTACAGTTGAACATTATTGCTCTGCAGAGGGGCGGGAGATAAATAAACATCATTATTATTATTATTATTATAGCATAAGTTGCAGGTTTTTCAATCACTCATGAGAAACTAGCTTAATTAGGAACCCACCAGTTGCATCTAGATGTGAGACTTGCAAAACATGTTTTATCCAGGGAGGCAAGAACATGACTGACTATTTTATGGAGACAATATTCTGCATAACCTGGATAGCACAGTGGAATGTCTTTATAACATTGCTTGTTGCTGCTGCTGCTGCTGCTGCTGCTGCTGCTGCTGCTGCTGCTGTGTGCTTTCAAGTCATTTCTGACTTATGGCAACCCTATCATAGGGTTTTCTTGGCAAGTTTCGTCAGAAGAGGCTTGCCAGTGCCATCATCTGAGGCTGACAGAATGTGATGTGTCCAAGGTCACCCAGTGGATTTTCATGGTTGAACCTGGATTTGAACCCTGATCTCCAGAGACACAGTCCAGTGCTCAAACCACTACAGTACACTGGCTTTCTTTATAACATTTTCTTTTTAAAATATTTTATTAAAGATTTTGAAATACATTAAGACGTACAAAGAAAAAGCAGGAGGAGGAAACAGCATATTTATAATATGTTATTTCATCTTCCTAAGCTTCCATTAGAAAGCCAATGTGGTGTAGTGGGTTGAGCATTAGAATACAACTCAAGATCAGGGTTTGATTCACCACTTGTCCATAGAAACCCACCTTGGGTAAATTACATGCTCACAGCCCCAGAAAACCCTATCATAGGTTTGCCCTAGGGTCACCATAAGTTGGAAAAGACTTGAAGGCACACAAGAACAACATATCTCCATTAATACCTTAATTAGATTAATATTCTCATGTTTGTCAGGGAGATTGTTTCCATTTATATATCTGTTTTTAATGGTTTCTATGGTCAACTGAAATGAAATCAGTTAAAATCAAATGTGGTATATAATATTTAATATATTATAAAACATATAGGTTATGCTCTAATTTTAGTGGGCCAGAGGTTTTGTACATAATTAAAGAAACATTATGCAAGCCATTTCTAAGAGTTTTAAAGAAACATGGGGGGGGGGCTGCAGATGGGTGGCTTTGGGCCATCCCTGCTAGCTGCGGATTGGGGCCACAGCTACCCTACGCCACGGCCCCAATCCTCCCTTTTGCCGCCCCTGAAAGAGCGGCAAAATGCCACTCCTTTCAGGGGTGGTAAAAGGGCACCCTAAGAGCCGGCGCACAGCTCTTTAGCACCCCTTCCAGCACAGTGCATCAAGATGCTGTGCTGGGAGGACGTCCTGACACCGTGCACCATGCGTAACGGCGCATGGCATCAGGATGTCGTTGGGCTGGGGTTGGGACAACTGGTGTGCGGCTGCCCCTCGCCGTCTCTGCCTCCTGGCCAGCCCTTTGGGCCGGTCTTCAGAGGGCCATACACATCCAAAAGGAACTAAAAGAAAGAGGGCACAGATAAGACTGTCTGGTTTTCAATGTAATGAACAATGCTATCACATAAAGCGTAATGCAATATCCATTTATTTAAATTATAAATAAGTCATAAATCATTTCATTCCAAATATTATAATGTAATACAAATATATGTAATCTATAAATCTGCTGTGATGGCTCTCTGTGAATAGCATTGTTAACAACAACATTTAAGATGGTTGACTTCAGTTCTAAACATTGGCTTGCTGTATTTTTCTTCAAAGTCAAAGTCATATTGCAGCAAAAACAAAAAATTAAAGTGATATTAAATTATTCTTTTTCAATTTCAGCAGATGTTCCTAATAGGAGAATGAGCAGGAAGGTGATCTTCACGGGGGACCCCTTACACACACACACACACACACACACACACACAAACTTTGAGTATATCCACACTGCACAATTAGAGAAGCATGAGAATACTTTGATTGCTACAGCTCCATCATATGGAGTCTTGGAATTTGTAGTTTGAGATGGAACTTGGAATTCTTGGAGCATCATAAAAACTGGCAAATTTAGAGACAGATAGAAGGCTAGATAGTTGACCGACAGACACAAGCACACACATTACATATATGGATAGAAAGAAACAAATGTAAAAGCTGGAGTTAAATGGAAATGAAATGCAAAAAGCACAGAATTACAGCCAATTACTGTCCCTGCAGTAATAGAATGCCCTTTGATCTAGCAGATGTTTCCAATAGCAGTATAGGCAGGAATATGATCTTCAGCCATCTCTCTCCCTTGTCCACACACAATTATAGCAGTTTGATATGACTTTACTTGCTATAGAATCCTGGAATCTGTAGTTTGGGGTTGAATCTATAGCCCACCCCTTAAACTATCAGAACATTTAGAACTATCTGGCATAGAATTGTATGTACCTTACCAAACTACAAATCCCAAAATTCTATAGGAAGGCACTATCACAGATAAAAGTTGGATCAAACCACTATAATTGTGTAGTATCAATTCAGCCCTATTCCTCAAGGTTGGGAGAACATATCAGACTCGGGAAATGCTAATAGATTAAAATAAAATAAAATTTTGACAATTCTTGAATTTTGAATTACATTGATTTCCATAAAAATATCAAGAAAACATCATTAAAATCAAGGGGGGAACCATAATTAAAATGAAGTACAGTAGCTTAGCTGGATTTTTAAATCAGTTACAGATTCATACAGCACTTTTCTTATCAACAAGACAATGGATCCAAAATACACAAATGGTCAATCAGTTTTTTAGAATCAGATAAAATGTCACAAAGGTAGTGGCATTTTTGGTCATCATAATGGTATGGTGGATTTTATTTTATTTTTAATTTAACTTGGCTTTTCGATGAGATAGGAACTCTGATCAAATTTCTGTAAGCAAAACATAAAGCAAACTTTGGAATAAAATTGTAAAAAGACTACATTGTAATTTAATTTTTTAAAAATAAAGTATAGCGTTTATTTGAGTAAAGTACATGTATTGTGAAGTAAAACTTAATACAGTAATTGATATCATGTAATTAATAATGGCCAGATTTAAACCACAATAGTCATCAGATGACCCAGAGAGAAACAGGAATTATTATTTGGTAACTTACCGTAGTAGGGTTAAGGGACTTTTCTGCATAGACCCTCTTGACCATTTTCAGTGAATAAAAGGTACTAAGTTTGGAAGCATCAGCTGTAATCGTTTGGAATCCAAAAGGAACATCTTTGACATTTTCTAAATGAAGACCCTGTTAACAAACAAATTCAACTTGAACCTTGTTATCTATACAAAGCTCTGAAAGGACAGAATTACCAACAGAACCAGGCCAAATAAGAGTGTAATAATAGCCCTTTGTGGATCAAATCAGAGGACTATTTAATTTACCATTCTGATCTCATTGTGTCTAAATAGCAGGAAAGCCCACTAAAAGGACATAAATGCCATAGTCATGCTCCCCAGAAGGTTGTGTTTGGAGGCTCCATGTGTCTGAAGCTGGAGGGGATTTAAAGCCATTAAAACTATAGGTTGAGTCTCCCTTATATGAAAAGCTTTAGACCAGAAGTGTTTTGAATTTTGAATTTTGGAGTTTTATTTTATTTTATTTTGGAATACCTGTATTTGCATATGCATACATAATATGATATCTTTGAGATGGGACCCAAATCTAAATAAAAAAAAATGATTTATGTTTCATGAACACCTTATACACATAGCCTGAAGGTAATTTCATACATTGTTTTTCAATAATTTTGTACATGAAACAAAGTTTGCGTGCACTGACTCATCAGAAAATAAGGCTGTCACAAACATAGCCAACCATAAAAAAGTCTTTGGTTTTTTTAAATATTTCAGATTTCAGACAGCCATATCCCTCATGAGTTTGCCTTTTTGCTATTAAAACATCCAGGTTGATGGCCAACACCACATCAGTTGCTGCAGTGAATTCCATATGTTACCTACTACACACTGTAAGAGGGAGTCCTTCCTTCTGTCTGTCCCAAATTTTTCCCTCCCCCATTCAGCTCCATGGGATGACCCTGGGTTCTATTGTTAGGAGAAAAGGAGGAAAACTTTCACACATCTCTTTTTCTTTACACCATGCATAATTTTATATACTTCTATAATGAAAGTACCTTATTTTCCTGCGTATAAGACTACTTTTTAACCTGCAAAATCTGCGGTTAAAGTGGGGGGTGTCATCTTATACACCGGGTATAAGGATAAGGAGGATAGAGGTGCTAAAACTCTATATTTTGACTGGAAAAATGGGGGGTCGTCTTATACGCCGGGTCGTCTTATACGCCAGGAAATAGGGTAACCCCTCTTTCACCCCACACCATCTTCCTGATGAACACTGTTTTTTAAAAGTTTTTATCTATCTTAGAAAGAAGAAGATAAATTTCAGATTTATGTGTATATGTATGTTGAATTACAAGAAGGAAAGGTATGTTTGAAATTTTATATATTATTCAAATTTGAATAAAAATATCAAAAATGTTTTATTACATTTTATTTATAAGCTAACAAGTGCAAGTACAGATATCCATAAACACATAAATATTAGTGTTATTGTGATATATTAACTTTGCTGTATCGATCTATATTTTTAATTATCAACAATGATTATTTGTTTTCTTCAAGGTTTAAGAGTCCAAATATGTCATCCCCTAATCCTTCCCTCAGAAGTAAAGCCATGTGCTTCATTCTTGGTTTTTTCCTTCCCCATATAAATTCTAAAATTTGTTTTTGCCAATCCTTTAATGAATACTCATTTTTCAATACTGGAATTGTTTGGAATAAAAATAGCATTTTGAGGAGGGTAATCATTTTAATTGCAGCTATTTTCCCAAATAGGGACAAATTTAAATCTTTCCACTTTCTTAAATCCTTTTTGATGTCATTCCATTTCTTTTTATAATTATTCTTGTATAGGTCTTAGTTTTTATTAGTTAGTATTATCCCTAAATATTTTTTTAGTATTATCCCTAAATAGACACACCCTTTGGCCACCCACCATTGATCAGGTGGGCGGTGTGATGGCACATCGGGGCAGAGTCGAGGTGGCTGACATGTGGTCGCCATGTTCCCACTCCACCCCCAGGTCAGCCTAAAGTGCCGGTCTGTACAACCCCATAGTGTTCTTCTCTGACTGAGGGCCCTTTCAGACCATACAACTAATAGGGGAAGCAGAAGGGTGGCACGGGGCCGCCCCGGGAAGCTGCGGATCGGGGCCGAGATATCCACACTCCTCGGCCCCAATGCGCCACGTCCCAGGCCCAGGAAGACGCCGAAGGTGCGCCGCAAAAGGCCTCCGGCGCATCTTCGGTGCCTCTTCTGCTGCAGCGTGTGCAGACGCTGCAGCGGAAGCGCGTCGGTGGAGCACTGGCCATGCGGAGGGCCGGCCACTCCAATGACGTTTTCGGGAAGGGGTTGGGGCACCCAGCGTGAGGCTGCCCCTCCCCTTCCTGGCCTCGAAAACGGTGCTTTGCGCTGTCTGCTTAGGCCCTAAAGTGCTACATTCCACTTGAACTACATAGTTCCATCCTACAGAATCCTGGGATTTGCAGTTTAAGGAGGGACATTTAGAATTCTCAGCCAGAGAGCTCTAGTGTCTCACCACACTATAAAGCCCAGGATCCCATAGGATGCATTCAGTTGTGCCATGTGAAAGGGCCCTTACTTTGGAAACAATCCAATATGAACCCTGAATAGTTGGGAATCACTGAAAGAAGGGCAGCTGGAAATTATGCTGAACCAGCAGCAAAGAGCAGAATCATACCTGAGAAAAGGAAGAAACGCTGCACCCAATAGTAACCACAACAAGCACAGTAAATAGGTAATGCTTTTATGAAACCTTTTGAATGCTCCAATTCTTCTCTTTCAGCCTAAACATTTTCCAGGCAATATTAAATCCAGCCCTATAATATCTTTCTTTGTCTAGTATGTACTGCTGAGAAACGTTACTTTTTGAACTACAGCTCCCAGAATCTCACAGCCATCACAGCCAGTGGGGGATGCTGGAAGTTCTCATTCCAAAACCAATTTCTCCAGTCTCTGGTTTTATGTTCCATTCACTTTTTTCATAGAATAAGGGTCAGTACAGACCGGCCAAAAGGGATAGCCTGGAGGTGGAGTCAGGGTATGGCGACCGCACACCAGATGCCTCAACTCATCCTCATGCCATCCTCCCAAACAGATGGCAGGCGGTGTCAGGGCGCTCCCTTGGTGAAGCGTTTAGACACGCTGCACCAAAGAAGCACAGAAAAACTGACATGGCAGCAGCAAGGGCAGCTTTTTGCCCCTCCAAAAAGGAGCGGTATTTGCCAGATCTTTTTGGAGCAGCAAAGTGCCAGATCTGGGTCACGGCATGCAATTGCCATGGCCCCAATCCGGCACTCCCAGGGGCGGGAAGGAGCCACCCCTTAAGGGCCATCTGTAGAGCCCCTTAGTATCATAGAACTGGAAGGAACCACAAGGGCAATCTAGTCCAATCCCATATATTTCCTGACATACGTTTGAGAACCTTTACTACTGAGCCAGGTCAAAACTCTTCCAACAATTCCTATGCAGCTCACAGATCACATACAGCTCCACTGGCCTCTTTTTATGAACCCATGGAGCATGCACCCCACTCTGATTCAGCCCTAAAAAAATGTTTCTCAATACATTTTTTGAAGTTCTCCAAGCAAATACTTTACTTCATTTTTAAATAAAGGCCTCCCCTGGAACTAAAACAGCCCACTCCACCCCCACCATTGGAACATTTCTCCCCAATCCCCTAGATTTGGAGAGTGAATTAAAAATGGGTTTGTTCAAAATCCAACCATGTAGAGGCATGGTGGAAGGGTACCAAAGAGACCACATCTCCATGTTCCATCAAGGGACAGTGCAATCCCCACCAGTTTAATAGCTGGGTATCCCTGATAGACCCAAAGACATTAGGATGCACACAAGAGACAGTCACTCCATATATGTAAAGAAGAGAAATTCAACATAGCAGTGGAAAAAATACAATTTTCTATAGCTAACACAGACTTTTTAAGGCTCTGTTGTCTAAACTAAAGGCCACCACCTACCTGTTTCATTTGGGCTGCTGTGTCACCTTTGGCAGCTTTATAGGCGAGAGCCAGGGAGGTCGAAGTACAAAGTGGAGCAAAAATAATATTAGTGGTTTTGTCCTTTTCAGCCAGCTTTTTGAATACGTCAACTGCAAAAGCAGTGTTTGCGATCTGCACGGCATCCATTGCTGCAGTTCTAAAACAGAACAGACAAATTTATTGGTCAGGCAACCAATCCTGTATGTCAACAATTGCCATTTTCTCATTACACACTTTTGGGTGCTTAACTGTATTCATTTCAATGGGCTAAAACATAGTATGCTCTGCATTGCATTAAGGATGGACAGCCATGCCAATTCAGCAGTACAACCCCCTAAAATCAATAGGTTTATTACTCTCATGAAAATATTATATGATTGTTTTGTTGTTATTGTTAGCTGCCTTTGAGTCCACCTTGACTAATGGCTACCCTATGTATGGGACATCTCCAAGACCCCCTATCCTCTACCTCTCTGCTCAGGTCCTGTAGGCTCAGGCCCATGGTCTCCCTGATTGAGTCTATCCATCTGGCATGTGGTCTTCCTCTCTTTCTATTGCCCTCCACCTCCCCCAGCATCATTGTCTTTTCTAATGAGTCTCATGATATGTGTGACCACAGCTGACAAGAGTTTTCTTTTTATACACTTCTTCACTGTCCAGCTCTCATATTTGTATATGGCGAAGGGGAATACAATGGCTTGGATGAGTCTAACTTTCATGTTCAGCTGTATAACTTTATACTCTAGGATTTTGTCTAGTTCTTTCATAGCTGCCCTGCCCATTCCTAATCTTTTTTCTCGACTAGGGAGATTACCACTTTACTAATACTGCATTACTAATAAACCTGATTTACCTCATCTGAGTTAAATTCAAATTCACAATGCAGCTGGGTATTACCGCATAGATTTTGCCACTGTTGCTGCCTCCCGACTGCATCTCAGCAAAAATCCAGCTAAAATCTGCCCTCATCTGGTCTCTTTGCAAAGTCAGGAGCTTCCTAGCTTTACAAATTGGCCAGCTGAGGGTGGATTCTAGCTGGATTTTTGCAGGGATGCAGTCAGGAGGCGGCAATGGCAGCAAAATCCATGCGGTAATACCTGGCTGCATCCTGAATTCAAATTTAACTCTTAAGAGGTAAATTGGGTTTATTAGTAATGCGATAATCTTCTAGGATTGTAGATCTTCTAGTTTCTGAAGCTGAGATGCTCAAGAGCCATCAGCCCAAAAAACAGTTGGTTAATTCAAGCTGATATGCAAAAGTCAATCCCTTGTTTGTATGCAATTTCTATCCCCCCATGATTGACAGATTACAAAACTCAGTTGGGGGAGATAGGAAAGTAGGACCCAGAAAGTAGGACCCAGAACAACTGGAAGAATTTTATGCAATTGTTAAAGGTAAAGGAGTTCTGGCAAAGTCTCTAAACTAACTTGATGGGGGCTGACTGCTTTACCTTTCCTCGTATACTCCTAGGGATGTTTCTAATACGTGCAGTGGCTAGAAACTGAAAGTTGGAGTGTTTGTGAACATTCTGTGTTAGCAATATCCTATGGAATCCTGGGATTTTAGTTCAGAGAGGGAATACTTTAAATTCTTAGCCAAAGAGGTTGAGTCTGGGGGGAAGCAGACAGGCGGCCCTGGGCCGCCCCGGGAAGCTGCGCCGCGGGGCCGAGGTATCCCCACACCTCGGCCCCGTGGCGCAGCTAAACCACCCCTGGAAGGAGCACTAAAATAGCGCTCCTTCCACAAGTCGCCGAAGGTGCGCCGCAAAAGGCTGGCAGCGCACCTTCGGCGACTCTTCCGCTGCAGCGCATGTGGACGCTGCGGTGGGAAGGCATCGTTGGAGCGCTGGCCATGCAGAGGGGCCAGCGCTCCAACTATGCCTTCCGGAAGGGGTTGGGGTGCCCACCATGCGACTGACCCTCCCCTTCCTTGCCCCCAAAATGGCCCTTTGCGCCGTCTGCTTTCCCCCTTCGTTCCCAAACTACACAGCCCCGGACTCAATAGGTGTTGCTTTGGTGTAAGAAGCTTCATCATCGCAAAAACAATTCAATATGGGTGTCTGACAAATATATTTAATAAACTGATAATTCACAGCCAAACATGCTGAAATAATTTATTCACAGACATTTAAAATAATTAAATTAAATTATATGTTGAATTCCTGCACAATAGGAAGTTGTACATCCAAACACCTTTTTTAAGTTGTGATTTATTAGTTCAGAACACACTATAAGATACATTACATCTAACTGTCTGACACATATTCATGAATGAAGAATGGCAGCCTATATCTGGAAGCCTCACAACTCTTTTTTTTTTTTTTAAGAAAGAAAAAATCAGAAACACACAATTATACAGTATAATATCAAATGCAAAAAGGAACAAAAAGGGGACAATTTAAAAATGTAACTGAATTATAAAAAGGAAAAAAATGTTCATATCTGTAATTCCCAAGTTCTATCTCATGAAGTCAATAAAAGGCATATACCGTATTTTTCGGCATATTAGACGCACTTTTTCTTCCCCA
>CM034706.1:98352517-98366280 GCA_020142125.1 Phrynosoma platyrhinos
CCTTCTCCCCGCGGCCTCAGTTCAATGGGCTGGTGCTAGGATCGCTTCTCCAGCTATCTGATGTAGTGAAGTGGACTTTTTTTCCTTCCAATGTACTAAGGACCAATACTCTATTTATGTCATACTACTATTGTGTTAGTATTGTTTTTGTGAAACCTGCCATCGTCTAGCAGTTGATGACTCACAGACAAGCCAGGCCACTTACTAATGTAGTGACAGGGCAGGACTGTGGGACTGAGGCAGGGCTAAATCTTTTTATTTTAATTATTATTTTTATTAATTTTAATTCAGAATAAAACAAAATATATTGCATTAGTTAAAACATATGATAAGCAAATATATGTATATAAATAACTACATACATTCAATCCCTGCGTCCAATACTATACAATCCAATCTTTACAGTAAATCTTAACTTCCTTTACATCTGGTTTCCTAAGATTTATTTGCTAAATGTTTTTGTCTTCTGGTTTAGTATTTTATTTTTGTATTCAAAAAGTAGCAGGGATAAATCTGAAGCTCATTCACATTATGGACGTTATCACATGGGGAGTTGCGGAAAGAAAGTGGAAATAAACAGGCATGAGCGGAAGTCTTTAATTTACGGGATTTGTCCTGTTCCGCCTCGTCTGATAACTAAATTCGAATTTAAAAGGGGGTTAATTCGAACGCAAACCTGATCTTTTCATTTTTGGGATTTTTGAGGATTTGAAAAGATCAGGTTTTTGTTCGAATTAACCCCCTTTCAAATCGAATTTAGTTATCAGACAAGGTGGAACGGGACAAATCCCGTAAATTAAAGTCTTCCGCTCGTCCGGTTTATTTCCACTTTCTCCCCGCAACTCCCCGTGTGATAACGTCCTATGTCCTTACAGTGCTACATTCCGCTTTAGCTGTCATTGCAACATCCTGCAAAATCATGGAATTTGCAGTTTAGGGAAGGGCATTTAGAATTTTCAGCCAGAGCCACCAGTCACCATATTACAAATCCCAGGATTCCATAGGATGGAACCATAACAGTTAACGTAGAATCATATCACTATAGTTGTGTAGTGTGAATGGACCTTGATGAAATCACTCCTCCTAGGGCTTTTTTCATCAATACAGCCTTCCAAGTTTCAGCCAAACATGTGCTGTAAAAGAAAGCCTCACATCTGTTAACTATAATCCAGTTTGAGACCACTTTAACTGTCCTGGCTCGATGCTAGGGAATCCTGGGAATTGTAGTTTATTGTGGCATCAAAGTTCTCTGACAAAGAAAGCTAAATGTTTCACAAAACTACAATCCCCAGGATTCCCTAGCATTGAGCTAGGGTAGTTAAAGTGGTCTCAAACTGGATTATTTCTGCAGTGTGTTTTGGACCTATGTTAAGAATCCAAATGTAACTAACCAGCCCAAGAGATTAGTATCCATTGAGTAACTGGAGAATCCTCTGAATGTGAGAGTCATTTTGTTAAAGAAGAATAACTTTCTATCTTAGGTTCCAGAATCCTTAGTATATTTCTACTGGCATGATGTATTGTATTTAGTTTTATTTCTGTGATACTTTTAGAATTACTTGTAAAGCCAGTTGTTTTAGCTTTCTCTGTTTTTAATGTATTATTTCACTGCTCTGCTTTCTACTTCCTTGATTGAGATTTTGGAATTCACTCATGTTTTTGTTGTACACATCCCAATATTTATTATCTATGGACAACTAGATAACCTGTCTCCCTCCATAACTAAAGACAATATAATCTAAGTGCTAAAGGGAAATGGATATAACTGTTTTTTGAGTGAGAGGCTAGGAACGTTACAGCCTGGATCCTGCTGAGGCACTACACTAGCATTAAACCAGTTTCTCAGAGGTTGCACAAGTGTAGTGGCCCCTAGTATAGGTAATCATCTTGCAAATACACACACAAAATCCACTCTCACACACTTTTCACTTAGTGGGTGGCAAGTTAATCAACCATTGTACAACATTGGGTCAAAGCCATGGGACATGTCGTACAATAGGTTATACAGATGTGAAATTCAGCCTAAATACACCAGCCTATATTTATGCTCTCTTAAAAGCCATAAAGAATTTTGAGATTCCATAAGCATCGCAACACTGGTGGCTTCCAGGATATTTCCCTTAAGATATCTGATGGAAGACTACTGGTTTTCAGCTACCCATTGGAATGGACCTCAGTTCATCAACCTGTAAATTAAACTCAAGTATTACAAAACTCCAATAAGGCTCCCCTGATCTTCACTCAAAGGAAAACAAGCCTAGATAAGTGCTATGCCTTGGAACATCTCACAACTCAAGGGACTGGAGTGGTCACAACAATATTAAGTACCATTCACCTTGGTAGCTTGGTCAAATGCCATGCCATATTCTATGGGAATTTGGGGAATAAACATGGAAGCAAATCAACATGAACTTTTTGAGATTGTTTCTGAAACTCAAGTACTCAACCTTGGACCAGTCACTCTATTAACTTAACCTAACCTACTCACAAGCCAGCGTGGTGTAGTGATTTAAGCACTGCATTAGGACTCTGGAGACCAGGGTTTGAATCCCTTATCAAGCATGGAAGCCCACTGGGTGACTTTGGGAAAATCACATACTCTCAGCCTCAGAGGAAGGCAAAAACAAAGCACCCTCTGAACAAATCTTGCCAAAACAACAACAACAATAACATGATGATGAGTTCTCCTTTAGGGTTGCCATCAGAAACGACTTGAAGGCACACAACAGCAAAATGTGTAGGGCAGCAGAGACTAGCAGAGACTAGCCAATGTTGTGGATATCCTCTGGGTTTTAGTGTGAACTAAATATCCTCTGGGTTTTAGTGTGAACTTATTCAAGATGCTCAAACCTATCAGGTCCTCTAGTGGACATTTATTCCAGTCAGTCAGCACTCGGTTGGACACTATCAGCCAAAGGATCTTTTCTTCAGATGCCCCTAGACTGTGGAATGACCTGCCAGAAGAGATCTGACAGATGAATACGCTGTCTGACTTTCAAAGAGTGTTAAAAATCAGTCTCTTCCTGCAGGCTTATCCAGATGATTTTTAAATTGTGAATTTTAAATGATTAATTTTAATGTTGATTATTTTAATATGTGTATATCTTGTCCTTTTAAACTGTATATATGTCCTTTTAAATTGATGTGTGTTTTCACTGATGTGTTTTAACTGATGTGGTCTTGGGCAGTGCCTTTAGAATTCCTACTAAAACCCAAAAGTGGTTTCACTGCCCAGTTTACATCACAATCACCAACCACCATTTAGTTCAGGGCACATTTATTTGAAAGCACTTCCAGATGGAAACCATGGCCTCTGTGACAGAAGGGGGGTTGGCTAAAAGCCATTCTCTCAGATGTGGTAGCTTCTCTCAAGATATTTGGTTTTCCCCAGGAAATGTTCTCAACTTGTTCTTTCTTTAAGCATTGCTGTGCTACAGTCCTCCATGCAAATAGATGGAAGACTAGTACATTTGAATTAGCTCTTCAAAGAGGTGGAAATCATTTTCTGAACAGACTACAAAGTGGAGGCACATCAGAAGATGACCAAGAGTGAACAATAACAGAAAAGAACTAAGCAGTGTTCAGGTAATACTAAGATATTGACTATGGTGGCTCAGGGCTCTGGGAACTTCAGGACCTTTACAGACTGCCAGAAATAATGCAACTTGAGTCCACTTTAACTACCCTGGCTCAGTGCCTGGGAATCATGGGAACTGTAGTTTTTTCTGAGACACTGTGCCTTCTCTCTCAGAGAGCTCTGGTACCACAATAAACTACAGTTCCCATGATTCCCTAAGCCAGGGCAGTTAAAGTGGTCTCAAGTTGCATTATTTCTGGCAGTCTGTAAAAGCCCACAGTCTCCCAAAGTAACTTTCTCTAGCTCTTAGTAAACCACAGCCCAATTTGTATCAGTTGTACATTCAGCTGATTTCCTGGATTTCCTCTCCCTGTGGGAAGTAGGTGTCAGTGGAAATGGTGAGACTCAGCGGTAGACCTAGAAGCATAGCATTGATTCTCAAGGGAACAACATCCAAACGCACAGCTAACTAAACTGTTAGTCACTGGGAAATCTCAGCCTGGGGTGGAGTCGGGAAAAAATGAAACATGGATTACAGAAACTCCAATACAAGCTTATGCCATATCTTTTCTTCCTCACGCTGCAGAAATATTAAGTCAGCATCTAACCAGTAGCTCAAGGCATAGCGGCATCTTAGAAGTACTGTCAGCTTGAGACCTACCCACATAGCATTGGAACACTTAAGGAGAGACAGTCTGCTTATTACATATGAGCTTTCTTAAAGAGTCCTGATTAAATTAATTTTCGGCTGTCTTGATAAATCTATAGCAGAGGTCGGCAACCTACGGCCCGTAGGCCGGGTGCGACCCGTGGAGGCCTTGGGACTGGCCTGTGGCCAGTCCCGCCAATGCCACTGCCCTGTGCGTGCCGACGCCACCATCCTGTGTGTGCCGGCGCGCAAGCGCGGGCAGCATTTTGGCATCCAAAATGGTGCCCGCACTCGCACACACATGCACGCGAGCACAGGCGGCATTTTGGAAGGCCCCAGCGTGCATGCACCAGGTGAATTCGTGCAGCGCAGGCGCTTTGAGGCCTTCCCTGGGACCTGGCAAGGCCCCAGCATGCGTGCGCTGAGCGAATTCGCCTGGTGCAGGTGCTCTGGGGCCTTCCAAAATGGCGCCCCCACGCGCGCACACATGGACACTACAGCGGGCATTGTGCGCATATTTGCACGGGGGATAGGTGTGTGCGCACGCGCAAGCGCGCACACACCTGCCCGGCCCCCCAGCAACAAAAGGCCTTTGCAGACTGCCAGAAATAATGCACATTAAATGGAGGCACTGCCCTGGCTCAGTGCTAGGGAATCATGAGAACTGTATTTTTTTCTGAGACATTGAGCCTTCTCTGTCAGAGAGCTCTGGTGCCACAATAAATTACAGTTCCCATGATTCCCTAACACTGAGCCAGGGCAGTGCCTCAATTTAATGTGCACTATTTCTGGCAGTCTGCTTAGGCCCAAAGGTTGCCGACCCCTGATCTATAGCCTTCACAGGTGGTCAGTTCTACATACTGAGCTCCCTCCCATACACTCTTAACAATATTAGTAAAATAATCATTGCACACATTTATCAGAAAGTTTGGATGAACCAAACATAAGAGATAGAATGTGGAGCTCTTACTTTGGACCTCAGCTTTTAAAAATCAGTTTAATAGTTTTTCTACATGCTATAATGCAAAGCTGAGCAGCAGCCTATATTTTTCCAGCCATACATAACTGTTTCCAATTATTTTGACAGGGACAGTCCTCATCAATCCTCTGTCACCCCACTTTTTGAGCTGTTTTTAAACTGTCCCATGTTCCTCCCCCTCTCCTTTTGTTATAATTTTACTTCCAATTGTTGCAAATTGAGCTCAAAATGCAAAAGTACTTCATGCTCAATTAAATGAGCAAGAGCAAGAGGAGGGGACAGATTCATGCCCTTTCCAGTAGATTTCAGGCAAAAAATAATTCCTGCAGCCTCTCCTAACTTGTATGTTCTGACTCATTACTTTTGCCATCTTGATCACACTCTGTTGTTGGTTCACCATTTGCATCCCAGTTTTCACCTGTGAAATGTTGGCAGGTATTAACTTCTAAATTCCTAAAGGGTTAATTTTAAAAATATAATGAATAAATAATTATAACAGTAATAACAATTGATTTTAGCTGTTTGAGACACAGGGAAATAAACTATATTCTCAGGCTTAATTATCAAAAACATTTTTGCTCTGTTCAGATGTCAACATCATTTCCATTTGGGACCAATATAGTGCACAATTCTATTTTGCAAATGTTGAAACAAGGTGGAGCTGTGTTAGCATATTTTAATATTTTGATATCTACAGTCAGGCATGTTTTAAGAAGTCATGATTACCTTTGGAATACCAGTAAGTTTCACATGAGAAAGGTGCATTGGCTCAGAGACATGTAGAGGATCTAGATCAGGGGTCCCCAAACTACGGCCCGCAGGCCGGACGTGGCCCGTCAAGGCCTTCTTACTGGCCCGCGAGGCCTCCTGCTGCCGCCGCCACTCACGTGCACCGCCGAACACCATTTTGTATTCCAAAATGGCGTCCGGAGTCTTACACATGCGCCCAGCGTCATCGCGCGCATGTGCATGACTCCAGGTGCCATTTTGGAATACAAAATGGTGTCCAGTGGCATGCACATCCGTGCATGCTGCTGGGCGCATATGCTTGACTCCGAACGCCATTTTGGAATGCAAAATGGCGCCTGAGTAGTGTCTATGCACACGCGATGTGGGCACCATTTTGTGTGCCAAAATGGCGCCCGGAGTCGTGCGCATGCGCGCAACATCCTCTGGCCCCCCAGAAGATCTGGGGGCCAGTGAACCAGCCGCCGGATCAAAAAGTCCGGGGACCCCGATCTAGATGATACCATAATAAATGCTGATTGGGTTGCTAATCACTCCATCCTCCCCCATACCAACTTGTCCTCATATTTTCTTGAATTAGAGACTAAGGGCCTTTGCAGACTGCCAGAAATAGTGCAAATTGAGTCCACTTTAACTGCCCTGGCTCAGTGCTAGAGAATCATGGGAATTGCATTTTTTTCTGAGACATTGAGACTTCTCTGTCAGAGAGCTCTGTTGCCACAATAAACTACAGTTCCAATGATTCCCTAGCACTTAGTCAGGACAGTTAAAGTGGACTCAATTTGCACTATTTCTGGCAGTCTGCAAATGCGGCAACCCCATTGCGCTAAGAGGAGTAAGACCATATCTCCTACATACCACCTGCTGTGTTTCCAATCAACTTCTTTATCCATCTATCTCGAGGTTGTCCTTAGTCCAGCCAATGTTTTGTAACTCTGAATTTGAAGCCATTAGGTGTTTCAAAATCACATTGTTGGTTCCCTGGGAAGACCATCAGGTCTTTGTTACATTGCAGGATCTTACCAAGTACCCTTCAAGGCTTGGAAATCAGCTATAACTATTAGCCCCAGCTCTAGCCTCATGTGTGCATAGAAAGGCTCTTCTACTCGCTGTGTCACCCTCAGATCCTATGGTTTCCTCTTCAGGACAGATAAATATTACCTCCTCTACAACCCTAAGCCTCCACTATCCAATTTCCATATTTCCATTTCAGTAAGCTCTGTATGGTATTTCTGTTTGAATTATTATTATGTGTTTGGTTAACTCTTGCATATTTCTGAATAAAAACCTCTTTATATTCACCAAACTTGGAGTCCTCTAGCAGTTAGTACTGGTATACATGGGTGAAAATGATCCTCAAGTTACCCAGCCTCTCACAAGCCTCTTTGAGCTAAACAATTCCCCCAACATTTGAAGGGGACATTAACACAGTTGTTGGGAACCGCAAGTCCCTCCACCTTTTGGGGGTATTTCCTTGTGTTTCCATTCTATACCTTTAGTTCTGATAGTCCTTGAGGGCTGGTGGTGTATTGTTATTCACCAACTATTATATCAGGTTGAGAGAGAAAAGGAACCAACCACACTTCTCAGACACCAATTCCACTGGGCTTTTGTCTCTCCCCAACTGGCTTCCAGCAGTCATTGAATCAGGCTGAGGAACCTCATAAGATTAAGAACTTTTGCTTAACTTTTCTTGTTTTACTTTTCCCACCCTATACCCTTTTCCTTTCATGTCATGCATTTTTCAAATTTTATGCCTGTGGGCAGGGACTGTTTATATATATATTTAAATTGCTAAGTCACACTGAGAGCCTTTTTAGCCATAGAATGAGATATAAATATAGAACGCCTAGAGTCATTTCCTATGGAATGCCAAAACTGTTGATTGTAATTCAAATAATGTTTTTGAAAAAGAAAAATGGTGGAGAGAAAACCATTCTTGAGGTGAACAGCTTTATATTAGTATAAACTTTCATGGATTATAATCCACTTCCTGTGATAATCTTAATAAAGTTGCTGCCATTTGTCTTCAAGTGACATATTTTGTCCTACACATGCACAAACACAACACACATACACACTCCACCACTGGTACCACATATTCATGTTTATAAAAGTCCTCATCAGCTACAGCTAATCTGGATAATTTCTGGATCTCTTTGAGGATAAAATGACCAGAATAATTTTTCCTTCAAAAAACTGAAAAACATAGATTCAGCTTGGGGCTGGCCACGTTTTGGGTGCTAAAAAATTATGGGTGGGGCATGATTCAGTCTCATGTCATCTCTTTAACAGGTGGAAAATCTAGCAGATTCTTCATGAAGATTTCAGTCTGACTCTTTTGTTGCTCATAAATCTGTGATATAAAAACCTGCCAAAGCACAGCAAGGGGTGGGCGGGGTGTTCCTATCTCTACTGTTGGCTCCTAACTATACAAAGTAGAAGTCTAACCAAGCATTTTATTCTGGGATGTTAATTTTCAGTCCCATATGTGAAACATTTAACAAGAGCCTATATTTTTATTAGAGGAGAAGAGGAGAAAGAGGAAGAAACTTAGAAGGTGGAAAAGAAGGAGATAAAATTGAACTGAAATTATTTTCCTCTGTGCAAGTGCAAGTCAATCACGTGTACAGAGTGGGGGGGGGGAGGCTTCCCCCCTCCATGTTGGAATCTCTTTAGGAAAGAGGGGAAAGTGGGACAGAGGGCTAAGCAAGTACCAGATGCCCTATGCAAATCCTAGAATCTGCCTCCTGGTTTATCTAGCTCTGTTTTGGAAATAAATTTACAACTGTGTAAACAGACTATGGAACCCACCCTTCACATTTCATAGAAGAATCAATCCATTTGATTGAACGGCAACATGCAGAAATCACACTGGACCTATATTTTTGTAACACCCTGTTTATAATTTTAAAAAAAAGAAATTGAAATGCATGTCAAAAGTGAACATTAATTGTAGAATTGTTCCAGTTCCATTGAGCAAGTATGAGTAATTTGATGAACAGCACTAAGAAAGCTTTATGGAAGGTTTACACTCATGTGGAAATTTCTCTGCTAGCACTCTTATTGTTTACATCCATGTTCTCCAAGGTGGTACCCTTCAGATGTGTTGCACTAAAACTTCCAGCACCTCCAGCCAAGGCAGCTCTCAGCCATGCTGGGTTGAGATTATAGTAGTTGTAGTCCAACACATCTGGAGGGCACCAGCTTGGAGGAACATTGGTCAACACCATGACATTCACAAACAGCTGCATTCACCAAACAGTACAGTAACCTGGAAAAGCAAATTTTTCATTCTTGTGCCACAATAAAGTCATGATTTTTATATATGCATATATTTAAAAATTGCGTAGAAATCTGTCATCGGAAAAATCAGCTATAAAGTTTCAAATGTTTAAAATAGTTTTGTTATATCAACAAGTAACAGTCCCAGCATTAACTAAATATTCTTGAGAACAAACAAGGGTGCTGCAAAGGATGTTGCAGGAATATAAGAATAAAACTTTGACCAACAAGCTGACTTCAAATGGAAAGTGCTTGTCATATTTTATAGGTATGCAATTTCTTGTAGAAATCTCCCCTGCCTCTTTCCTCTTTCCTTCCATCAAGCCGAGTAGGTAATTTCCAAGAAATCCTAGACAGTTAAAACTGAATTTTCATACACAACATATTCAAAACTTACCCTTCTAAGCAACGACCTCGCTCACAGATATGATGGGGGAAAGATGAAATAAGAACAGAGCTGAAAGAACTAGAGAGGCTGGTACACTACAGTGCCGAAAGAATGTGCTAGCTCACCTGAAGTCTGATGCCACTCCCTTTCTTGTGGTTGCACTCTCTCTTAATCATCCCTCTTGGCAATTTACACATGATAGAGAAAGGCATTCAGGTTGAACTTGCCAAGTATAAAGCTCCAAAAGACTGTACTAACATGATCCAGCAGGAAGCAGATCTTTTATGAAGACTTCTTTCTTGGGTGAATTTTGTAAAGAAGGCCGGGCAGGAGGACTGGGGTAGCAAACACATGTGCAATTGCAAACATGAAATAAGCAACATGTTTCTGTTGCCTTTGACAGCAGCAGGTCTATGCCCTCAAATAAAAGAAAACAAGCACCAACAAAGCAAATTAGATTATTCTACTTTCAGCTACCTGGCTCAGCTTTGGAAATAAATCTATGGCTGCATAAGGCAGGAAAGGTATGCAAGTTGATAGATTTTTTTCTGTATTTTCTTTAACCTGCTGTATGTATAAGTCTAGAAATTTTAGTCAAAAAATCAACCCCAAAACCTGGGTCAACCCATACATGGGACAATGTAAGCATCTCCTTGCTTAAGAAGAGTAGCAAAAGGTAAGAGCTTAGGGGTGAAGCAGACTGCCCTGAAGAAGCGGATCTGTGAAGCCTTTTTGAGCACTGGATTGGGGCCTCAGCATCTGCACACTGCAGCCCCAATCCAGTGTTTTTCCATGGTAAAAGAAGCGGCAAAATGCCGCTTCTTTTTGACCTGGAAAAAGGGTGCTCTTGCTGCCACCGCCACTGCACTTTTCCGCACTCTTTTCGGTATGCAGCATGTAAATGCTATACAAAAGGAGCGCCGTAATGCTGTCCATCATGCAGTCAGGTGGGCAGTGTGACACCAGCTCAGGGGTGGTGTCGGGGTACATATTGTCCAAACGCCATACCTCCATGCTGCCCCCAAGCTGGTGTTTAGTGCCAGTCTGTACAGCCCCTTTTCTGTCCCAGGAGCACCTAAAAGAAGCACATACTCCCTCTACTTTCTTTGCCATGGTGCCACCCCTAACATTTTTTAATGTCTGGGCAGGAAGATGACAGTGGTGGCACCTCTTTGGTACTTCCCTTCAAAGGAGCACTGAGAAGAATCAGTCCTTGGCCTCGTTCCCACTATGATTTAAAGCGAATTGCTGATTGGGTTATATGACCATTGTTCCCACTTGAAACTGGTTCCAATCCTATTGAGCTTGGTTATAATCGCAATGAAGCGAGGCAAACACACAAAAAAAAATGCTGTTTCCTGACACTAGTTTTTTGGCAGTTCTTTTGAAAGAATCGATTCTGAAGCATGTTCAACAAGTGAGAATAACAGACCTGAATCGCATCATTCTGGAGAAGGACTAATGGCAGAGGGGTGTTTACCATCCCTCCTCAGTTTTTGGGAAATCAGCCATTTCCCACTCCCTGTCATCTCTGCCTTTGTGCTTGTGGTGTGACCTATGGGCGCATTATATATACAGAATATGCGATCCATTGATTTTGCAACTACTTGCAATTACGAGCGGACTACAGCTCAGTGAGGCAAGTAGTTGCAGAACCAAAAGGTCGCATATCCTGTCAATTTTTTAAAATATATATGTATGTATATTTAGTTCTCAAGCTGGGCTGCTCAAAGGGGAAATGGTGTGCTTGAGCAGCCTGGGTTGCTGAGGGGCAGAGGAAGGCTCAGTTACTAAAGTCGCCCCACTTGACACTTGGAATGGCCCCGTCCTCACCATGTTGCTGCTTGCGTCATGATCATGTGCAGATGATTGACATGCATTTTGAAGCAGCACAAACTAGTGGGGACAACAATCATGCCAAAAAATAAGCAATTACAAGGGAATAATGAAAAGCTCTGCTTTCATAGTGGGAACAATGGACCTTTTGGAATCAATTCACCAACACAGAGTGAAGGTGAATCGCAAACTGGTTTATATATAAGTGGGAACGAGTCCCTTGAAGGACCTGAATAAGAATAAGGATTTTTCTATGTTTGTCAGCTTTCAGGAGTTTAAATGTCTGTGTGTGTGTATGTGTATGTGTATGTGTATGTGTATGTGTATGTGTATGTGTATGTGTATGTGTATGTATATGAAGGGAAACCCAAAATATTTCAAGATAGAGTTTGGATACAAAACCATGAATATGTAGGTAAAACTGAAACAAGACGAACTGGAAAGTCTCAATATTTTCAGAGACTTTTCCTCTTTCTGGATGAGCCCAAAGAGAAATCTGGCAGACTAGAAACCATCAATTTTCTTTTTAATAGAAAACCCCACTCTGCTAGTACGAACAAAAAGATTTCAGAAAGGAGTGGGGAAACCAGAAACATCCCCAATCTTGGAAATAAAAGTAGTAATTACAGGAGTAAAAACCATGATCTCCTGATATATTTGGCCAGTCTGGATGAGTTAACTCTGTACAGGGGAAATAGCAATTTGTGTTTAATCATAAATGGAAGTGAAAGCTTTTGAGTCCTTCACAGCCTGTCCAGAGATGGAGAGGGATTACATGTGTTCAAATCCACTTACTGTATATACTGTATAAGTCAGCTTCATGTATAAGTTGAGGACAGAATATGGATTTTGATATCACCTCTGGATAAGTCAAGGGTAAAATTTAGGAGCATGTAACAAAGGATGTAAAGGGTGAAGCAAAGGGAAACATTGACAATGAACTTACAAAATTCCCACAGGCATAACTGTGCTCACCCTAAAGGCTGGATGGATGAGGAGGGAAATATGATAAATGGTGGCTGTGTGATGTGTGAGGGATGAGACCAGGCCCTGTCAGAGCTAAGAAAATGCACAGATGCCAAAAAGGATGAAAAGGCAAAGCAAAGAAAATGGCAATGACACCAGCAGTGATTATAGCCTTTAACTTTAATGTGATAACTTTGGGCCTATACAGACTGCCAGAAATAATGCAGCTTGAGGCCACTTTAACTGTCCTAGTTCAGTGGTAAGGAATCATGGGAACTGTAGTTTATTGTGGCACCAGAGCTCTCTGACAGAGAAGGTTCAATGTCCCAGAAAAAAAAATACAATCGCCATGATTCCCTAGCACTGAACCTCAACCTGCATTATCTCTGGCAGTCTGTAAAGGCCCTATAGAGTTGTACTGGAGAACCCTAGAAGTTCCTAGAGAAAACACTTCTCTAGACATTTGTAGGTCCTCCAGCATGATTCTATGATCAACCTCTGCAGATGTTATCCATAGAGTTGCACTGGAGGACCTGGAGATTCCTATAGAGGTAAAAATAGTGGGGGGTGGGTGGGTGTTATTTGTGGTTTTACCACATTCCTGGGAATCCTATCCCCTAACCCCAGCAAATGTGGAGGAACAACTGTATAGTCAAAGTGTCAAAATACTTTAGCAGTCTTACACTATTCAAGATATGGAGTTATTTTCTTTTATTGCTAAACATTGTTCTTTCCCTTATTTGACATCTCTTGAATCTGGGTTCTGGGGAAAAAAATCACTGTTTCTTGGCAGCACCCATGTAGCTCCAGCACAACACAAACAGCTACAAACAGCCAACATTTCAGAAAAACTGTGCTAATTTAAACTAAAATGGGAAATAGGAATGAAAAATTCCTGGGAATCTGGGAGTTCTCTGGGAATCCTCTCCACAATATTCTGGCCCTAATTGAGATTGCTCCCCTCCATATTCATGGCTTTTTTTAGGGGAAATGTCAAGGACAGTAGTTGCAGTCATGAATCCTGCATGTCATAGTGTCCTAGTACTCAGAAAATTAAGAGTTACAAAACACAACCATTGAATATTACAGTATGTACATAATCTTACAAAAGCAAGTTGTTTGTTGTTGTTGTGTACCTTCAAGTCATTTCTGGTTTATGGTGACCCTAAGGCCAACCTATCATGGGGTTTTCTTTGCAAGTTTCTCCCGAGGGAGTTTGTCATTGCCATCCTCTGAAGCTGAGAGAGTGTGACTTGTCCAAGGTCAACCAGTGAGTTTACATGGCCTGAGCTGGGATTTGAACCCTGGTCTCCAGAGTCATAATCCAATGCTCAAA
>CM034706.1:98368124-98381777 GCA_020142125.1 Phrynosoma platyrhinos
AGAGCCAGAGGTGAAGAGCTACAACTCCCATCATCCCTGACAGCCTGTCCCTGTTCTAGAGCATCCCAGTGATGTCATTTCCAGATTATTGCCATTTTCTTGCATTCCTCTCCCATGGTTTTCCCTCAAAATCTATCTTCTAGAATTACATCTACAGCTCTAGCTTATCTAGTTCAAACAAAGCAGTATTCAGGCTTTTCATGCCTTTTGTGCTTTTAAGTCAGAGGTGAGAACTGTGCAGATCTTCAGGATAATGTTACTGAATTTCAGCTGCCAGTATTCCTTGCCACTGGCTATACCATTCACAACTGAGCTTTAAATGAAACACTTTTTCCTTGCAGATTCAGCCCACTTTATTTTTTCCTAAGTATCCCCACTTTACGATTAATTTTCCTTACATAGCTCCTCTGTGAATATCAGCATCCCTGCTTCACAATCCCCCAAGGAAGAGGAGAGAGAGAGCTGAAAGCATGACTCTGCTATTTTCATTTATTTATAAGTAAGAGAAATCAGTAAAGACCCATTCATAAGTGAGACTTTTAATGGGAAACACTAATTCCCTAGACAGGATCGATAATGGATAATAAAATAGGGTGAACCTTCAAGCATTTTAAAAAAAATTAAATTACCAGGGATCTTTGTAAAAGAGAATCTCTTGGTTCGGTGCAGAAGGAATTTGGCTATGGGGAACAGCTAAGAGAAAAATGGACTCAATGCTGTGTGACACCCTGTTTTAATTTCATCTAAGTCTTGAATTCTCCCTGAAAGCCAAGGGGGGCTACAGATGGGTGACTCCGGGCCACCCCGGAAAGCGGAGGATTGGGGCCACAGCAATCTCACACTGTGGCCCTGATCCTCCCTTTTGCCGCTCCGAAAAGAGCAAAAGGGTGCCCTAAGAGCCAGCGTGTGGCTCTTCTTCACCCATTCCAGCGCAGCGCATCAGAACGCTGTGTCGGGACAGTGTCCTGATGCTGTGCACCATGCGTAATCGCTGCCCTATCCCATCTCTGCTTCCAGGCCGGCCCTTTGGGCCAGTCTGTAGAGGCCCCAAGATAACTAAATTAATGCTGTCATACTTTGACCATATCATGAGAGGGCATGACTCATTAGAAAAGACAATATTACCAGAAGAAAGGAAAGAGATTATTGCATAGAGTAAAAAAGGCATCTTATCTTTTCCAGCTTGAATCCTCTTCTGGGATGCATCTGGGTACTATCATATGTAAATCGCTGCCAAATCCGCCAGCCAAAATGCAACCTAGGTAAACCACAGCTCCAAGCCACACTCAGCTGGCTGTTTTTCTAAAACAGAAGCTTCCGACTTCGAAAATAGTCTGGCTGAGTGCAGCTTGGAGCCGTGGTTTATCTGGGTTGTATTTGGCCAATAGATTCAGCAACGATTTACATATGATATTACCTGACTGCATCCCGGAAGAGAACTGAAGCTGGAAAAGGTAAGCCAGATTTTTTACCCCACGCAATGAGCTCTGAAGACTGCATTCCAATCTGATGGATAGACTCAATCAAGGAGGACATGGCCCTGAGTTTTAGGACCTGAACAGACCAGCTGAGGATAGGGTGTCTTGGAAGTGTCATTCACAGCGTCGCCATGAGTCAAGGTCAACTTGTAGGCCATTAGTTACAAGTACTGAAAAGCAGTAACTCAGCAGTGGTTCCTAATGTGGAAGCACTTCAAGAGAAAGTTTAAGAGGAGCTCCAGCCAGTTTTCTCCAAGCCACCATTCTCTACATCTGTAGTACATCATCCACATCCAATTTTCCAGCAGGGAACAGAGAAAAGCACTCCAGATGTGAGTACAAGCCAGCTAGGACAATTGTCAGTATGATGCTTGTAAAGGCACAATAGACGCCTGAGTACGTTTTGTTGTTTGTGGATTGTTAAGGTTGCTGAGTTAGCTCAAATTGCCCAACTGATATGGTTTTTAAAGGATAAACCCATTGAGGATGTTTTGAAAGAAAACAATTGAGGTGGCTTACAACATTAAAATCAGCACAGTATAAAATACATACCCAAACTCATAACCCTTCCTACCCCTTAAAACAGAATTAAATCAAGATAGAATTAAAACATATGAGTTAAAATCAATTTAAATTATAAAAAGTCTAGATGGTGGTAAAAGACTGAACAAAGACAGCAAGTTAAATAAAAATACAGCAGGTCCATTAAGAATAGGACTCTGGACTCTGGAGGCTGGGAGATCTAATCAGGAAAGGCCTGCCGGAAAAGATCCGTCTTCACAGCTGTTTTAAAGCTGTTTAAGTTGGTAATCTGATGGATCTCTGTTCCAAAATCATTTTTAAAAAGAGAGAGATAGCCTGGAAACTTGAGTGATAGCCTGGAAACTGAGCCTGGAAACTTGAATTCATTTCGATTAACCAAGTATTTCTGTACCATCACTTCACTTATTGTGTGGTGTGGTGACTGAATGACTGAATCAAGAATAAGAATCAAATAAGCTTATCACACCAGTACCTATAACGTTCCCATCAAGTCCCTGGAATGTAACGATATGGGAACGGGTGTTACCGCATTAGACTATGGATAACGGGATAGTAACGTTATGAGAACACATATAATCACACTGCATTTACTGTTGTACCGGTACCGGCGCTAAAGTAGTTCCTCAGCCGTCCCTCATTGGCGCATGCTCACTGTTGCAAAAACCCCTATGTCTGCATTGGAAAGAATGCTACCGAGAGTTTTAGGTAGTGAGCATTCATTGTTTTTTCTTGTAAACATGACACAATTCAATCTACAAAAATTAAAAAATATTTTTTTTAATTGCCTGTGGCACCTTCCTTGCATCAACACTGGAAGGGTTGAGTTGAGTTTGTGGACATTCTAGGACAGGAGGGGAGGAGGTTGGCTTAGCCAATCAGAACACGAGGACAGATTGAGACCGGGTAGGATTATCGCACACACATCGTATTGAATGGTCTCAAAGCATTCTTGCTGGCTGAGGACGCATTTTTACAGTTCTCCTGCTGGAACGGGTTAGGGACTGTCAGAGCACAGAATGGGAACTTGAAAAGGATCATACCATGCAATAAAATATGTTCCGTTCCATTCTCATCACATACTCATTACGTTCCGAGAACACAGTGTGATAAGCTTAAAACACTGTAGTCTTGTGTATAGTTGATAACCCAGAAGCACATTCTAATGAGTTCAGTGGGACTGACTTGAAGATAAAAGTGTATAGGATTGCATCTCTGTCAGGCAATCATGCACATTTCAATAAAGAAGCAAACCTGGTTGGTTTTAATCGGATTTTCTTTGTGTGTGTGCGTGTGTGTGTGGGATTTTAATCTGCATCATTTGATGTGAATTCAAAACAACACAACACAACAGTTTTTGGAGTATTTTGGATTTCCAGATAAGGGAGACTCAACCTGTAGTCAATCCCTGGGAGGGAAGACTGGCAGATTCAGGAGATAGGGCCAGTCAAAACCCAGACTTGTTGAGGTTCAAATCAGACCTAGAAAGACAAGCTGACTGAAAGTGCAATCTGATAACACTGTTGCTGTGGGAAGCCAATGTCAAACACAACTGTAAATTCAAGGCGTGTGTGCCAATTTAGGAATAGATAAAGCTGGTAGCTAGTGACAACAAACATAGGAGAGTGATTAGGAAGCTCAATTACACATAGTTTAGGATGTGGCTTGCTTAAGCAGTAGAGAGACCAGAACTGAGAACTGATTCTCTACAACTCCAGTTGTGCCTAGTTGGAAACCAGCATCCAAAGAGCCTTTAGTCTTGGAAGCCCTATTCCTTTTGAAAGGCTTAATTTGTTTGTGCCTTAAAGCATGTATGTCACTAGTGACAGGCAGCCTGTGTCTGTACCTTCTGGCATTGATGCTCTCTAGAGCTGAGTGGTCACTTCGCTGCTGCCTCTCATTTTGAGGACAAGGTAGGTTTCTTGGTGACCTGTCTGTGAGTCTCTCAAGGCATTTTCTTGCTTAAAGGACAAATGCAGGCACCATTCACACTACAAAAATAACCCAGTGTGAACCCAGGTTATTTCCTTTGTGTTCACACTTGCCCTGAATGCACTCAGTGCATTTTAGAATGTAAAGGCAATGGTATTCTGCATTGACCACTGTAGGGGGTGCTGCTCATCTCCTTTACTGAGCTGAAGAGCCAGCATTGTCAGGGACTACTCTGTGATTATGTGGCCAGCATGATTGCACAGAACGCTGTTTACCTTCCCACCAAAGTGGTACCTATTTATCTACTTGCATTTGCATGCTTTCGAACTGCTAGATTGGCAGAAGCTGGGACTAGTGACAGCCCATCATGCAGCACCCAGGCCTCGAACTGCCAAGGCTACCCAAAATCCCACTTAACCGGGATATTTGATACTGGGTTTTTCCCAAAGTTTTCTTGAAAGATCCACATCAAGACAAAAAAATAAGTGTGAATGCACCCGTAATCTCTTGAAGTGTATGAAAGGTGCCTACGGAAATACTAGCATTGGTGGGAGTCTTCAGTTCTGGAGTTTTCACCAGAGAAAAAACAGGGTTATGAATGACACTAAATGATCTATGGCATTATATACATTGTAAAATGCTGAGTATTTCTTTACTTCAAGTAGCAACCATACAGCCCTGAAGGGATTGTTATGTTGCAACTCCCAGTATTCTTCAGCACTGGCTCTCCTTGGAATTTGCACTGGCTGATGGAATTTGCAATACAAAAAATTAGGAGAACCTCATGATCGCTACCACTGTGTTGGCTGGTATGTACTGGGGAGTACATGAAGAATGGTGACAAATGTGGAATGTTGAGTAGAGTATATTTTCATGGGGATGGTGACTGGCTGAGAGAGTGAGACTGGGAGGTGCTGTTGGAGAGTGAGAGCAAGGAAAACAATGTCCAATAGGGTTAAGGTTTAGATAAATACAAAGTGGGAGGATCTGAGTTGTGAAAGAAGAAATCAATTGTGGCTGAATCCAAACCTGCAAAATAATTCAGCTTCAGTGCACAGTGTCTAGCCTGAATTTTGCCTCATCAATACCAAACATACCCCTTTTCATCCAAACTCAAACTGATCTTAGAGCCACACATTTCCCCCAATTATTCACATCAGTATAAATTAGTATTTCTACCAGTGTCTGTGTGCTCAATGAAACAGCCACAGTGGCTCTGGGTTTTTTTCCTTCCCAGCATGCATATGCGTATATGTGTCTGTGTGTGTTTCTGTGTGTGTATATATATACATATAATATATATATATATCTCCACATAAACTTAAATTAACCAATCGCCTTTCTTGTACCAATGCGCTTCCATTGGGTGGGCCCTTGCCAGGTTCCCTTGCCTGGGGGAAATTATAATAATTAATAATAATTTTTATTTATAACCCGCCCCTCTGCGTGGCAATCGGGGCAGGGAACAACCAGTATAAAACAGAACAAAGTTAAAAATCAAACCCTCATCCCATAATCCCACCCTCCCATCCCCTTAAAATAGAATTAAACAGCAAGATTAAAATGCCACATTAATAAAAAAAACAATTATAAACATATAATAACAGAAAATAGAATCAGAGGCAACAATTTAAAAACTCATCTCCCAGCTGAAAGTTGTTCAGGGATGGCCTGCCGGAAGAGATCCGTCTTTACTGCTTTCTTAAAAGCAGCAAGGGTAGTAATAAGACGGATCTCATCCGGCAGGCCATTCCATAGCCTGGGAGCGGCCCCATTTATGCAAATGTAGTTTTTTAGAAGGAAGGAAGGAAGGACAGACAGAGGAGGAGCATAGTGAGAAGAAAAAAGCTAAAAAGAGTTTGTTTCAGTTCCAGCCGCCATCTTTTTATAGCAAATCATGCAAATCTGCCCTGCACCCAAAGCTGCTGTCTCAAGCCTTCCCACTCCAATTTACAAAAGGAGCACTCAGGGCTGGAAGGGATCAGCTTTGGCATCATCTTAATGTTCCCCCCTTGACCTCCAAGTGCACTTCCATTCTCCGCAGTTCTTACCTGGGGAATAGTCAGAATTTCTGTTTTGTTCATTTCACAGCACTCACGCCCCACAATGGTAGCCGCTACTCCTGCTTCCATTTTTCATTCCTAAAGGATGGGGCTGTGTGTGTGTGTGTGTGTGTGTGTGTGTGTGTACACAAGAGGTGCCCCATGCCTGCCTGTTTAGGGATTTCCTTTTGTCTTTGCGCCCTCCAATGTGCCCTCCTCCTGCCAAGGCAAACTCTGCCACATTTGACAGGGAAGTCAAGTTTCAAGCTGTTCCACTCTGCTTTACAATGGAGAGCACCTAAGGCTGAGTGGGGTATGGTTTGCCTTCACATTCAAGCAATACTTGGAAATTGTTTCCCTGTTTATTGTTATTGTTGTTTTAAATTAGATTTTAATTGATGCCAATTTAATGTATTTTTAAGAGGGGGTTATATGTCTGTTATAATGTGTGGGTTATAATTTTAATGTAAGCTGCCTTGATAGCCTTGGCTAAAGGTGGGGTAAAAATAAATGATTATTATTAATTATTATTATTATTATACCTCCCCAGCTCCCAGGTTGTTCCCTCTCATCTTCCCTGTTAAATGTGGTACAGTCTGCCCTGCCCAATGGGGGAGGAACGCAGGGGGGCAAGGAGGAAAGGAAACCTATGGCAGGAAGGCATGGGGTAACTCTTGTATACACACATGCTGGGATCATCCGCTGCCATCACTGTTGAGAATCAGGTTTCACATCAGGTTCTTAACTCTCATGCCCCAGGATGGAACATTTTAGGCCCTCAAAGCCACATTTTGTCACAGAAACTATACAGAACTACACCTACAGGATAGGCATTGTATGTCACCTTGACAGCTTCAAGCATCTTTCCCAAAATCTCAACCACTGTTTTGTAAAAACAGAAAAGAGACGAGACATATCTACTGCTTTCCCCCCATCCACCCACCTATTGGGATATATTTTTGTCACAGTCAATGCAACACATTGGGACTAAAAAAAGTGTTTCCTACTGTTTTCCACTGAATCCCCCAAATTCCCCTGTTTTCCACTGAAAACAGTAGCATGAAAAGTTACATGGGTCCTTTACAGACTGTCAGAAATAATGCAGCTTGAGGCTACTTTAACTGTCCTGGTTCAGTGCTAGGGAATCATGGGAATTGTATTTTTTTCTGGGACATTGAGCCTTCTTTGTCAGAGAACTCTGATGCCACACTAAACTACAGTTCCCATGATTCCTTAGCACTGAGCCAGGACAGTTAAAGTGGCCTCAAGTTGCATTATTTCTGGCAGTCTGTAAAGGCCCATGGTCTGATTGCCAGATAGTCCCATTTTGATTTGTTGGATGGGGGGAAGAGAGACACTGAAATTTTAACTGGGTTCAGTAAATAAAAGAAGTGTGCATTTAACCATAACTCGAAATACGCCAAAATTTCCCAATACTCTAAAATTCCCATTCAATGCAATATCCAACACCAGTTTTTTTGTACTGGTAAATTAGGGTTATTGTTTTTTAATCATCTAGAACAAAGTAATCAAGTGATGTTTGTACATTTAACAGGCTGTTCAGAGGGTTGGTCCAATCATCTCCGCAAAAAAGAACCCTGAGGGGATCAACAGAACATATCTCTCAAGAATGGCAGTTTCCTCTTCCTACCCCCAAACTGAGGTGTTCAAAAGCAATGGCAAGAAGGGGTGTGTGTGTGTGTGTGTGTGCCTGTGGTAATTTATACAGACAGTTGCTAAAAAGAAACTTATCAGAAAAAGGTATGATATATGGAGATACCATGCACACACACAGGATCAGGAAGGGTGCACTGTCCCTCGCTGCCCTGTGCTGCTCTATCCATGAGTAGATTGGTGCATGACAGGGATGGGGGTGCATTTCGCTGGGTGTCACCCCCACTTCTGGGGTGTCACCGAGTGTGGTCCGCACTGCCTGCACCCTCCTAGTAACTCCACTGGAAGCAGTCATAACAGTTAAACTAGAATATTAGCACTATAAACAGTTTAGTAGTGATATTGACCTAGGACTTTTGAGACAGTGTTGAAAATCCCTACTCAGCTATGAAAACCCAGTGGGTTGCTTTAGGCAAGTTACATACTCTCATCTTCAGAGGGTGGCAAAAGCAAACCCCTCTGAAAAAATCCTGCCAAGAAAACCCCATGATAAGGGTTACCTTAGGGTCGCCATTAGTCAGAAACTTACCTTCCCGCATGACATCGTAGTACCTCCATTCTCCCTCCAGAGGGAGATGGTTATAAATACAATTGTCCATCCCCATTCGCGGACTTGGAGTCTGCAGTCTCATTCCTTTGCGGACAGCAAGCAATAATAATAATAATAATAATAATAATAATAATAATATACAGACACAAGAAGGAACAAAATGACGCGCGCCCTTGCAGCACATGTGTGGGGCCTCGCACAGGAGGGTGCAGCCATTTAAAAAATGGGGACTTGAATATTTGTGATACTTCTGATTTGTGGGAGGTGGGCAGAACAGATCCCACGCGAATCGGAAAGGACGACTACATGCCTGTTGGCAAATTTATTTTTCCAGCAGGATAAAAGCCACACTTTTACTGTTGTCTCCCTCGGGAAGAACGGAAGTGCTTCAAGGGCAAGTGGAGAGGTAAACAGAAAGACATTTCAACCTCGCTGCCTCTCATCACTGTCTCTTGTCTTACTTTTTTAATGTGATAAAGCTCTTAAAGGCACACAACAACAAAATACAGGGTAAACAACAAGGAATTGTTATTCTCTATTTCAGACACAGGGTGGCATCATAACTTCACAAGATGCACAGAATTTTTTAAAAATACAGTATATTTCAGAGAAAGGAACTAACAAAACCACTTCTGATCGCCTTAATGGACAACAAAAACAACATTTTGAAAAATTTAGGCCTGCGGCTCTTGTCATTTTTTTCCCTTCTGTTGTATGATTTTTAACACCTTTGCCTGATGAAGAAGTCAGTGGAGCTTCAAAAGCTTACAAGATACATTTTGTGCATTTTTTGGTTGGCCCAGTAAAGGATTAATGTTTTGTGGATTTTGGATGTTACTGTATTTTGTTTCTTGCCTAAGAAAATTATATGAAATTCATGGAGTCGCCATAAGTTGGCAGGTGGCTTGAAGGCACATACACACACACATAAAAAAGGGTTAGATCTCTGGAGGGAAGTCAAGTAATTGCAGCCACCCCATGGTCAACAAGAAAATTTACTTGTAACAAGTAGCAGGAGGATTATCCTTCCCTGTCAGTTTGCACATGCCATTGCCTGTAACAGAAGTACCTTTTTCAAGTATCCACAGACACTTGGAGCTTACACAAATGGTGATTACACACCACAAAGACAAATCCCGCTGTAGGACTATGTAAAGTATCTGTCAAGATTTCCTTATGCTAGTATTATATATATATATTTGTGATACTTCTGATTCGCAAGAGGGGGGCAGAACGGATCCCACGCGAATCGGAAAGGACGACTATATGCCTTTTGACAAATGGATTTTTCCATTTTTATATTGCTCACTTGCAGTGTATAGTTCTTCAGGTATCAACCCTCTACTCCAAGTCTATAGAATTTAAATCTAGTGGCTCTGAGCAGAGGTTGGAAATAATCACTCTTAAACATTTATTTCCTACACTAATTTCTAAAAAAAAATGGTAAAAAATTATTTTAACAATTGTTATCAGTACATGAAAATTATGCTAATGATTGGAATAAGGAATAATGTTTCATATTACTTAAATTACTTTTGGAGTAATCTTGATACAAAGCTACTTTGACCATTTTTAGTATAAGATATCTGAAATTTATCTTTAAAGATAAATTTTGGACACCCCGTATTTTTAATTTATTTTTAATTATTTTAAAAGAAATGCATTAGTAAAAATTGTTGCGCATAATTTATTTGATAATTCACACTAAACATTTCTGAATTAAGATTAACAAATTAAAGGTATATCTCAGTTAACTAGAAATTGCTTATACACATATACTTCCATTAACAAAGTAGATGGGTTCCTGTAGATTACTTCTTTAACAGAAACTTTGGTACCAAGAGATAGAAATAACATGGAATGAATAGGAATAGGATCCTACACTACAGAAAAGAAGAACAGAAGAGCATGTTTCAGCAAAACTTTTATTCAAAACTAACATTGTGCATTTTTTAGTCTCTTGGAGACCATTTGAAAGCTTCCTCTAGAATGCATCCTAGAGTTTTTTTCCCTCCAACAGGCTCCATTTTTCTTATGATCTCCCTTGTAGTGGTGACACTTGTTGATCTATGCTTTTTCAACATGTCACGGTAGCTGGTGAGACAGAGTAATTTGCTTTCTCCTTTTCTTTCCATTTTGCTCAACACACATGCTCAGTAAGTGATTCTGGAGGCAGCTGTTTACCTTATTTGCTGTACATAAGCAGTAGTATCACTAAGGGACTGCAGCGGGTGTGGGACACACCAGGTGACACTTTAAGGCAGGGGCAGGCAACCTTTCTGAAACCTGGGCCAGTCTCCTGTAGCCCAGGTCTCGGCTGAGCCGAGGGGGGGGAATGGTGGTGCGCATGTTCATGCGTACGCGCGAACCCTCTGCCACCGTGCGCGACCCCCTCCCTGCACACGCGGCCGCATCCGCCGTGGCACATGTCGCGGCCGCCATTTTGTAAATCAAAATGGTGGCCGTGATGCGTTTATGCATGCGCAAGAGTACTGCGCATGCGCAAACGTATCACGACCACCATTTTGATTTACAAAATGGCGAGTGCGGCCGCAGAGCGGCAAAAACGCACCGCAGTGGCGGCAGCAACCTTCGCCCTGGATCGGTAAGTCCAGGGACCAGGGCCTTAACCAGCCCCCAGGCCGTAGGTTGCCGGTCCCTGCTTTAAGGGGGTGATCTCACTACTCCGCAAATATTTGCCTTTGGGCAGAAACAGATTGTGGTGTTCGCTTGCATCCCATTAAAGTGCTGAAGAGATGGGGTGAGTGGGGTAAGGCTCAGTGGGAGAAAGGGGAGGCCCCAGGCTGTTGGTTTTTAAATTAAAATTTCAAATTTCAAAAATTAATTTTTAAATTTCAAAAAAAATAAAATCTTTTTAAAAAAATCTTTAAAAACATCATCTTTTACCAAATTTTCACTCTAGCACATGAAACTATATATATATGTGAATACATTTAGGCTGCACATCTGATATTGTAATTTAAAGGTATATAATTTTAATTTTGCTTATTTCACAACTATTGCCATTACATTCAGTGATGTATGGGAATTACGATTTATGAGTAACATTAATACAAAAAACAATATTAAGGATTCTGTATGGTGTGATTTTCCTGAAAGTAAAAAGAGGCTGATTTTGTCCACTTTCGGTGCAGGGTAATGTCGGATTAATGCTCAATGCCCCTGATGTGTCTGAAAACGATCCCACTTTTGCAAAGCAAAAGCAAAGCAACCTCATTTATATACCACTTCATATCGCGCTATGGGATGTCTACGCAGTTTACAACTGTAAGCTCATTGCCACCCAACAATTGGGTACTAATTTTAGCGACCTCGGAAGGATGCAGGATTCCCAGAATTTAAATCCAGTTTCTGCACGGGATTTGGGCACTTAGCCCCCTGTGTGATAACCTCCAATGTTTTCATGTGCTGCTCTAATGTTCATGAACACACATAAGTAGTTTGCATGTAAATACAATCACAAGTACTTAAAAATATGGCCTGTCATAATTTCACATGCAGATGAAGCTCAGTTTGACTTCTGATAATTTTCTACTGAGTAATAATGTATTTCAGACATAGGAGATTATCACACATGGATTTTAAACTGTAATTGTGGTTGTAAAAATAGCACCTTTGGCAAAACGTATCATACAGTATTGCCTCCAACCCATAGCTGCTGTGTCTCCAAAGTGTGGTTAAGGCATTTCTTTTCATTGTTGGGGGGAAACCCATCAATAAGCTCCCAATTGTGCTGCAGTCCCATTAGTCCTCAGGTGTAAAATGTTGCTGCCATGGCAGTTGCAATATTAGCACTCATGTGGTGTTAAGGAGAGTGCAGTGCGATGGCAGAAACAGCCCCTATCGTGCTATTTTGAAGATGTGTGATCATGGCTGCTAACTGTCCTGGCTCAGTGCTAGGGAATCATGGGAACTGTATTTTTTTTCTGGGACATTGAGCCTTCTCTGTCAGAGAGCTCTGGTGCCACAATAAATTACAGTTCACATGATTCCCTAGCACTGAGCCAGGACAGTTAAAGTGGCCTCAATTTGCACTATTTCTGGCAGTCGGTAAAGGCCCTGTTAGCTAAAAATCACTGCAGGAAATTCTGGCGAATAATAAATGTCTAGTATAATAAATAAATGTATACAGCAAACTATGCTTGGTACAGTAGAAGGCAACAGGAAAAGAGAAAGAGCATATGACAAGCAAATTGCTTCAATCAAGGAAAACACAACCCACAGTTTGCTCAGCTGGACTCAGTGAGGTCCCTGACAGCAGTGTCAGTCTCCTTTGAATGTTGAGGAAATAATTAGCCCAAAAGGAGGTATGCAAGAGGTGAGTAACTTACTAGGATCTTTTTACTGCCATGGCAGTTGCAATATTAGCAGTCATGTGGTGTTAAGGGGTTTTTATACCAGTACTCACTGCAGTGAAAGACTCCACTTTGAAGTAAATAAGATGTTTTATTTAGAAAATGTGTAAAGAAGTACACAAAACAAGGACTGGTTCAATCTCAAGATTCACATCAGGCTATAGAAAGGAAGATTAAAAGGTTGAATAATGGAAGATTAAGGGTTAAGAGGGTGTATGTACCAATCTAGGGACGTTATCACACGTGGCCCAGAAACTGAAAATAAAGTGGAAACGAGGCATCCCGAAAATAAATGGGAAATCTTGTTTCCGCAAACGTCATTACCTTCATTGCGCATTTACAGTAAGTGTATCGAACGTCCACACACAAGAGAAAAAAAACCGTAAATGTAGCCGAAATGAGCCTCCTGCACATGCGCAGATAGAGTAATGCTCACGGGAACCATGGGTAATGACGGGGAAATGCGCCACAATACATATTTGGTTATCAGACCCGCAGTAAATGCGAAATGATTCCCGTCGCGCAATTGCAATTCCTCAAGAAACCGAAATTCAAAAGATCTCGGTTCTTTCCACTTTCTGTCCACTTTCTGTCGGGGTTCTGTGCGACGTCGTGTGGAAACGCGGGCAAATAATCCGGATTCAGTTGGCATTTCGTTTGGATTCTGTTTGGATTGAGCCCCGTGTGAGAACGTCTTAGGAGAGAGAAGTCTGTTGAACACTCAGAGAGCATCCAAGGGTACACTGGGGAAAATGAACAAAAATGACTGGGGTCTGGGGGAGGTTAGACCCCAAAATCTGCCCTCAGGGTATATGTTGTGTACCTAAAAGCTTCAATGATCTTCCCAAGGAATAGAAACAATCCTTTAATTATTGCTCCAGACCATGTTAACTGACAACGAAAGTAACATCTTAAGACAAAATGTATGCCTGTGATCCTAACATCATTTTTTTTTCTTCTCCTGTATGATTTTTCTTGTCCTGTGTTATTTTTTACACTTTTGTGTCATGAAGAAGCCAGTGGAGCTTCAAAGGCTTGCATGAAGTATTTTGTGCTTTTTT
>CM034706.1:98404034-98414826 GCA_020142125.1 Phrynosoma platyrhinos
ACACAGTCCTTAGAGGAGAGTGTGACTCCATCCAGGAATGGAGACTGTTTTCTCAAAGAGAGAAAAGTTTCCTGGAAGCCTCTGTGGTGTACAGTTCTTGGTTAAAACAATACCTGTCTTCCTTGTTTTTCCCCCAAAACCATTTTAAACAAAACTGGAACTGGTCACTTCTAGTTTAGTGAGAAATAAGAAGGGCCCATGGAGGGGTGTTTGGGAAACAGGATGGAACCCAGGATCCACCAGAATTCTAGTACTGTTCTAACATGTGGAACAAAAGTTTGCTTTGAAAGGGAATTAAGGGAGAAATGGTGCCAGCAAAGCAAATGATGGCACTAAACTGTAGAAGCTGCTTCTCAAAGACTTTATGTCGGATAGTGAGGCAACTTGCTGATGCCTGTTGTGTAAATACAAGGCATATCATATAGATGTAAATATCATATAGCTTTCAGTTTTTGGGCCATTGTAAACAAGTATTGTGCAGACAAGCAACCACCAGAAAAAGTTCATCTTCTCAGTCACAACTTGCCTAATGTCAGAGATAGAGAATGAACATGGAGGAAGGTCTTAGCATTCAGGCGGGTTCATGAGGGAATAGGTAGTCCCTTTAAATATTTAGGCCTAAATTTTATTGCTAGACTCTAGTAGAGGTGATCAATTAAATCAATGGGAATTTAGAAAGCAGTTATTTAGGTTCCATTGATTCAGTGTGCTTACTGTGGTTGGAACTAACAATTGGATTTATGTCATAAGATCGAGTTGTATAGATCTGTAAAGATCAAGACCAGCATCTAGTTTATGTCAGAAAACCAAATGTAGGCAGTGAAGTTTAAAAATATAATCTGAGAGTTGTGTTTCAGAACTCTTGTAGTTTCTGAGTAGTCTTCAAAGAGAGCTCTGCATATAATACATGGTTGTAATCCACTCTAGAATTTACCAAACAGAGTATCTCATGCCACACTTAATCAGTAGATGGCACTGTATGCCAAAGATGTTGCTTGAACATCCAGTGCCAAGGCCACACATGAAGTATGTCTGCATGGGAATCTGGTGCTTTGTAGACTGGGCTGGGCTGTCTGCTATAGGAGCATACTTTTTCACCATATGTGTAAAAATAGTTCATCAAAATTAGACATGCAAATAGACTTTTTTGTTGCAGTATTTTTAAATAAATGGAATTCACCAAGTTCTTTGTGAGTAGCTGGTGGCAGGAATCTAGTATTTATAGATAATATTAAGTTTAAAACATAACATAAATTAAAAAATAAAAAATGCAACAAAAACAAAAAGAAACTTCACACAACACCAAAAAAAACAACAATTATCAACAAATGAACTTAATTTCCTAATTTATCTACAAATATAATTCCCCTTCACTTCAGAATATTAAACCCAACAGTTACATAAACTAAACTAACACTAACATACAATAATGTTATCAAAATTTGCAAAAAACAAAAAGCTTTTTTAAAATGCTTTTCTACATCAAATCCACTTCTCTTGTAATAATACAAAATCAGTCACGGTGCATCTATCCCAATCTGCAAGCATAATCTTCTTCTAGTATTGTGCTGAGGAATCTAGTATTGTGCTGAGATGCTACGTTATTTTGTTTTTCTTGGAGATGTTTCCAAAAACATACTTGTTGAAAGTTCAGAGGGTTTTTTTTTAAGTGGGGCCTAATTATTTAAATGTGGTATATGTAATTAGTACCTGCAGATTTTGTTTGGTATACCACATTCAGTGTGAAACTGAGTAGGCAACTCCACAAGTAGTACTTTTAATTTTTTTAATCTCTCTGTTAGGTAAAAGAACACCCTGGAGAGGAATTCTTCTGTTTGGACCCCCAGGGACAGGGAAATCCTACTTGGCAAAAGCTGTTGCAACGGAAGCTAACAATTCTACATTTTTCTCTGTATCTTCTTCTGACCTTGTCTCAAAATGGCTAGGGGAGAGTGAGAAGTAAGTAGTAATGCTTCAGATCACAGGTGCTTTTAAGTGTGTTAGGTGTGTGTTTGTGAATTTTTTAGGGCCTTTACAGACTGCTGGAAATCATGCAGCTTGAGGCCACTTTAACTGCCCTGGCTCAATGCTAGGGAATCATGAGAACTATAGTTTTTTCTGAGATACTGAGCCTTCTCTGTCAGAGAGCTCTGGTGCCACAATAAACTATAGTTCCCATGATTCCCTAGCACTGAGCCAGGGCAGTTAAAGTGGCCTCAAGCTGCATTATTTCTGGCAGTCTGTGTAGACCCTTAGTCTGATCTAAGTAGAACTCACCTGGTGGGAATAACAAGGTTTTGTGATGATCGGTGAGTAAGTATGAAAAGAAACATAAGTGGACTGTTGTGGAAAAAGGAAGCAGCAACAGCTGCCAAACTTAATAGAACTAGATTAACTCCCAGGACATGATCTTGTATGACCAATGTTTTTTATGTTATTGTGAAATGCAGCTATAGAAAATGTTGTTAAATTTCATATCTGTTTTGCAAAGATTTATAAAATGCTAATTATTGCATGGTACATTGATAGTTCTAATCAATGTATTGATGCCTAAGAACCTGTAATGAATTGTGTAAATTCTTATGAAGCAGCTGGATGAAGAATATTTCTTATATGTCCTTCTGTGAAAGAAATCAAAATATTATTTAAGGATATTGGTATCTGATCAGATTTTGGTATCTGATCAGAGATGGAAAATGAGTAAAGGTGAGCTTTATTAATAGCAATTAATTTTGGAAAGGGTGCAGTGTAATGCCACGCTGATATATGTTGTCTTCTAAAATGTAACTTAATTTTTTTCACAGGTTAGTGAAAAATCTCTTCCAGCTTGCTAGAGAAAACAAGCCTTCAATTATCTTCATTGATGAAATAGATTCTCTGTGTGGGTCCAGAAGTGAAAATGAAAGTGAAGCAGCTCGGCGCATTAAAACAGAGTTTCTAGTCCAGATGCAAGGTAAGTTTATTGGCTTTCTGGCATAATTAATATAAATAATTTATATTTTGGCTTGCATAATATTAAATAATACTTACATAATATTGTGACCTGTGATCTAGCTTGCATCAACCTATCCTGGGTAATTTGGTGAGATGAAAAGTTTAATGGTATTAATGTTGTTCTTTTTTCCTATTGCGTATTGTTCAGAGGTTGTGTATTTATTGTAACTGATTAGGTTTACCTGTTCTTGTTAGGCGTTGGAACAGACAACGAAGGGATTTTGGTTCTGGGAGCTACAAACATACCTTGGGTCCTAGATTCTGCCATCAGACGAAGGTGATATATAATATAACTGTTTCAGTGCTCTCCTATGGTTTTATCTCAAATAGTAGTCCTCTGCATTTAGAGCACTCATGATTGCAGGGCTTCTTATCCACTGCTAGTACATTATCATTGGCAAAGTACTATGTTTATTGGTCCCAGCAATGCACTTTGATCCATGAATGTGCTTAGCAGCATCAGTGAGCACTGTATTTATCAGTAACCAAAACATAATGTTACATATTTAGTGCAAATTTTTATCCCACTTTGCAGTCATAAAATTCTTTTATTCGCCTATGATGAATCAAACTGTTGATTATAACTGCACAGTTCTATAGAATTGGACTGCCAAATGTTACTTGTTTTTAATGAGATGTTTGCTTTATTCTGATCTTAAAAATAATAACTAGAGTTTTAATTAAATGGTTGTAGGATCAGTGAGTAATCTGTTGTGCTGTTTTGTTGCAAAAAACCCAAGGTTAATCAAGTCACAAAAATTGCTTTTTAGGTTACACCCAGTTCAGCTGTAAAATTCTTGACTTGATAAACAGTGGTTTATGAATGTGGGGTGGAAACAAGCAGTACGTGCATGTGCTCCCCACTTTTCTATAATTGTGGTTAGAAAACAGGTAGTAAAAATCTGTTCTGTTTGAGATATAATGGGGAACTCTGATCTAAAGAGACCAGAATCAAAGCACCAAAGTCAGCATATGAGAGAGGAGCATATGTAGGCCGAGTACTCATTCCCAGTTTATGCTTTATCAAACCAGGGACCTTACATCTCAAATGACCACTGTTTTTACTTGATTGGACAATTATTTTATTCCTGTTTTGCCATGTGTGTTAGAACACTAGTTACTGTATATCGGGGTAGGCAACCTTTTCCCTTTAAGGGCCGAGGGACTTCAGCTCCCAGAAGCCTCAGCCATGTTGGCCAATAGTCCCATGTTGGCCAATAGCTCCTGGGATTCTGGGAGCTGAAGTCCCTCGGCCCTTAAAGGGGAAAGGTTACCTACCCCTGCCTGTATATACTCGACTATAAGTTCACCTCATGTATAAGTCGAAGGCACATTTTGGGACCAACATTGTGGATTTTTATATGCCCCATGGATAAGTCGAAGGTACTCTCTGTCCTTTGCCTCAGTAAAAAGATCTGTGGCTATGAGGGAAGGGATGCATACAGTGAGGGAGGCTCAGTCTGAGAGGCAAAAGCTTTTTTCTCTCATTCTCACTGTGTCCTGGCCTTCCTTCAGCAGCTGTTTAAAGATCACTGGTTACAAAGAAGGGTGCTTTATAAACAATATTACCATATTGCTCCATATATAAGTTGACCCTGGATTTTGGAGGCCATTTTCGGGGATAAATTTCTCAACTTACAGTCAACTATATAAGGTATATTAGTAGAAAGAGTAGACAGTCACCTTAAGATGTTACATTTTTATTGCATGAAATACTGTAACATTGTATAACACAAAACATTAGATGCGGATCCTCTTGATTATCTTAAAGCTTTCACATACAGAAAAGATTTAAACTTTCCAGAAATGTTGAAGAGAGAATGTTATCCTGGTTTTATGTGGAGAAAATGAATTCTTTCTCTCTTTCAAATGAGGTTTGAGAAGCGTATTTACATTCCATTACCTGAAGATCATGCAAGAGCTGCAATGTTTAAACTTCATCTTGGAACCACAAAAAACACCTTGACTGAATCAGATTATCGAGAACTTGGAAAACGAACTGATGGCTACTCGGGTGCGGATATCAGTGTAATAGTACGAGACGCCCTAATGCAGCCAGTTAGGAAAGTTCAGTCAGCCACACATTTTAAAAAAGTGAGTAAATAGACCCATTCTCCCTCCCTCTTTCCTTCTCTCTCTCTCTCTCTTTCTCTTTCTCTCCTTTGAAGGGACACTAAAGAGCAGTCAACCAAACAGGTGCCAATCAAAACAGTTTTGTCAGGATGTTAAGTGTCCACAACGGGCAGGAATTTCTCTTCACCCCAGCAGACTGTACCATCTGCTTTGGGTTTCTGCACTTTCACCTCAAAGTTTTGGTCAGCATTGTTATGGGGGGGGGGGTTGCATCCTGTGAGCAGATTTTGTGTTCTCAAGGGTGCCCCCGAGGAAGAGTAAAAAAATTGAAAACTACAATTTTCAAAGAAATTCTCACAATTCAGAGTTTATTTGAAGAAGAGGCAAGGGGAGTACAGTCATTTTAAACATTGGAATGGGTGGCAAGTGGAGGGTGTAGAGGTATAGGTATTACATGTTATTGACAAATTAACTAAATCTTCAAAGTGGCAAGAAAAGACAGGCAAGCAGGCTTGGCTGTGGCAAAAGATGCAGTTCTAGGAGAAGGCCAAGTCTCATCATACCACATCTGAGGTGCTAGCAACTGGGCCAGATAATTAAAATGTATGACAGACATTTTCTCTTACACTTACCCCTACACCTATCTTTTGATTGTAATTTGCAGAGGGAAGAATTCACTTCCTCCCTTGAGCAATGAACAAAGCCCCCAGAAACTCACTGTTTTCCTGTGCGACTTCCCAAAGGCCATTTAGTGGGATCAGCTGAGGATTGCGTGACCACATTTTGATAGTTAGGTGCACAACGATGCAGAGATCCTCCAGGACCCTCTGGAGGTCCTGGCAGATGATGTTCTTTACGTGTGTTCGGTTATCAGAACATTTCATATGTACCTTATTTTCCTGCGTATAAGACTACTTTTTAACCTGCAAAATCTGTGGTTAGAGTGGGGTGGTCGTCTTATACACCGGGTATAAAGATAAGGAGGATAGAGGTGCTAAAACTCTATCTTTTGACTGGAAAAATGGGGGTCGTCTTATATGCCGGATCGTCTTATGCGCCGGAAAATGCGATAGTTATGTTTTTTGGGTTTTTTAATGTTTGTAATTTTATACTGTTTTTATTTGATGTTTTTAATTGTTTTTAAAACTTTTTATTGTAAAGTTCTTAATAATGTTTTTATTTGTGAGCCTCCTTGGGTCCCTTTCTGGGAAATAGGTGGCATAAAAATGAAATGAAGAAATAAATAGCTAAATGCTCCTTATCTTCCCAATGCTCTAGCTTGGCCACTACATGGCCATGCCCAGGGGAGTGGGAGGAAGACTGAGAGTCTCTAGGGGTGGATGGAGGAGATGTAGAATAGCTCCACCTGGTAGAAGTTTATACTGCATCTCAGTAGAGGATCTCAGACATATAGGTGTATGATTTTTGTAATAAAAAAAATTAATCCTACTTCTTGGAACAATAGGAGGACCAGCAGCTTCTTGTCAGGTCTGGTGCTTTCAGTGTTTCCTGACATTTGGGGAAACCCCTTTTTGTCTTCCCTCTCCCCTCTTCTTCATATATTATTTCCATCCCTAATGGCATGAATTGAGGTGCTTGAGTTGTATGGGAGAACTATGTTTTTGGTTTTCAAAAAGTTCATTGTCTGACTGTGTGGAGTTAATACTTGATCACCACTGGCAAAGAGGCAGGCTTGTTTGAAAGTAAAATGGCGTAGTACTGATTTAATTATTTTTATATGTGCATACTGGGTAACTCTGGGCAAGTCACACTCAGCCTCAGAGGATGTTAATGGCAAACCCCCTCTGAACAAATTATTGTAAGAAAACCCTGTGATAGATTTGCCTTAGGGTTACCATAAGTCAGGAATGACTTGAAAGCACACAACAACAATATTCTCTGGCTGGGTTAGGAGATGCGATCCACAACCAACAAGTTATTCCTCATGTGCCAGCAGGCAGGTTTCTAAATTGTTTTCAGTTATGTCCATTTACTCTCCTCCCCTGCTCATCAGTTTTTTATTTCCTGCCTTGCCAGCTGGACATGTTTTCCCCTAGCTTGTAAACAGTCAAGGTTAATTAGGATGTGGAACAATAGGTAAAATGGAGACTAGTACAAAAAAGAGAAAAATAACAGAGGAATTGGAAAAGGAAAATACATCAGCAGTTCCAGATAAAAACTAAAAACAGATTACATCAGAGGCAGCCACCATCTTGGGAACGGAGGATCCAAGGTAGGGGTGGAGCTAAGATGGACAAGCAAAATGCCCTGATCAGTGGTTTGGAAACTGCTTCTGTGCAGTCTTAGCACTTGAGTGACACTTCTGAGAGTGTTTGGAGGAACAGCTTGGAAGTGCAGCCTCCACTGCTGACATGGTTAAAAGAGGATGATGATGATGGGGGAGGGGGGCACAGGCAGCACAAACGGTGTCTGGGTCTCTATGCTGGTACAATGTGAGTGTTGTGGATGGAAAACAGCACATTAGCCAGGCAAATATACAATCAACGATTAAAGAGGCAGTAAATAAGATTAATGTAATTCTGAAACCGCACAATAAATGACAAGCTAATATAAATGGTCAGACAGTGACATTGTCTGCAATAAATTATCACTTGATGAATGATTTATTACAAATGAATTTAAATAATTTGATTGAACCAGTTAATTTATGCATGATGAATTCAGATAAAAGGGAAGATAATACACAGAATCAATTGAAGCAGAAAAAGCAACTAATAATAATAATAATAATAATAATAATAATAATAATAATAATAATAATTTATTTATATTTCCCGCCTCTCCCTATGGATCGATTATTAATAAAGAAACTGCTAGTTCTGGTGTTACAACAGCAAAGCAAGACAGCAGTGAAACAAGAAGAAGAAGATATGGCAAAAGGGAAAAAATGTACAAGAAAGACAAAACAATAAATGCTATTTCTGATTATGAGTCAGAGGTGGAAGATTAATTTCATGAGGTGACGATGTCACAGCAATCCCTTGATGGTAGTGAAGAGGTAGATTCTTCAGAGGAAGATTTAAATTTGAAAATTTTTTATGGTAGAACATTTCAGAAGCTTAACAAAAAGAATGCTCCATACTTTTGGAGTGGAATGGAATCTGATTGGTGGTCAGAGTGATAAGGAAGTTGTAGATAATGATCAAAGGATACCAGCAGTTTTAAGGAGGACTTTACCAAAATTAAAGGAGATTTCATTACCAGCTATGTTCTGGGGTTAGTAGATTTAGAATGAGAAATTGCTTTGACAACTAAGAGATTATTGGGTTATTCTCAAAAGCTTTAAAGAGGGAGACACAGTTCTGAAGGAAGTGGAAGAGTGCAAGGAGTATAATGGCAACAACAGTGGCACATCAATCACTGACTTAGCTACTGGGATATGGATCAAAAGTCTAAAAGTAACTTAGCATACATGCCATTTAAAGGAGAGTTGGTATTTGGGGAAAGTACATTACAGAAGGTGTTGGTTGAAAAGAAAGATAAGAAACAAGTTATACCTACGATACACAGAACGAAAAATGATAAGAAACCATAAGTAATTATTCTTACTTTCGAGAAGGAAGATAGTAGAATGATTTCACTAGTGGCAGGTTTCAGTGGAACGGGGGAAACCCAGTTTAAAAGAAAGGATTCCAGCAGCACAGGTGAGATGCAGGTCCATCTGCTAAAGGCAGAAAATGACAGTACTGACATAAGAGACATTCAGATGGGGGGAAGGTTACTGCAGTTCAGATGGTTTTGGCAGGAGATAATGTCAGATCACTGGGTGGTTCAAGTAGTTACTCAGGGGTGCCAAATTTTCCTCTCCCAGAGACCAAGTAGCAGTTATCTTCCTTCACTAGTATCAAAACCAGAGAAACAAAGAGATTGTACAGAAGGACATAGATCATCTTCTGCAAATTGGGCCATAGAATAGGTATCAAAATCAAAGGTGTGTATTCCATATTGTTCACAGTAATAAAGAACAATGGGACTTACCATTCTGTATTAGATTTAAATTCTTGAACACTTCAAGTTCAAGATGGAATAATGACAGACGATCAGAGACAGTATGAAAATGAATGACTGAATGGGCTACATTGATTTGAAGGAGGTGTATTTACATGTATCAGTGGTACCCTAGTTGCAGGAAATATCTTCGTTTTCAATTCAGAGAGAGCCTTTTTCAATTCAAAGAGAGCTCTTCTGTTTGGTCTGTCCTCGGCTTCCAAGGTCTTCACCAAGGTATTGGTTCCACTAATTGCTCATCTCAGGAAGGAAGGGGTGCAGTTGTGTCCATATTTGGACGATATCTTGGTGAAAGCAAATGGATGCTGCCACAAAGAGCAGACATGTTACATTAGGGACCAATACTGCATCAAATATGAGATAAATTAATTGCTTGGATATTGAAAGGGACATCTTGAATTAACATAACTGTACAGAAAAGTTGATGGATACTATTTTGGCACTGAGAAGGGATTCTACTAAGATGTAACTTGAAAATCCTTTAGAAGCTGGTCTGTGTCTTATGATGTAAATCTAAATGAGATAAAAATTAGTGATGTGCTTCAAAATGGGATAGTGAAAGGATTAAGACCAAATACTTTGAAAGGACAAGTAGTTGCTTTATCCACTGTTTTGTTTCCAGAAGGATGTCATTTGTCTATTCATCCTCATGTTAAGAGGTTTTTGAAAGGAGTGATTATCTCAGTGCCACCAGTAGTGCATAGATTACCCCCATGGGATTTGAATCTGGTGCTTAACACATTGAGAAAGGGGCCATTTGAACCTCTCAGAGAAGCATCATTATGAATGCTTGCTTTTAAGGTTATATTTTTAGTGTCGGTCACTTCAGCAAGAAGTTTCTGAATTGGCAGCATTGTCTGTAAATCATAACTTCTGCAACAATTTAACTTTAGTCTAATTTTAACTTTAGATCCAGCTTTTTCGCCAAAGTGATCAATAATTTTTTTGTCCTAATCCTAGGCATCCATTCAAGAGAAAGTGGCATACTTTAAATGTTAAAATGGCAGTGAGGACATATATAAGAAGAAGGGCAGATTTCAGATGTACTGAGGCATTGTGTCTTTTAATCCAAAGACATTAGGAAATAGGGTGTCTAAGAATATGAGTGTGGGCTAGCTGAAGACTTGCGTATTCTTATGTTATAATTTTGTAAAAATGCGCAGGTCACAGCAGGGATGGGCTCATTCTACTTACTATATAGCTACAAGCACTACTTATCCCTTGTCGGTATAGCTATTTGAAGTCTGCAATTCAGCGGGATGGAAAGAGCTCTCTACGTTCATTGAACATTATAAGCTTGATAAGTATAAATCGGCACAGATGTCCTTTGGACACATGGTGTTGCAGTTAATCAGTTAGTTACATTAGTAGGTATAACCACCCAGTAGTGGAAGCTTGAGTATCTCCTGTTGGTTGTGGATCACTTTTCCTAACCCACCCAGAGAATGAAACATTGGTACTTAACTGTCACCTTAAACCTCTTTAAGGTGGTTTAAAGACAGGCCCTTCAAAGTGAGGATTTGTGCCAGGGTCCCAATTCACACATTGAGAGAGAGATTCTTTATGCCACTTTATTAAATCTTAGATTGCGTACACAGCTTAGTAGCAAAAATGTGTTCTCCCATTACTGATGAGAACATCATTCTTATACAGCAGGGGTAGGCAACCTTTTTGAGTCGGGGGCCGGGTTGCTGTC
>CM034706.1:98456378-98468463 GCA_020142125.1 Phrynosoma platyrhinos
TTTATATTTACAATATAATTAGCTTTACAGACTTAATTGAAATACTGTTTTCTTTTCTTAAAAGGTAACTGGAGGTTCCAGTGGCATTGGAAAAAGCATTGCTATTGAATGTTTTAAACAAGGTGCTTTTATAACATTAATTGCAAGAAATGAGGTAAGTTTCTCATTTGTTTAACAATTGTGTTGTGCTTGAAAAGAGAGTTTTTTGCAATAATTATAAGTTAAAAAATTACTACTTAGCTATATAGTTAAAATCTTTAACTTCAGTGCTCAATAATAATAATAATAATAATAATAATAATAATAATAATAATAATAATAAATTATTTATACCCCGCTTAAATAAAGACAATCTAAGTGACTTACATCGGTTAAAACCCCTACAACAAAATTCATACCCCAACTCACCCCCCCTCAAAACAGTATTAAATGACAAAATAATTAAAACAGAAATATAAGCATTCCAATACAGATAAAACAAACATGAAAATATAAAAATGTAAAAACTAGTGAGCTGTGGCTAGGAAAGCAATAAATCTTAAATTAGTGATGAATCACTTTAACTGGATTTGTACCTTTCCATTACATCACATCACATCAGGCTAACTCAGCAACCCTAAAAATCCATTCTTCCTTCATTATTGTTTCAGTCTACAAACATTAATCTTACTCCTGTTGTCATGTAGCAAAGATGTAATTTATGTTTACTGTCCAGTTCTTTATTCATAATGCCCAACAGAAACATTTCTCGTGACATTACAAAATCTACCTTTAATTTTTTGGATTAACACATATAGTAAATCTTGGACTAGTAACTTTTGGCCACCTTACAAGTCCATCACAGATGAAAAAGGGAGCCCTCTTATCTTGACATTTCTAACATTGGTTTAAAATATTCTGGTACATTTTTGACAACTTATTTTGTGTCAAATACGTCATTTGTACAGGTTTCCTTTTAAATTACTACACAAAGTAAACTTTATATCTTTGAACCAAACCATACCTCATCTGTACGTTACGTTCCAAATTTTGGGTATGTTGTCTTGTACAGGTTAATCTGTCTCTAGTTTTAATAGCCATTTATACACTTTTTAAATTACATGTTAATCATCTAGAGTTCACTTTCTCCAACATCTGTTGTTACATTTCTGATTAAATCTATCATTAATTTGTATGTAAGGAAACAAATAAAGAGCTTTGCCTTCCTTAAGAAGACTCTGTGCTTAAATTTCTGGCTGTCTTGTTCAAAATAACAAAAGATTATCCTGTAACAACCATCTTTGATTTTAACCTGTTCTTTCCTAAAGAAGGCTTCCTGTGGTGAGGTGGCTAATGCTATCTTAAGAAAAAACCTCTGCTTATATTTATACGGAAGTCATAAAAGAGCCTTTCTAATACAATGATTTTAACATTCTGCATGAGTTTTAACTTTATCATACCAAAGATAAACATGCCACCCAAATCTTAAGTCATAACCTTCATGTTCAAGAGTTCTCATTTCTAACTTTATATACCAAAGATATACATGCCACCTAAATCTTAAGTTATAACCTTCATGTACAACAGTTCTCATCTCTAAGCAATATTAATTTTTCAACCATAAAAAAAACATAAGGCTGTATAATACAATTTTAATATTAGAGACTCCCAAACCACCCCCTTCCTTAGTATCACAATATTTAAATTTTTATTTTGGGGTTTTTTAGGTGCCAAACAAATCTGGTGATTTTTCACTGCATGTGCACAACTCCGGGTGCCACTTTGGAAGACAAAATGGCTCCTGGCGGCACACGCATACATACATAACGCCGGGCGCATGCACATGACTCTGGCCGCCATTTTGGAATACAAAACAGCGCCGGAGTTATGCGCATGTGCCTGGCATCATGCGCGCATGCACACGACTCCAGGCACCATTTTGGAATACAAAATGGCACCGGAGTAGTGTCCATTTTGGAATACATGCATGCGCACACCTCTGGCCCCCCAGAGATCTGGGAGCCAGCGAACCGGCCCCCAGATCAAAAAGTTTGGGGACCCCTGGTGCAGCTGCACCCTCTGAATAAATGCTCCAGTCCCATGTGGTCTCACTTGATAAGTGAACATAGTGAGACTTCCTCCTCTGTGTAAACATGTATAGAGTGGTATGTCACATAAGACATATAGACAAACCTCCGAAAATGTAGTATGTCTGATACAGCCAAAAGTACTTGAAACAATATTGTTTCATTTTTTAACCTTGCCATGATATCAGTGGCTTCTAATCATGATGACTGTCTCTTAATAGTAGAGCCAGCATGCCCCTCGGTACCAGTTGCTGGATTATACAAGTGGGAGGGTGCTATTGTGTCATGCCCTGCTTGTGGGCTTTCCATTGGAGATAACTGATTTTTCCATTGTGGGAATAGAAATAGGCTAGATAAGCCTTTTGCCCCACCTGGAATGTCTCTTCTTAAATTAGTGACTTAATAGAATGGCTAATTTTTATTTCTAAGGCACCTGAATATTAGATAGTATATGGTAATTTTAATGACTTTTAAAATGATTTCAAAGATATATTAATTTTATTCATCTTAAGTTTCTTTTTGCAGAATGATTCAAATTGTGCTTTTCAATTCTAGAATCGACTATCAGAGGCAAAGAGAGAAATTGAGAAGTTCTCAGTTAACGATAAACAGGTAAGACTGTGGGCCTTTGCAGACTGCCAGAAATAGTGCAAATTGAGTCCACTTTAACTGCCCTGGCTCAGTGCTAGGGAATCATGGGAATTGTATTTTTTTCTTTGACATTGAGGCTTCTCTGTCAGAGAGCTCTGGTGCCACAATAAACTACAGTTCCCATGATTCCCTAGTACTGAGTCAGGGCAGTTAAAGTGGACTCAATTTGCACTATTTCTGGCAGTCTGCAAAGGCCCTGTGTCTCCTTTACTATCAGGTCTGCCGCATTTGTAACAAAATTGATGTGCCTTTTTGCAAATATTTTCACATTCAAATGACACAGCAGTAATTTAATTAATCTAGCTATGAAATAGGAAAAGAAGAAATGTTTATGCCACTTTAGTGTATGGTATATTGCATGAAATAATTTTATGGATAATCTGAAACTTCTTTGTTAAAGAATAATGCAAAACCTAGAATCATTTCCTAATGCTGATTAGATCCACATACACTTAGCTTCATAAAGGCTAGTGAGCTCCCCCATCGTTCATACATGATTAATGTATTAGTAGATAGGTACTTAGGAAATTAGTCATAGCAGAAAAGCGAGCTGAAGACACATATTTGTTTTTTAAATAATTGACCCATAGATAAATGCCATGTAGTAGTAATGTGGGCTGTAGGAAAAATCTTAACTGACTAAAATGAGTTTGTATGCATTGTGTCATCTACCCTGAGATGGCATAAAATGAAAGTCTTTGTGTCTTGCACTTACAGTAACAGGTTATAAAATTGTTATGTGTTTGATTAATGGTAGACTCATGAAAACTAGAATAAAATGTATTTTCCTATTGGAGAGAGGTAGGCCATCTCATGCTTGGATTATCAACTGACTGTTTAATTGTCTGCAATCTGAATTTGTAGCAAACTAAATGTGTCTCTAGAACATATAATCATGCAAGGAATTGGACAGATACTCTGTATTCACAGTTCTAGAAATCTAGTGTGGTATTGGTTTTGAAGAATTAATTTCTGTTTTATCACAGCACCTAGAAAGGAAGTAAGCTCTGTTGGACTTGTTGGACTTTTGAATAGACATGTGTAGGACTGTGTTGTCAGTATCTGAAGCAGTTATGTTTATGGATGACTGGAATACTATTCAGGTTTTATGAACCTGTCTGCAATTAGTTTTCACTGTCTGAGCCTTCCATTTGAGACAAGTATCTTCATATATTCCCTGTATCACCCTGATTTTTCCAACATGGAAATTTTTTCATACCCATGATTCAGAGTAGATCTCAATACTGATATGTGAATGGGTCTTTGGTAATTTATTTGATGCATTTATATGTGCTTTTTGTTGGCAGTCCTCAAAGCAACTCATATCTATAACGAAGTGCAATGAATACATTAAAATCCATACACATGAAACAGTACTAGCCCAGCTGGGTCACATGTGTGGTGCTATCTCTAATCTACCTCTCTTGCCTGTAATCTTTTTACAGTGTTCAGAAGTTTCACTTCAGTTTAAATGTTGCATTTGCTTTGGTGTCATTCTTTAGAACACATTATGCATTGCTACTAGAAATTGAGGCTTAAGTTGCAGTAAATTTTGATCTTTGAATCAATGGTCTATGCACTCTGACCTTTTGTCTTACAGTATGATCAAAGGCAGAATAACTATGGCAGCCAAATAACCATGTCTTCACTCAGGATAGGTTGTTTATGCAAAGTGATTACTGACTGTTCCTCTAAATATTTAATGACATATAATTACCAAACTGTTCTTAGCCATATAATGTGGTGTTCTTGTTTTATTGCACTATCTCGGTATACAAAAACCTACCAACTCTGTAGATGTGTACATTGGTAGTACATCAAAATGTTGGTGAAACTGAATAGGTATTCATACAAAAGGGGGAAGGTGAAACAAAACTTAATATAAGACTAGACAGATACAAAGAAACAAATTGTCTTCTAGATTTCTGCATCCTGGACAAAGTATAGCTAATTCTTGCAAGGATAGCCAAGGGAACATAGCCATTAATAATGTTACTTTAATATTGCTATTCATTTGTTATTTGTTTAGCATTTTCAGGATTAGGAACTGTCAAATGCCACTAAAAAGGCAGTGCTATCAAATATTTTGGGAGCTTTGGATAGGTGGTACTTTGGAAAGACATGCTTCAAGCCATCTATGGCTTTAAAGCTAAAACCAATATTTTAACCAGCAGCAACAACAAAACCTGTAAGGAGCATGCAGGCAATGTCGCCATGTTTTTGGCCTCTCTTGACTCTTTTAAGCCAAGAGGGCTTCTTTTTTTACCCAACCAGGAAGTAGGCAAAAAAAAAACAAGCTAGGGCAAAATTATTTCTCATTGCCACTTTTTAGTTCGGAAAAATGATTTTTTTTAAAAAAAGGTCCCAGAGAGGCCAATGCATCCTGCAACCCATGGCAGTTGCTCACCCCTTGTGTAGATACTTAATAATATAGAAGACAAAGTAAAACCCTGTAGGGTACTGATGCCAAACAGTATTATCTGAAAGGAGAGACCAAACTACTGCAATACAGTACTATCATGCCAAGCTCTACCAAATAGTTGATAAAGATACCATAGCTGATAGTTTCAGAAGCTTCCGAGAAGTCCAGAAAAGCTCATAGGATTCTCCCATCCAGAATCCAGCATAGAACATCTGCCAAGGTGATGAGAATAGTTTTTATCCCATATTTTAGTTTAAGCCAGTCTGAAATGTGTCCAGATAATGAGTGTCATTGCAATGTGTCCAAAATGGCAATACAATATAAGCACTATTACATTCTAAGAGCCCCTGTGGATACCTAAAACCACAGATAATAGGGAAGTCCTACTGTTTTCAATGAGATAAATGGCTTCCAGCCCAGCATACTGTAGAATCACATTGGAGGACCCAAAAATGCCTAGAGATGACATATTTTTTTCAGATGTAGATAAGTGAAACTGTACATACTCAATCCATGGGTATGGAGGTTGCATAATAAAACCACATATGAAGATTTAGAACTAGCAGCAATATGAGCATTTAGTCCAGTAAAATGCCAGTAAATTTAGATAAAACCTATCAAGCAATTAGATAAAGCCTAAATGCAATAAATAACAAAAATGGCCCTTTAAAGCATTATGAGGACTCTGAGACCCCAGTTGATAGAACAGTCCAGTAATCTATGTCACAGAAAAAAAAAGGCTCTCCCCCTCCTGCCTAGTAATTCTCATAGGGGCATGTAAGTCAGGATTCTGATGCAGATCTCAAAGTGCAGGGGCAGGGATGGCTGCATGTACCACTAAATCAGGTTTGGAAGTAACACTATATCTTTGTGACCCTTTTCAACCCATGAAGGTGTTCAGACACCTTTTAGGCCTAGGGCACCCCCACTCTGACCATTCATTACATGTCTGAAGGTGTTCTACAGAGCTTTTTTGGCTGAATTGGAGTCTCCTTCATCTTGCATGGAGAACCTCTACAAACCTGCATTGCACTGAGTGAGTAGAGGGCCCACAGTCCTTATCCAGAATATCTGGTCTGCCAGAGATTCCAACCTTGCAAACAGTGGGCTCAGACAGTGTTTGCAAGCATGGCTGTAAATACTTTGCTCTTTCCGCACCTTTTATATGCATTCTTGTTTTGGAACTTGAGTTCGTAGAAACACTAAAGTAATAAAATTCCAATTTTTTTATCCAGATAACAGTAACAATGTACCCTTCTTTCACTGTAAGACTGAGAGAGCAAAGTTCTTGGAGCATATGCATTGAGGTCAGGATGCCCCTTTTCTGCAAAAATGTTAGCTAAAATGGTGTAAGTAGTACTTACTGAATCAAAAAATAGTACAGTGTTATAATACTTTTTATTTTTCCCCTAACCTAGGTTGTGCACTTTATCTCTGTTGATATTTCCAAAGACTATGCGCATGTGGCAAAAGTCCTAAAGCAAGTAAGGAAATTGCTGGCTTTTAATAACTCCTTTTTTATATGGTACACTCTTATCACAGAAATGTTTTGGTGAAAGTAGAGTCATATAATTTGTGGGTACCAGTTTTTTTTATTGAATTCACTAAATAGCTTTTCTTTTCAGGCTCAAGAGAAGTTGGGCCCAGTTGACATGCTTGTAAACTGTGCTGGAACATCAGTTAATGGAAAATTTGAAGATCTTGATGCCAGTAGGTTTGAGGTATATTATTCCCAAATTTTTACAATTGAATGTATTTGAAACATGAATACAGTAACATTAGACAAATTTACATTTGACTAATCAGAGATACTAGAAGTCAGTTCTCATTGTCAAAAGTATAATCCATTGTAACAGTAATTTCTATTACTGTTCATTCTTATTATATTATAAGTTAAAAACAGTACACTACACACAGTTGAATGTTTAATAGTCCACTAATCTCAATAATATTCCACTAAACTCAGTAATTGTTAACAGTTACTTCTCACATGTTAAGGCATTGTGAAAGACAAAAGACTTCTGTGGTCTGATGAAAAACAAAAATATAAGTGCCTCTTGTAGTCATCCAAGCACCATTACTGCATAACTTCCATTCATTCAGTAATACATGTGTGGGAATACCTCATAATCCTTATTGAAACTAAAGAAAGCTATACCAGTCTATATATGGTATATTCTATTTAATGTCAAAAGAATTTTAACCAAAATTTCCCAAACAGGCACCACTAGACTAAGATAGCAGTTGTCTGGAAAACATCATGTACTGTGTATTCTAAAAAGTCAAGCTGTGTTTGTATAGCCCTCCACAAAGTAAACTAGTGTACCTACTGGGCACCTTTGCAGTAGAAATTAAAAGGAGAACAAAGCTGTCAGAACAATACAATACCTTCTTGAAAACATTTTGACAGTCAGCTGACCACAAATAAGAAAGGGTTACTTTGTGATGAAATTCTATACAAAGTTGGGAATAAGCTTAACCATTCCTTAGAATGCCTGCATTGATTATAGTGATAAAAAATAAACCTTTCCAAATACTGAACTGAAATTGATCCTAAAACCTTGATAGTATTTTTCTAGAGTGTGTGAGTTGGATAGGGTCATTTCAGTGCTGATGCTGTTTTAGAAGGTAAAACACTGCAGCTATGGTTTATTAATAGTCCACTATCCCTAATCAGTTCAAGATACATAACTGAGGAGATGTTGCTGCAGATCAGTTCTTTTATTTATTGTTTGTAACTGTAAGAACCTGACACACAGACTGAAACTATTGATCCAACTAGCTCAGTATTTTTTACGCTTGTCGGTCATGGCTCTGCAAGGTTTTGCCTTGGGATGTTCCCCTCTGCTGCTTGGAGATGCTGAAGAGTGAACAAGTTGCTTCCCAATCAAAAGTACAGTTTATGTCACTCTGCTAGTAGCAGTTCCACAAGGATTCAAACTAGTGCTTGCAGCAGAAAGGATCCGACTGCACACCACCCAAGAGGCTACCCACATGGATGCACTACAGCATATTGATGGGTGCAGCCCAGTATTTTGCAACATGTAAGCATTTATAACATTTGGCCATGTACACAATGTTTGTAGTAATAGTATTGCACTAAATGTGCCTTCAGTGATATGGCTTAATATCATTGAAGCTTTAAATGTGAATTTGTAGGTGAGCACCACACCTACCTAAATGTGTGCATGGATTATTGAGATATGATGAACACTTATGAAATTCATTGACTCTGAATTATATGTTTATTGACAGCAATTGATGGCTGTCAACTATCTGGGCAGTGTTTATCCAACTCATGCAGTAATCACCACCATGAAGGAACGAAGGTTGGGAAGAGTTGTGTTTGTGTCATCACAAGCCGGACAAGTTGGGTTGTTTGGCTACTCAGCATATTCTGCAACAAAGTTTGCTCTTCGAGGATTAGCTGAAGCTTTGCAAATGGAGGTATTGTTTGTTTCTCACTTGCATGTATTATATTTTTTGAAAATGGTGTTAAATTTTGTGATATTTATCTAATATAAAATGTCTCTCTCCATTTGGTCCAGTTGAAGGACAAAGTGTCTTCTGATTCTGGAAATGTTTGATTCTTATAAGCGAGAACAAAAGGTAGTAAATAATGTCTTGTGTGATGTGCGAGCTACACAGTGAAGAAAGCAGACAGAAAGAAAATAAACTCATTTGAGCTGTGATGCAGGAGAAGAGTTCTGAGAATACTATGGTCAGCCAAAACGACAAACAAATGGAGATCAAGCCTGAATTATTACTGGAGGCTAAGATGACGAAACTGAGGCTGTTGTACTTTGGCTACAGCATGAGAAGGCATGGCTCACTAGAAAAGACAATAATGCTAGGGAAGGTGGAAGGCATCAGAAAGAGGAAGACCACATGCCAGATACACTCAATCAGGGAGGCTGTGGGCCTGAATATACAGGACCTGTGTAGAGCAGTAGAGGAGGGGTCTTGGGGATGCCTAATCCATAGAGTTGCTATGAGTTTTGGTCGACTGGGGAGGTAACAACAACAATACTGTTTTTCAAACAGAAGCAGACTTCTGGTCGTTTCCATTTTTCTTCTTGTCATTTTTGGCAATTGCTGTGGCAGAAAATTGAGCAATCTGTTCTTGAATACTGTATGTCTAAACATTCGTCTAGGCAGTTAGAATACTAAAATGCCTGTTCATGCATACCAATGTTTTATACTTTTCTCTACCACTAGTAAACTGGTTATGGAAAAACTCAATATATTTAAATGTACTAAATATTTTTTCTCAACAAAAACAGGTAAAGCCCTATAATATCTACATAACTGTTGCCTATCCTCCAGATACAGACACGCCTGGCTATGCAGAAGAAAGTCAGACCAAGGTAACTTTTTCATCTTAAATAAAATATTCTGTTGAGAGATAAGATGAAATGAAAAGGAATAATTTATAGAGGGTTTTGGCTAATTAGGAATCTGAACTTTGGTCTCTTGTCTGTTAATCCAGTTTTTGATATAAACAATATTGTTTATATTGTTATGCTTTTAAATGGCAATTTAATGGAAGTAAGTGTGGGTGGTTGGAACAGAACTGCAGACTCCTTATTTTGAAGAATGATTTGCTCAAGTGCAAACTGATTTTACCTTGATAACATATTGCACAAAATGGTCTAGTCCTTGTGGAACTAATCTGTAATGTGCTACCTTGAGCATTCCTGATACCTGATTTTTATTGCTCATTTAACACTCCTGCAATAATAAAAGTTGCAAAATGCCTTCTATTGAGATCTTGAAATGGGCCATTTTTTTGTTGCTCCTTGTCAGCCAGTGCATTGAAGGTATTTGTTTGCCTTTAATTCACAACTTTAATACATTGTTTTTGAATTTAGTGGTAGGATAACCTTATCCTTCTGCCACACATTCTTTTAGTTTCTTTGTTTTACTTCTAAGAGATTAGCTTCAAGTTTGAAAAGGATGCAATTTTTATGAAGTTGATTTATTTCCAGTTACAATTTCAAGCCAATTCATAAATGCAACTAAAAGGACAGATTGTCTGAGATCTGTGGTGATTATATTTGTACTGTACATCATACACTTATCAAGATTCCCCCAGACACAAAATTATGAGGAACATTTCTTTCAAGGGGTAATGTGCTTAAGTACTTGAGCACTTAAGGAGTAAAGAGAGTCAGTGTGGTGGTGTGGTTTGAATGTTTCTGGAGACCAGAGTTTGAATCCCTGCTCAACTGTGGAGACCCATTGGATGACATTCGGCAAGTCACACTCTTTCAGCCTCAGAGGAAGGCAAAGGCAAACTCTCTGAACAAATCTTGCCAAGAAAACCCTGTAATAGATTCACCTTAGGGCAGCGGTTCTCAAATAGTGGGGCGCGCCCCCCGGGGGGGCGTGAGGCTCTATAAAGGGGGGTCCGTTACAGCTGGAGAGAGGGAAATTGTCCCAGCACAGCCCCAGTAGCAGCCCGACGTGCTCTATCCTGATTGGTCAAACCCACCCATGTGACTATTTACAGTCACGCGGGGGGCGCAAAATGTTTTCTTCTTTCCTGGGGGGGCGTGACAGAAAATAATGGAGAAGCACTGCCTTAGGGTTTCCACAAGTCAGAAATGACTCGAAGGTACACAGTGAACAACAACAACAAAAAAAAAACTTAAGTATGTAAGAGAAAGGTCAGTTCCCACTGTGGAATATCTCCTACTCTGTTTCTGCTGCTACTTGCTCTTGCAAAGTTTCAGAAAATTTTGATGCCACAGGATTAAAATAGTTTTTTTTTCTTTTTCTTTCTTTTTTTGGAGGGGAAAACCTGAAATTTTCAGAAAAATTGAAAAAATGTAATATTGTACCCTTTCCAGATTGAAAGTCACTGTTTACAAATTTTATATTTTACAAATCAAAATTTTATTTATAAAATTTATTGTGCATCATTTGGCATAGTATTAATATTATGCATCATTTGGATGAATAAAAACAAATTGAAACTGAATCCAGCCCGGACAGAGGTGCTTACTATCAAAGTCCTAATGTGGACTTGAGGTGTGTGAGCCAGTTCTGGATGGGGTTACACTCCCCCTGAAAGACTATGTTTGCGGCTTGGGAGTGTTCCTGGATCTGTCTCTCCATATGTTAGGTCAGATAGTTGCATTGGCAAGGGCACTTATTATCAGCTTCAACAGATGTGCCAGCTGCACCCCTTCCTATAGTTAGAAGAGTTAAAGATGATAGCGCATCCACTGGTAACCTCAAGATTGGATTTCTGCAATGTGATGTACACTGAGCTACCTTTGTATCCAGTTGAGGAAGTCCCAATTATTTCAAAATATGACAGCCACATGGATCACAGGTACATCCAGCAGTGATCATTTCACACCAATATTAAAATCACTCCACTAGCTGCTAGTTTCCAGTCATCATCATCAGCTTTATTATTGCTTAAGCAATAATTGATAGTTTCCAGTCAAAATAGAAAGTGTTAGTTATTACCTTTGAAGCCCTACATCATTTGGGTCCAGGTTACCTTTGGGATCACCTCCTACATAATTCGCCCTGTGCATTCAAGTCCCTTGGGGGACATTTACTTCAACTGGCCAGGACTAGACTGGGAACAGTCATCCGGAGGACCTTTTCATCATCTGCCACTAGACTGTGAAATGACCTGCAGGGAGAGATTCAACTGCTAAACATGCTGTCTGAATTTAAATCAGTATTAAATCTGTTTTAAAAGTATCTCTTCTAGCAGACCTACCCAGTTAATTTTAAACTATGAATTTTAAATTGATATATTTTAAAATTATGTCTGGATAATTTTAATGTATAGTGGTTGTTTTAATGTTATGTTTGTGTTTGTGGGGTAATTTAAGTTTCCCAAGGCTTCAGCCTTTGTAAAAGAAACAAAAATACCAAAGCCAAGCCTGTTAGAGTCTGGCTTTAAATTAACAGAGTAGCAGAA
>CM034706.1:98476351-98504799 GCA_020142125.1 Phrynosoma platyrhinos
CCCCCCCCCATTTTTTTATGTTTTTTAAAAAATTAAGGTTTCCACATCTCTTCTATCACCATAAAACATGAACTTATTTCAGGTGTCAAAGAAAACAATACATAGTTTATTAAGATATTTAATTATAAAACAAAATCATACATGCATAATCTTATTTTAGATATACTTGTAACAGACACAGGTTTGGTTTTTGCAGTGATGAGAACAACTCAAAAAGAAAATTGTTTTGCACTGTAATATGCATATATGCGTACTCATATAATGTTGGAACTAGAAATGGAAAAGCTGTTGGTTTGGCAGAAATCTTAAACTTCTGCATTCTGAATGTTGTACACATTTTAAATTATTCTCATGAACATCCTACAGTATGTGCCACTATAATTGATGATGCCTTACTATATATACAAGGTTGGAAAGGACAATCTTTTGTTCATCGTATGCTTCTGTTGTTGTTCACCATTGGCTAGGCCAGCTGGGGTTGCTGAGAGTTCTAGTCCAACAGTCTTCAGAAGACTGTATGATTTCCACACCACCTACATTTATGTGCTGCAGTTGCTATTAACTAGATTTTTACCTAGGCATTAAAATTTAAGCCAATAGCACTATGTTGTTGTTGTGTGCCTTAAGTCATTTCTGGCTGGCGACCCTAAGGTGAACCTATCATGGGGTTTTCTTGGCAAGATTTGTTCAGAGGAGGATTGTCATTGCCTTTCTCTGAGGTTGAGTGTGTGTGACTTGCCCAAGATCACCCACTGGGTTTCATGGCCAAGCTGGGAATTGAACCCTATCCTCCAGAACCATAGTCCAATACTCAAATCTCTACACCACACTGGCTCCATATTGATGTACTTACTTTTCTATCCCAACTTCCTGACTCCCCCATTAAGAAAAGAAATAAGATATTGACTGCGATCCAAACTGCTAGAAACTTTAGAAACCAAATAGTCAGAGGTGTGTCCGTTGAATCTAAGAAAAAAATCTGTTCTGTTTCTGACCATGACTAGCAAAAACTATAGAGCTGATCAACGAGGCTTCAGAAACTAAAGAGTTTTACTGATTTTTGTTCAATATTTCTATTATATTCTTTTACAACTTTGTACTGTATGCTCACCAAAACCCAGTTGTAATCTAATGGTGTCATAAAAATACTTGATCACTGCTATAAAGTACTTACTGTAACTCTCTGAAGCTGCTCTTGAAATACAGATACTCCTCTGGAAAAAAGGTTCAGGTGGTGATCGCATATTGCCTAATTGATTTCATATGTTCAGCAAACCTACAGTTGAACTTTGGGGCTGTACTTGACAATTTATTTTATTTTATTTTATTTTATTTTGCTTTTATATCTGTGTAACATCTGTACTTACATTTATTTGTATTCAAGCTTTTAGAGACGAAGCTTATTTCAGAAGCATCATCTATCTGCCAACCTGATCATGTTGCCAGAATAATTGTTAAAGATGCCATCGTAAGTAAAATACTGTATATATATATATTTTTGGTGGAAATTGGATGATCTACTCATTTAGTGGAAGCAAGTTGAATCATTAAAAAACACCAATGCATGTGTTTTTTTCCATGAAAACTAGAACTAGAATAGTCTTAGTTTCATAAGTATTTAAATAGTTCAATTTATCTACAACATAAAATTATATAAATAGTTCAATTTAAATAAATAGTTCAATTCAACACAAAATTCATTTCACAGTGATATAAAAACAGTCTTTTCTACCACCGATTTATTTCAGTTTTTTATTCTGCATTTTATGAAGGCAATTGTTTAATTTCTTGAAATATTTCAGAACAGAATTGTAATGTTGAGGTTTATGGCAGACATAGAAATTTTTTAAATCTGAGCATGATGAGAACTGGTCAGCCCTTGAACAGGAAGATATGAACTCATAAAGCTGATTCACAAGGCTACAGAAATGTCTACATTGGTGATTTTTCAACAGCAGGGAGGACAAAAAAGGAGATATTGCAAGAGCATTCCACAATTTAAAGTCCTCTGATATATTCCACAGAATTGTGGGGGGAGGGGTGCTATAGTTGGAACCAATGAGGTTTTATTTTCCTCCTACCAGAATCAATGGGAAGAAGAAAGCAACTTGCCAAGCACAGCTTATATTCACTCTTCACATTTTGCCTTGCTTGTACAATCCAACAGGGCATTGGAAAATGTCATTTCCCTACCTCAGTTCCTAACTGCCCGTGGGCTGTGCTCATATACCCTCATTATAAAGCACTAAGAATTGTATAAAATAATGTGTTTGTTTTTTAAACAGAAGAAATCAAATAATATGCCTGATGGAATAAAGAAGATTAAAAAGTCATCTATGAGAAAGGGGGAGTCTGAGGAGAGAATTCCAAAATGGCATCACCACTAAAGAGGGTCCAGTCTACAGTAATTGCCAGTCAAATATCCAGTCTAGAGAGCAAGAACTCATAGGCCATTTTGAAGGTTAATAGTAGTGCTTCAAACTGAGCTAGTATGGTTTATATATTGTTGGCCACATTTTGTACACATTCTGGTTACAGAACTGTTTATAAAAGCAGCTGCACATAAAGAATATTGTAATAATCCAGTCAGGATGCAACTAGTGCATATGTAATTCAGACCACATCTTAAAGTAACCTTAAAGTAAATGAGCCAAAGCTGATAAACAATAGTCCTTTTGCCTGAGAATTCTTAGAAATTGCTGGGTTCAGAATCATCTCTGAGCTGTAGACCTGATCCTTCTGTTAAGGGAGCATAGCATTGAATACGTTTATTTATGACCTTAGAAGGTAATTAATTTTGGCAGGTTAAATCAAGAATAACTGAAACGTGTTACTGTTCTAAGTTCTGTTAATTTTTTAACTTGCAGTGAGTTATACATCTGCTCAAGTCATTCTGTTAAATCAAATACAGCCCTTATCCACAGATTTTTTTATCCATGGATTCAAGCATCCACAGCTTGAAAATATTCCAAAAACTATAAATTCCAAATAGCAAACCCTGATTTTTCCATTTTATATAAGGGACACTATTTTGCTATGCTATTATATTTAATGGGACTCAATCATCCACGGATTTTGTTATCCACAGGGGTGGGGTGGGGAGTCCTAGCACCAAACCCCAGTGGGTAACAAGGGCCCACTGTAAGTCTAAAGAATGCTTAATTGTGACTGATGTAATGCTGATAAGTAGATTTGCTTATGAGCTTAGTTGGTGGTTCTAAGTCTTTCAACACACCCAAGCAAAAAAGTAGTTTTGAGACACTTTTACTCTTAGAACAGTCCTGGTATATTTGACTGATTTGTGTAGAAAATGTGTTTCTATTATCTGTGGCAACTCAGCCTTTGTATGTGGTTCCATGTGTATGCGCTGTGTGATTAGATGTGGTGGCCTACATAGAAATCTCATGCTGGCTGCTACTATTCAGTCCTATGATTGAATAGTTGGCAAACTACTGATATTTTCTTTTACTCCACCCAGCAAGGAAAATTTTTCAGCTCTGTTGGTGCAGATGGTCACATGCTGGCAGTATTGACCAGTGGAATGTCACCAGTTTCTTCTATTGGTGAAGCTCTAGAAGCGGTAAGAAAGAAAAGTCAGATTGTCTGATTTACCTGTTGGGATTATGTTAGTGCTATGGGACATTCATTCTTATTGGATCTACATAATTAAAATCCTGTCTTGGTTTGTTGCTTACAGTGCTAGCGGCTATTACATTAAAGAGCCATAATGACATATTCCACCTATGGAGAGCAAAATTTGCTATATGCTGTAATTTTAGAATAAACCTTAATCTGACCTAGTTAATAACTGTAACTTTGAAAAGTATTAATTTTGTGTCACTTCATTGCCTGTTATTGATCTTGCTCAAAATGTTATGTTGAGCAATGAGAATGGCTTCTGAACTAGCACCAGTTCATGGACTACCATTTTAAAAAGTACTAGTGCAGACTACTTTTCTATTAAAATAATAATCAAGTATGACTTAAAATAAATGAGAACATGTTACTTGCATAATGTTACTCATCCTAAATAGCAAAACAATGTATTCACTGCTGCTTTTGGAAGAGTGTTATGTGGAAGCTAACACGTAAACAACCAGTCCCAAAGGAAAAACTATTAAACTAAATGGCTCTCTGATTCTTTCCAGCATTATTGGGTATTAGTGGTGTTTCATATTATGGCCACACTCCTGTCCAGACTTCGATGTGTGTGTTAAGAGACACTCTTTTTTACAATGGTTTTACTCAGACTTGCAGGTCAGGGGTCACAGAGTTGCTGTAGTATTGACTGTTGGCACCTTGGCAGTTACACCATAGGAAGTTCACTTCAGTACTGCACACAAACAAATACAGAGAGAGAGAGAGCGAGAGAGAGAAGATGCTGGAGTGGGTCATTTTGTAGATTTAAGGCATAGTGCCAAGAGTATGCTGATGACATTAAGCTTTGTCTCTGTTGCATGAGTCAGAGGAGGCTGTGCATTATGCTGAACTAATGACTGGAGGCAGTAGTGGGCTGGGTGAAAGCTAAGCAGTTGACATTGAAATTTAAAAAGAGAGAGTTCTTGATGCAAACATGGTTTCTGGGGTCTCAGATTCTCTATCAACCACATAATATAGCTGTGGTTGTCAGGCTGCACTTCCTACCTGTCCATTCTTGAGCTATCTTCAAGGTTTAGTTACTTTCCATAGCTCTTGTTTCTGGATTTTATGATTTCTATATGTTGTATGCTGTTTTACCATCTTGAATATATTGCTGCTGTTCACTGGTCACACGTACTTTGCAAGTACAATAATATCCAAAATCCACAAAACAGTGATACCTTTATGGGGCCAGCCAAAATGTACAATATACATCTTGCAAGCTTTCCAAGCTCCACTGGTTTCTTCATCAAGCAAAGATGTTAAAAATTATACAGGAGAAAGGGAAAAAAATGGACAATGTTAGGCATAGACCTGCATTTTGTCAAGATGTTGTGGTTGTTGTCCTCAGTTGAGATGGTATGGAAGGCTACTTTCATGGCCACGTGGGTACTGGGGGATTCTTAAATTCCATAAATGTTAAATTCCATTAGCAAGACAAAAAGATACTTCCTTTGACTAACATCATCGTAATTTTTTCTGATGAAAAAGCCAGTGGAGTTTCAAATGCTTGCAACATGTATATTGTGCATTTTGGTTGGTCCAGTAAAGTATCACTGTTTTGTGGATTATGGATGTTGTTATACTTTGCATCATGGCCAACACAGCTGCCCCTGGGCATACTTTACAAGTTGTCTAGAAATTATGCTAAAAAACAGTGGTCCAAAACACACTATAGAAATAATCCACCGTGAGATCACTTTAACTTGCTGGCTCAGTGCTAGGGAATCCTAGGAATTATATTTCATTGTGGCACTGGAGGTCTCTTAACAGAGAAGGCTAAATATCTCACAAATGTACAGTTCCCAGAATTCCCAGGCATTGAGTCAAAGCAATTAAAGCAGTCTCAACTGTATTATTTCTGCAGTGTGTTTTGGACCTTTAGATCAGCTTATTTTTATTAAATAGTAAACTCCACATCACTATTATGTTTTGTGTTCAGTTAAGCTAGCCCTCTTTCATCCATATTTGAATAGTCAAATATGGCCCTTCAAGTAGCTGACACTTAATAAATGAGGAAATACATTGGTAAGGGATTACTAGCTAAAAGTATGTTGAATAAACTTATTTCTTGTCTTCTCATTTGCAGGTTATTTTTATGGGATTTTTTCGCTTCATTGGCTTATATTTTATTGCAAGTTTTGATAGCATAGTTCGCCGTTGCATGGTACAAAAAGAAAAATCTGAAAAGACGGACTAAAGCAGAATGTCTCTGAAATGAATTCTTTTTATAAAGGTGGACAGTTTGCTGCTAAATGGAACTGTATCTGTGGCCTGAATATGCCTCATTTAAATATACTTTGGATGGAAGAAGTGGTGATCTTCAGTGGTGACAGAAGGAAACAAATGAAAAATCTACTAAAAAGACTTTGCTAAAAGGGCTAGTGAAGAAGACTGCATTTTTCTCTTCTGTGGTTTGAAGTAAAACACAGATGGTTGCCTTTTTGTAAAAGCAGAGCTTCAGAGTGGCCTATTCAGTGGTAATTAATGGAAGGTTTGATTGAGTGATCCACTTCTTAATCTGGGGCTGTTTCAAACATACATTCTTTTTACTTGGTACAATTCTCCTGCATTCATACGTGAACCAAGTGTTCTGTATGATGTGCTTATATGGTCAGCCGCTTATGTGTGAAGTCATTCAAATAGTTGAGGCAAATCTAGTCACAACAGCAAAACTAGCCAAAAAAAAAGTGCTTCCCTCTGGGGTAATGCACATAATGAGCCAAAGTCTGTTTTCCGAGGTGGGAAATTTGAATATAAGTATGTGGTTTGATGCCAGAGTACTTCGTGAGTGAGTAGGCCCCTCCTTGAAATATGATTTGATAATGTTGTATGAGAGAACTGTATCAAGCTGGAGAATGAACATTTTGAAGTTATTCATAAAAAAAATCCCTTGGAGATAAATTTTGAGTTCTTACCAGCATTTTCAGAATTTAGACTGTTTTGATTAATGTTCCCATTCCTGAAACTTTCATAGTAAGTTTTATGAAGTATTTCCCATATTGTAATAAGCACTATATTATATATGCATATATATGACATCTCAGTAGTAGAACTCTTGTTATGTGGTCCCAATTTCTTTGTATGGAGACAGTGAAGTGTGCTTTTAACAGTTTTAGATATTAAGGAAAGGTGGACGACCCAGTCTTTGCTGAGATAATTTTTCCCCTATTTCATCAAGAATTCTCCACTAAATAAATAAAATAATATCTAAGTGACAAGTGTTTGGTACACTTGCTTGTTATTTGTAATTTAAGTTCATGTTTAACTCTGCCGGCTCAGTAAGAGAAAGAGGTGGGTTTAATGTGCAGAGACTGAAGTAAAGAAATCAAGTGCCAGATAGATAGAATTAAATGTAATGCAAGGAAGTGCTTAGATTCTCCTTCTGGTAGCAACAGCTTGCAAGCTTGTCAATATTGTGTTACAGTTTTAATCCAAGATGTCTGTTTCATTAACTAGGCAGGATATGATTTTGCAAAATGCCCCTCCGTGGTCTTTGAGGAATTGTATTGCTAAGTTCTTGTTGGTTACAGATACCATGGAACCTCAGTATTCAGTTGGCAGTTTGGAAATCATTTCTGCTATACCATATTATCAAAGTGCCTAGGATATCTCTCTTACAAAGGCCTCAGCAGTTTGTTTTCTGCCAGAACCAGAAATCTTCCACTACCAGAAATTAAGAGGTATGTGGAGATTTGGGGGAGGAGGAGGAGATTCTTGTAGGGCCCAAAATGAGCCAACTGCTTCTAATTCAACTCTACCACTGAGTCTTCCAGATCTGAATAGGTTTAACCGTTCTTAAAACTGATGCAGTCGCATCACCAACTGAATGACTATGGTTAAGTACTGAATGGCTATGGTTACTTTTTTGTTCTTTCACACAAACTTAAGTTGGCTCTCCAGATGTTGAATGTGGTAGTTTTGTCTAAATGTCAGCATTTGGGCTATCTGATACTTTGAGGTGCTGAAAAATTTGCTACTTAGAAGAGATAGACATGAAGAAATAATGGTCCATGGTGAGTGGTGCTGGTGTTGTTTCAGAAGGACCAAAATCTTGAACTTGCGTGTTCCAGCTGTGATTCAGAATGGTTTGATACACAGTGGAATTTTACACCAGAAGAATCAGCTTTGTGTATTTCCACTGAAATGTTTTAAATGGAACATTTGAACTAGAACTTACTTTTCCTTGTTGAATTCCTCCCACTGAGTTAGTGAATGTGTACCAAGACTATTCAAGTGCTACAGAACATAATTCAAGCTGCTTAACCATATGTTCAGTTCAGACCTCAAATTCTAGGTGCTGTGGAGCAGTTCACAAATGCCAAATAACCAAATAGTTTAAAGGAAAATTAATCACTTGTACATTCATTTAAACAACATGTTTAACTCTCCCACTGAAATCAGTGTGCTTTAATGTGCTCAGATTATGCTCTCTCGGTCTCTTCACAGTTGGACAAAAATGTCTTGTCATGTTTCCAGGTTTGCTCTTTAACTCTAAATATTAAACATTCTTATGTTACTTAGCATTAGGGCTTATGTTCAGCTCAACTGGGTTTAATAGTAACTGAAGAAAAAGAAGGAAATGGATAACTAGCCTGCAAATTGTATACTGTGAAAAATGTTATGCACTTTTAATGTTAACAGTGAATATGGCAAAAACTGATAGCTCGCTTATGCTTGTTGCTTTACAAAGTGTTGTGCCAGAATTATAAATTTTAATATTTTGTAATTTCATCAAATAAAAGAAAAGCTTATGTTTCATTTCTGTTATGGTTTCTTCAAAAGTGTCTCAAATGGTTGTTTCTGCCCATGCTGCATAAATGTTACTCATATTAATGTATGTCTTAAGACTTGCCATAAATGCATTGTTTGTAAAAACAAAAGCTATTCTTTCTGGAAAAAAACTGAAGGCTAAAGATGTTTTTTCTTTACTCTGATTTTACATTAACCTATGTTTGGAAGGAATAGGTAGGGGTGGCCTCTGGTGTGAGCAGTACAGTGCAGAAATAGGTTGAAACACCTTACCTAGTCAACTGGAAACCCAATTGCTGTAATACTAAATATAAATTTTCCAGGTTAATTCCTCTAAGAGGCCTTTAGGTACTTGTAGTACATAAGGTATTCATATAGTTTCAGTGAGGTTGCTGTTGGCAGAAAAAAAACTAGGGTGGGGGAATGAAGCAAGTTCCTTTCCCCATGCCATAGATGGGCAAAGTTCAACCCTGGGACCATAGAGGGAAGGTCAGCTTTTGACCTTTCCAGACTGCCCAGACCACACTTTTCTGCCCTTCGTGACTGTTCATCTTTTCAAATAGGTTTCAGGAGACCCTTCACTGTTTAACATTTTAAAAACACCAGCTTTACAAAACCTGAAGTAGATTTCTTGCCAATTCTGATTTTGGTTTTTGGCAGTCTCAGGGACTGGAAATTGAACCCTAAACCTTCATTGATCACCCACTGCTGCCCTATGCTGTCTTCCCAATCCAGGTCTCCTCTCTATCATTTTGCAGAATAAAATGTGATGACAGAGTAGCCCTCTCAAGGTTTTGTGTTGCCCACACATGTGCTAAAAGTGGTATGTGGGTGTAGGCAAGCCCTCACCTTCATCTCCGTGGGTATGCAAGCTCCTCTAGATACACCTGCTTTCATGTAAAGATCTGAAAGGCTGTTGTAAGTATGTCTGACACAACACATTTGCTGATGACCTCACATTGAAAAACTGTCTTATTCAACCAAATGGGCTTTTTGTTCCACTTCAGACCGTGGTACTAAATGAAGGATGATTTATCAAGGAGAATGCTTGTATCCACATGCAGCCCTCATATCACCAGGTTCATCACAAATGTAATTGAGTCCCTACATCAAGGCATGTGACTGTTTTGTCCTCTTCTTTTGAAGGCAAGATAGTTGTTTCCTTGCTGTCAGGAAGCTTTGAACTACGGTTTTTCTGTTCCTGTGAAAGAATTCCATGTCAGCTTACAAGCAGCCATTGCTGAGTGACTTTGGGGTTGTAGCCTGATTTCAGTCTAATTGGGGTGAGGCATACTTCAGGAGACCTAGGACTCTGGAAGGCACTACTACCTTGTCTGGGTGATCCTGTTTTCCTGCCCTGCTGGCTGCTGCAGGGACTACTGAATTCACTATTAGAAAGAATATGATATGCAAGATGAAGGGAACAGATAACTAGTGCAGGGACCGCACAGATGAAAATGATTTCCTATGACTCATAACTTATGTTGACATTATTCATAGGCTTCTCTAACAGAATTCTCAGCACAACTTCCAACAGGAAATAAGTCACTTTTAGAATCTAGGAACAGTAACAACACCTACAAAATAACTAAAACAATCAGCATAAAATCAGCTTAATAGGGCTGGGCAAATACGACTTGTCTGGTATTGAAATTCACCACCATTGGAAAGGCCCTCTCCACCATAGCTGCCCACTATACTTTCTTTGATGGGAACACACAGAGGAGTACTGAGAGAGAGAGAAAGGTATCAACTTTAAGGCACATACATGTGGGAAATGGCAAGGATTTGGTATCCAGTCCCAATGCAGTTCTGTGTGCACTTACTTGATTGGAAATTTATCTGAACTGAGTTAATGAAAAAACAACCAAGATTCTGTAAGATGATAAGAATGTATGAATCATGCATCAAAGAGTCCACCTAATCCAGTATCCTGTTTTCCCATGGTGGTCCCACCAGAAACCTCAGAAGTTTCAATGAATGGTATGAAGTCAGATGCTCCCTGGCAAAAGAAATTCAGTGGCATACTGCTTCTGAAGCTGAAAGTTTTCTATCCATCCATTGCCATCATGACTCACAATGATTGATATGGATCATCCATGGATAGGTCTAATCCTATTTTAAGTCTGTATTACTAGCCTTCACTGAATCTAGTGGCAGTGAAGTATAATAATAATAATAACAACAACAATAATAACAATAATAATAATTTGTACCCGCCCCTCTGAGAACAATGAATGAATGAACTGAATAAAACACAAGGTGAAGTAATACTTTCTTCTGCTTATTGCTAGTCAGCTTTGCTGAATGCCCCGAAGTTACAGTATTATTATTACAGTATGGGGGGGGGCGGGTTTGTACAATCAGTCCTCTGTATCCACACATTCTTTATCTACCAATTTAAGCACCCACAGATTGGAAATATACAAAAAATGTATAAATTTTAAAAAGCAAACCTTGATTTTGCTATTTTATATTTTACTGTGCCATTGTGTTTAGTGTGATTTGACTATCCATAGATTTTTGTATCCACGGGAGGTCCTGGAACTAACGCTAGCAGATACCAAGGGCCCAATGTATAATTTTAATAATTATGCTGCCCTGGGTCCCATGTTAGAAGAAAGGTGGATTATGGGTGTGTGCGCTTACAACCCTCTAAAGTGCACTCAACAGTCTTGATTTGAAAAACAGCTTTGTCCAGCTTTTCACTATCCATTTTAAGATAGGGCAATGACAGCTGCCAACTTTATTCCACATGTATGCACACCTTAAAATTAAGACATAAAATTGACACCAATACCCCACATTCTGTGTCCTGAAAAATCATTGCCAGTTCAACCTTATTAGTGTATATAAGAGGGTAGAATTCCTCTTTCCCAATGTTTGTCACTTTATGCTTAACTTACAGGTGGGATGGACAAGTTTGAAAGGTCCATGACCCATGAGTTTTGTCTGCCATTCACTTGAAAAATGGAAGTGCCCCAAAGTCTACTTCTGGCTTTATAAAATTTTGGAGCAAAAATGGTTGGAGGACTGCACCTTGTTTTTGAGGAGGATCACAGCTCCTGGTCTAGGAGGAACCCATATCTTGCAAAAATGGACATGTGGGCAGCATGTGGGTCACCTATTGCCACCCCTGACTTACAGTTCACATTTGCTGATCACTCGAAGGATTTGGAGAGAACTTTCTGAATCAATTCCATTTCACTCAGATTTTCACTATCCTGAATTGTTTGGGGTCATCTACAGTTCTGGAAGCCTTGCAGAAGTTCAGTTGTGCTTTTGAACAAGGTTTGCACTTACCATGTACCTTGCTTGTAAAGTAAACTGTTGCTTTTTTGCCATTGCTATTGTGCCCAAATTTCTGCAGCAAATTCTAAAATATGAAAGGAAGGAGCGTGGCCCCTGGCAGATGAAATTGGGTCCTTGGGCCTGTGGAAGGAGCCCTCTCCTGTCCTATCTGCAAAATAATTTCATTTTCAATCATGCTTTCTTCCAGAATGGATGCTGAGCTAGCTAGCTCCATATTTCTTGAATCCCCATAGATCCCACTCCCATAACACACATATTGGTGTTACATTGGCTACTTTCCAGACCCTGAGGTTACTTTTAGAAGCAATTTGTATATTTTGTTTAAAGATCTGCAACTTCACATTTAAGGGTGTTTTTTTTAAAAGAACTCAGTTACTTACTATTTGTACTTGATGATTTTGTTAATTTTATCAAAAGGCCTTCGAAATGAGCTTCTCATCTCTATTTCATTCAGTTCTTCAGAAACTTTCCTTTAACTTGATGTTGTCCTGCATCTGAAAACAGGATTTCTTTTTCATTCTGAGGCTATATGTAGTGCTGTGGTCTTAGCTTAAAACACCCAAACAATAAAGGTTACCAGTCATTACATTCTTTTGTAAAAAATGAAGTTCTTCAGCCCTCAAATTCTTACACCCCCATTAATTTGTTTTATTTGTTAACTTATTGTACAGAACACATTCTTCAACAACAAAGAATAAATACATCCAGAACCAAATAACTACCAACCCAGTTATCGCTTGAGACAGGGTTTTCCAAAGCCCTCTTCAGTCAAAGTCTAGCACAGCCCTCTTTGGTCAAGCTCTAGACATCGTGTCACTTTTTTCATTTTGTTTTTCAAATAAGGTTAAATAAATTTTGAAATTATGTTGTCAGAAATGTTGGAAACCATTCCAAAATTCCATTCTAGTTGACAAGAAACCCAAATGTTTGCCATCCATGTCGACAGACTAAATATTAGGCATCCGGATTTCAATAAAGATGTCTTTTTATTTCCCTGCTAATCACTTTGAAGTGACCATGGCTATATTTCACACCCTGTCTAGATAGTTTGGACAACCTACAATAATAATTCCAACACCTATTGATTTCTAATCTTACTGCATCAGTAGGACCAAAGTAGTTCTTATACAATTGATTTTTGTTCTCTCTTGAAAGATGCATAACTGTAATAAAGCCCCCTGAGGAAGCTTTGGTTGATGCATGGTTTTTCCTAACAATGTGGTTGCTTTAAATTAAAACTTTCACAATTTAAGAATATGTTGACTACATATGTTTAAGAGTCCAAATACTCTCACTGTCCCTTCCAAAAGTTTTAGTAGCTATTCTCTATTCAATTTAGTAAGGCAGAAGTGCCATCTATGTGCCATTCACTTCCCAAGCAGCCCTTGCTCCTAATTTCCTAATCCATACTCTGCTTCTGCCAAATACTTAACAATTTCTGAAACTTGTCTTCTCATTATATTTTTAGAAGTTACATGATAATAATAACATTTCATGTTATCTTGTGGTACCCTGATTTCTAAGGATGTAATTTCCAAAACTAAATATTTGTAATCACAGAAACTTTGAGCCTTGACAATCTGCATTTTGTGAAAAGTTGTTTCTATTATATTGGCCATGCCTTTGAAATAGATCACTTGCTCTATTTATGTCCCTATCTTTTGATCCTGCAAACTTTTATTTTGTTTGCAAAGTTAATGTTCTGATAGAATTCAGACATAGCTACATTAGTCTGGAATATCAGTATGCAAGGGAACCTCCTAGCACCTTTGAGCCTAACTATATAGAAGAAGCTGTAACATAAGCTTTTGTATTCCTTGGTGTATTCCTCAGATGCTGCTCAAAGGTGCTTCAAGATCTCCTTGTATACTTACATTTTGGGTACTTAAGGGTATAAAGGAGTAGGATTGGAGACATAAAAGATAAAGGATTGGCACTTGTAGTTTCCACACTTCCAGAATTTCTGTAACATAAGGTTTTCCATTTTTCCTGATATTTTTGTTAAAAGGAAGAAATGGTAAAAATCTATAACCTTGCTCTAATGTCCATTGTCACTCATGACACATCTTCAGTTGCTATAGTGCATATCCAGGTTTGGGATTGCTAAACCTATCTTTGCTGCTACACCAAGCAATCTATCTTTGTAATTTCACTTGTCACTTTTTAAAATTTATGTTGGCCTAGTATAAAAGGGATTATATACTGTATTTGAAAAAGAAGTAGAACTCTATATAGAGCGTGTGCTTTGACCACCACAATCCCACCTAATAAAGACAATTTTAACTTCCACCATATTTTGAGCTTGCTTTTGGTTCACTGATTAACTGTTTATTATTCTTGAAAACTGTGAGAGTCCTTTAGCAATGTCAGAATCTGGGATTTTCTGTCATGGACAAATATGTTTTGTTGGGTTTCTCCCATGTAAGCAAAATTATGCTCAAAATTATGCAACACAGACTCCAAGCATACATGGAGGGAGGAATCTAGAGGTGCATGTGGGGTTCAGGGAAGGAAGAGGCACTATGGACCACATTGCAAATCTGTGATGGCAAATGGATTGCACCAAGGAATTCCCAAAGAAAATCAGCATGTGCTTTATAGACTATAGCAAAGCCTTTGACTGCGTAGATCATGAAAGACATGGGAGTGCCACCACATCTGATAGTCCTGATGAGAAATCTGCACTTAGGACAAGTGGCTACTGTTATAACAGAACATGGAGAAACAGAATGGTTTCCATTTGGCAAACAGATCCGGCAAGGCTCCATCCTCTCACCATATCTGTTCAATTTGTAACCAGAAAAAAATATACAAGGAGCAGGCCTAGACACAGAAGGAGGAGGAGTGAAAATAGGATAGGGTGACCAGATTCCATAACTGCAAAAGAGGAAAAGGACTGCAAAATACATGGCATTCAAGATAAATGTAGGATATTACAAAATAAAAGTGAAAAACACTCATATAAATGTAAAATCATGCTTTTTAGTTATGCTCAAACTGGAGGAGATTTTTGAAACTCCTCCTTGACAGAAGATTGAAATGTAGGAGGATATCTAGTTACCCTGAAATAGGAGGAAGGAATATCAACAATATGTGATCTAAGGGATGTGGTGGCTCAAGTGGTTAAGATGCTGACTATGTTGATTCCAAGATTGGCAGGTTGGCAGTTTGAACCTTGGTTGCTAAAATGATGGGGTGAGCTCCCATCACTAGTCCCAGCTTCTGCCAACCTAGCAGTTCGAAAGCATGTAAATGCAAGTAGATAAATAGGTACCACTTTGGTGGGAAGGTAAACAGCGGTCTGTGCAATCATGCTGGCCCCATGATCACAGAGTAGTCTCTGACAATGCTGTCTCTTTGGCTTAGTAACGAAGATGAGCATCACCTCCGATGATCATACAAGACTTGACAACCTTGTCAACAGGGAATACCTTTATCTTTATCTTTACAATATGCAGATGACACCATACTATTCACAGAAAACATCATAGACCTGGAACAACTACTAAGTAAGACAAAGGAAGAAAGTGCAAAGGCACTTTGTATACATCAGGGTCATTACTGCTGAACATAAAAGAAAAAAAATGACCATGGAGAATTTAACGTAGACAATGAAGTAATAGAAACAGTAAAAGAGTTCTTGTACCTTGGATCAAACAGAGATCAGAACTGGGTCTACAGTCAGGATATCAGAAGATTGGGAATGGAGAGGGCAGCTATGAGAGAACTATAGAAGATCCTATAGAAGATCCTAAAGAATAAAGATATACAACTGAGCATGAAGGTTAGAATTGTACAAGCCATTGTATTCCCTACTACCATGTATGGATGCAAGAGCTGGGCAGTGAAGTAAGCAGATAAGAGGAAAAACCATTTATTTGAAATGTGGTGCCGGAGAAGAGTGCTGAGGATACCATGGACAGCCGAAAAAGCAGGCAAATGGGTTCTAGAATAGATCAAGTCTGAAAGTCTGAAAGTCAAGATGATTAAGCTAAGGCTGTCATACTTTGGCCATATCATGAGAAGGCATGACTCATTGGGGGGGAATAAACAATAATGATAGGAAACATGGAGGAAGGGAGAGGAAAACTGCATACTAGATTGATGGACTCTAAGTAGGTCACAGGTACAAATTTACAAGACCTAAGCAGAGCAGTGGAGGATAGAGGGTTTTGGAGGTGTCTCATCCACAGGGTCTCCATGAGTCGGGATCAACTTAAAGACAGTTAACAACAACAACAAATTCTATAATAGTTATAAAAGACCATATAATTGTTAGAGTTGAAGCAGAATGATGTGAAGTATGGTACTAATGAAATGTAGGGGGGTGCTGATACAAAGAGATAGCTGGAATTTGAAGCTGGAATTTGCAGATGTGTGTGGGAGGAACTTTTCCAGAATTGCTGGTGGGAAGCAGATAGTGGTGGGGAAACTGATATGGCATTGAAAACTGGGCAGAACAGGTCTGATGTGAGGAGAGAGGGCTGGTGTGTTTTGGTTATTAAACAAATTAAGATAAAGCTTGCTATGTTTATGGGCAGGGTATTGCTATGGTTATGCTAATGTTTGTGGATAATGGCACTTCTGACTTTAGTAACACTTTGGTATTTTCTGGAATAAAATTCATTGTTTGCTATACAGAAGACTTTTTCTCTGAACTACTGGGAGGTGGGATAAAAGCAGTTCTTGACAAGTAAAGAAGATTCCTAAATATCTAAAGCCCCCTTCCATGATGAAATATTTTAAATATCGTATATACTTGACTATAAGTTGATAAAATTATGGTCAACTTATATACGGATCAATACACTAATACTACTTAGAAAGGTCCTGAAACAAGCAAGCCTGATGCCCCGCCCTTGGTGCCTTGCGGCACGTTTTTTCTCACTCTCTCTCTCCCTCTCTCCCTCTCTTTCTGTGTATGTGTGTGTAAGAGGTTCCTAGTCCAATTTGCAAGGCTACTCTTGCCATGGGAAAAAAGACCTCATTGAACACCACTTAATTCCCTTCCCTATCTGATTTGCAAGGCTTCTCTTCCCATGGAAAAAAAACTAATTGAACACCACTTTGTTCCATCCTCAGTCCAAGCTGCAAGGCCTCTCTTCTCATGGAAGAAACACTTCACTGAACATCACTTCCTTCCCTTCCCAATCTGGTTTGCAAGCCTTCTCTTCCCATCAAAGAAACACCCCTTTTAACTTCACTTGCTTCTCTTCTCAATCTGATGTCAAAACTTCTCCTCCAACACCTGGGAATTGGTATTAGGTGGTTGGGAGAGGGCCAGTGAAGCAGTGGTATTTCCTCCTTTCCATCCTTCAGTATACCCCCCTAAGTTTTACCCTCAACTTATCCATGGGTCATATCAAAATCCATGATTTTGACCCTGAAACCTTACCTCAACTTATACATGAAGTCAACTTGTATACGAGAATACATACAGTAGTCTGGTTCTTTGTTGTATGAAGTTCAACATATTTTGACATGTTATCCACATTTTTTATAACTTATCTTAAGTCCTGTATGTACTTGAAATTTACCCCAAAAAGCTCTGTTATGGCTGAAATGATATTATCTGAATCCTACATGAATAATATAGTCCACATAAAAAAATAATCTTATATTTCCTCCCAACAATTTTTATCCCTTTAATTTCAGGTAATGCTGTGATGCCCTCTGCCAGTGGTTCCAAAATTGGCGCAGATCATTATTGCTATTCCTCAGTTCAGCTTGAAGGGTTGTGAATCAGTCTCATGTATGATGATTACTGGTTTTGAACCCTCATACAGTCTATTAATGGTTAACAAAAGAATTGCCCATTTCCATTTTACCCATTAATTTAAAAATGTATTGCCACTCTCGTAGTCAAACACTGATGGGATCTGAAGATAACATTACTAAGAGTTATTTATTTCTTGAGACATAGAACACCATATTAAAAGCACAACGGACTGCATCTGCTAATTGTCTGCCAGCATAAACCCTGCCTAATCTGAATCAACTTGGGAGGTAAAGAATTAATTTAGGCAATGTGCTAAAATTGCATTGAAAATCTTTTGATTTTGATTGAGAAAAGGTAATGATCTATAAGATGATACCTCAGTATTATATTCCTCTGCTTCAGGTAGGGCCACTAACCTTGCCAGCTTCCAAATCTGTGGCAGCCCTCCACCAATGAAAATCTTTTCATATGGTTCTCATAATTAGTCCTCTTAATTTTTTCTTCAAAAATTTGATACAGTTATCCTGTATAACCATATACCTCAATCTTCTGTCTGATTTTATGTTGGCTATCACCACTTTTATCTCTTTCTCTATTATTAGTGAATTGAGAAAGCTCAGTGAGCTAACCACATTCCATATTTATTAGCTCCAACTTCGCGTCCTTCTCCTTTCCCCACCCTACCCCTGCTCACCCAATGCTAGCCCTGGATTCTTTCCATCAACCCTTTCTCATCTGTAAATGTTTTGAGCATCTTCAGGAGTCAAGAGCTAACAATTGCTCTTGAGGCTGTTTTTCCCATTCTTGGATTCTGAACTTCTCATTTATCTTCCAAACTTTGAATTATTTCTTGCATCTCTCTTTTACTTCACCTTCATGAGTGATTTCCAATTCCAATGCCTCATTTGCTGCTCTCTCCAGACCTGTCATTTTCTCTGTTAAACATGTTTGGTTTTGATCAAGTAGTAACAAAGCTGCTGCCCAGTTAGTTTGATGATTTGACCTAAAATCCTTTTAAAATTTGCACATATTTTCTTCCATAAAGTTTAGATTTCTCTTTTTTGTCTGTGCAGGTGCCATGTTGTTTTTTCATTAACTTGCTCATTTTTTTTTTTATTCTACTGTAGTATATTGATTATCTAAAGGTATGCTTGCTGGGTGCTTCTTTAACTACTATGGGGCTGTCCACACAGGCCAAATGACCCTGCTTCCCTCCAACATCATGTCGTTTAGTTTAGATGATAAAGGCCGAAGCCCCCATTGCAGGATCAGGCCCAATCCTGCCAGTTCAGACACAGATTCAGATGATCTGCTCTGACCTAGGAGTAAAGAGTCTTTAGTAAACTAAAGGTAAAGGTAGTCCCTCAGCATTAATATCTAGTCATAACCAACTGTAGGGGGTGGTGCCCTGAAGTAAAATAGTGCTAGTTTTGCGAGAGTTTCCAAGATACTCCACTGCAAAAATGTGCTGTCTAAACAGCCCCAGTCCCATGCCTTACATGTGATGCCTGGTGATCCATCTGAGAAGACCCCCAGTCACCCTGTTTAATGCAGAAATGGGGCTCCTGGCCATGTGTAGCCAGGTATCCAATTTTTGCATCAAACAGGTGACGGGGGGGTCCCAGATGCAACGGTGGACATCACAGGTAAGGAGCAATGAGCTGGTTCCTGGGTAAGTGCAGAGATGGGTGTGTGAACTTCTGCCCTTCCCTGCACCAACCCTGGGACCAACCCTGGTTAGCACCGGGGCAAGGCTCAGCCTGTCTGCTATCTTATCTTTTCCATCCTTCTGAAAGTTTCAGTTATGCCAGTGAATTAATCTGAAGTTTGTGGATTGTGAATGGCACTACCTGATTATACTGTCATTCATTTGGACAGTCAGCACCCCTCCCCAACCGCTTCTGTTGCTTCTTGACTGAAATAATCATACACCAATGAGGACAGCAGAGAATATTTGGGAGATTGAAGCCGAAAGCAAGCTGAAAATCCTAGTTGTTGTTGTTTTTGAAGTGCAGCAGATGAGTGAAGAGGGCATACAAAGAAGGGGGAAAATAGAAAAGAAGACATAAAGAAGGCATGGGAAAATGCAGCTTGAACTGAACACAAGAAAAGAAAGCCAGTACAGTGGCATCCAAGTGGAGGTGACCTATGGCTCAGAGGTGTGACCATCTGAAGCAAGATTTGTCTTGGTCCATATCAAGAAATGGGGTTGAATCCTAAGAAAAAGAGAATTATCACTTAAAAGTCAATGTTTTCTCATTTTTAATTTAATAATATATTTATTGAAACATTAACATGACAATGTGTTTATTTATGAATGAGTAAAACAAAAATGCAAAATATGCCCTCGTAAATAAAGACAACAAAAAACCCAGAAGATCATCTGTTTCTTCATTTAAATGTTCATTTTAGTCCAAGAAATACATATTTTTTCCAAACTGCATGTGTTCCTCCACTAATGTCCATGCACAGCAGGAGTCTGACATTGTCCATTTCTCTCCTGGTTTGCAAAACATATAAAAAGAAATCATATCACAGCGAACTTGTTGCCTTTCTGTTTCTTCAACCACCCCTAGACTGTGGAATGACCTGCCCAAAGAGATTTGACAGCTAAATACGCTCTCCAGAATTAAAAACACAATAAAGACCAGTTTCTTTCATCAGGCTTATCCTGGTGAATTTTAAATTGTGAATTTTAAGTTAGGATTGTTTTAATATGTGTACATCTTGTTTGTTTTCTTAAATTGATGAATGTTTTAACTGATGCCTTTTTTAATTGATGTTCCCTGCCTCATTTTGTAGGGAGAGGCAGGTAAGAAATATTATTTTACTTATCTAATATATACTTGGACTACCACAGCAAAAGACTCTGCAAGGGAAGGTACCCTTTGAAGGTCTCTATGGTCAGAAACCAGGAGGTTTTGCATGCGCCAGATCGCAGCACATGATGGGGGCAGAATGGTAGGCTATTTAAGCCCTGGCTATCCTATCATGTTCCTCTTGGGATCATTACAGCACAGCCTACCCTACCAACTTCAGTGCAGTATATGTTTACTGGTTGCTTGGGGCTGGATAGGAATTTTCTACCTATGATCTGTTTTTATTTATTTATTTATTTAGCCTATCTCATACTGTATCTGAGGGACTTTGACAATTGGCTCTGGGTGGTATCTTTAAATGAGATGTCATTTGGCAGGTAGTGTGGGAGGGATTTAAGATTTCAGTGTACACCTTGGCACAATTTTGGTGAAGGGTAATTATCTGGAGTGGACTTTACAGGTCCTGGAAGCTGGGGAGACAGCAAAGGAGTCTATCTCTGAGACTGACATTGGGCTTTTGTTCTCAATTATAATAGACTTGCATAAGAGTATGTTGGGTTTATCTTCCACTAAGGGGTCATTCACATTCTCTTACCCAGCTTTCTGTGACTGGATTCATTATTCCATGGTTGGTCATCAATCCATTATTTTTTCAGATAACACAATTTTCTGACCTCTTCTGTAACAATCATTAAAACATAATACAGACTCCTTTTCATCTCTTCACTATCTCTTTATCTCGCTGTGAGTAATCAGTAAGAAATGAAGTTCTTGTGCAAAACTCCCACCTTTAGACCCATGTAAAAAGTTATTAAAGTGAAAGCTGGGTCAAGATGAATAGTTTGGCTTCTAGCATCACTAATTTCAGTCTGTTTTCTGTCAAAATTGCTGAACCACTCGATCTGTGCATCACATGAGATAGTATGTCCCTGCAAGACCACACATTCTCCAACATACAGTCAAACTATTTTTGATGATGCACCATTTTTGCTAAAGTAAGATATGATCAACATATTAATTTGATAGTATTTGTTCTGATGTGTACAGAGATGGATTGTACTGAATGTAGAATCCATATCTACCTCAAGGTGTTATCTGTTGTTGCATGTCCCAAATCTTGTCTGGGCAAATTTCAGCAATTTTATATTATAATTACCAACCATGAATAATTGTTCATAAAGTGTTGATATATTTGTTGCTATGTGCCTTCAAGTTGACTCCAACTTTTGGTGACCCTCTCATAGAGTTTTCTTGGCAAGATTTACTCTCAGGAAGTTGCCCATTCCCTTTCTCTGAGACTAAGCAAGTGTGATTTGTCCAAAGTCACCCAGTCAGTTCCTTGACTGAATGGGCATTTGAACTCTGGTCTCTTAGTCCAACACTCAAACCACTACACCATACTGATTATATTGAAGTTCTCAAGTCACAAATGCACCAAAAAGACATTGTACTCTGAGGATATCAAGTTGTGTTTGCATGGAAATGGAGACAGGAACAGGGTGCCCATACTGCCCCTCAGGTCAAATAGCTTGGTTGGCCATAACAACACGTCTTCTGCGCTGAAAATGCTGGTGGTAAATGCCAGGTCAGTTAATGACAAAATTACATCTATCTAGGATCTGATTCTAGATGAGCACTTCAACTTGGTTTGTACCACAGGGACCTAGGAGGTGGGATGTTAAACTCTCTCAGCTGTCCTGTATACGGTTCTCTGTACAGCAAAAGGAGGTGGGATGTTAAACTCTCTCAGCTGTTCTGTATAAGGTTCTCTGTACAGCAAAAGGGGTGGAGAAGTGGAGTTGCAGTGATTTATCAATCTTCCATACTCCTGATCCTGTTCCTAATCCTGCAATCTGTTGGTTCTGAGTATATGACTGTTTGTCTTTCTTTCTGATCTAAATGGTATTGGAGGCATTGCTACAGTACCTTCAATTTGTTTTCTTCCTTCCTTCCTTCCTTCCTTCTTTCCTTCCTTCCTTCCTTCCTTCCTTTTTTTTTTTTTTTTTTTGGGTTGAGCATGAATTTTAGCATCCATGTTGAGGATATGATGCCTACCTAGACAACCATGACATTGTCACATGTGGTATCTGGCCCCACTTATTCTACAGACCATACTCTGAATTTCACTTTTCATGTTGTATGGATGACGGTAATATTGAAGTAGAGGACCTTTCTATAGTTATGTTCTAATGGGTAGATCACTGTCCATTGAGGCTTAGACTCATGGACACTGAGAGTTCTCCTCATGGATGAAAGGCCAACTAAGATTGTCTGTCTCAGGAGGCTGATAAATTCTCATGATTTCTTGATGGCTCTTAGAGACTTTCCTGTCACATTGACAAATGATTCTCTTAAAGTCTTAGTTAGGGAAAATCCAGAATTATTTGCTGGAATGGAGTGGCAGACATGATCATTCATGACTGTCTCATCATGTGGGGCAAAACCAGTCTCCTGGTGTTCTACAATGATGAAATGAGTGAGATGGTCACAAGAACAACATTGGCAGAAATACAGAATGAATCTGACCAAAAATGGCCTAGAGACTATTCAAGGCCTTACCTACGGCACTACAAAGCAACAACCAAATACAAAACCTTCTCTGCAGCCATTATGAATCTGCACAAAGATGTCTAGTGGATCTTTTTCAAGTAGCCAGGGAAGCTCTGCACTAGGAGTAGGCTAAGTGCATGCTGTCTGCCACATGTGACACTTAGGGCACCAATGTGTGGCCCCTGAACTTCAGACCTCCTGGATTTTAAAATTCCTTGGCCAGTATTTTTGTCCACAACACAACTCAAAATTAGTTGACACTGATGCAAAATGTAGCAGTTTTACTCTTCAAACACTCCACGTAACCTCAAAGTTGAAACAAGGCAGAAAAAAATCCTCAAAGATCAATCAATTTTGAAGCCAGAAGTGATGTCACATCACTTCTGGCCACTTCAGATACACCAATATGGCCCACCAGGGGGATACAGGGATGCAAAACCACCCCACTCCCTCCAGAGTTTCTCACATCTGTTCTACAACTTATTTGCAATAAAATAATTCAGACCAGTTGGCTATGCCCATGATGGCAAACCTATGGCATGCGTGCCACAGGTGGCATGCGATGCTATTTCACCCAGCATGCTGAGGGGAGGAGGAGGAACATGCGCCCATGGCTCTTTCTCCTGGACCTTTCCCAGCCCCTAGCTGTATCTCCAGAAGCAGCCAGAGGCCGGGAAAGGTATTTCGGGAGAAGACGCCACAGGTGGGTACCCATGGCTCTTCCTCCTGAACCTTTCCCAACCCCTAGTTGTCTCTCCAGAGGCAGCCGGAGGCTGGGAAAGGCACTTGGGGAGAAGAAGCCACAGCCACACAGCCGCACTTGGGGAGAAGAAGCCCATGATTCCTCTTTCCTGACCTTTTCTGGCCCCCAGCTGCCTCTTTGGAGACAGCTACAGGCCAGGAAAGAACAAGGGAAGAAGTCCCGCCCAGGAAGTCCTGCCTCCAAAGGGCAGAAGTCCCACACCCAGAGAGCAGAAGCCCTGCCCCCCAGAGGGCAGTAGTCTCGCCCCCGACACTGGGTAGCCCCTGGTGCTAGAAAAACTTTTAGTTGGGGCACGCGGCCCCAAAAAGTTTCACCATTACTGGACTATGCTGTGAAATAATTACTTAGTACCTTGGAGACAAAATTGCTTAGATTCATTCTGATTTGGACTCTCTAGTTTATACAGTCCCAGTGGATGTAACTTTGGCCTGTGCTTGTCTAGTGATAATGGTTATTTTTCAATTTGCATTTCCAAAAGATATCAACAAGATCCTTGGGGACATGGGAACCACTGTGTTGGCGTTTGACCACTGGGTTTGATCTTCTTAGCTCGTTACAAACGTGGGGGGCCCAAGCTAAGTGGATACAGAGAGTGGACAGTTGCCTCTTTAGAGCAAAATTGAGTTCCCCCAAACCTAAAGGAGTCACTTCTAAGATCTCTGCTGAGATCTTTGAGGGGAGAATCAGGAGGATGTTAGCTATCTTCTTCCAGTTGCATAACTGCAGACAGTTGCTGTCTCAATGCCTTCCGCTGTCACTCAGCCACTAAATGGCCAAGGAACTGTACTTCGGTCATTTGAAGTTGCCTTTTACTAGAGGAGAGAAACAGTTATTGAGTATCTCATTCTATGTTGTCCCAAAATGGACATATCTTGGCATAACTCTAGGTAACAGGATGCTTTCCATTGTGTTATTTTCCAAAATAAACTATTTTTGCCTTTGTAACCCATAGAAATAATGTGTTCCAAGAAATGTAATTCTTTGTGATGCATTACTTCCTAGGTTTGGTGTGTGGACATACAGCTGGCCCTTTGTACCTACAGTTTCTGTACTCATGGATTCAACTGTCCATGGCTTGAAAATATTTTAAAAATATATAAATTTAAAAAAAAAAATCAAAACTTGATTTTACAATTTTATATAAGGGACATAACTTTACTATGGCATTGTGACTTGAACATCCACTGATTTGGGTGTCCACAGTGGGTGGGACAGTGGGAACCAAATCCCAGTAGATACCAAAGGCCCACTGTATGACCCCCTTATTTTTATTTTTATTTATTTAATTTTTTTGCTGCTGATTTATAAGAGAATTAACCTTTCTTTAAAGGAAACATCAGCACAGAGTTTCTTCTCAACTTGCAGTTTATCCTTTTCATTAGTTTCTTCACCGCCACTCTATCTCACTCACCATGTAGAACAGAGATACTCCCTTGCAACAAACTGGTGCTCCAAGGGGCTGCAGGATTTGCAGTTGGAAGAGGCTAATCTGGGTTTTTGGTGCCAAAGTAAAACAATGGCACTTAAGAGTTTATCACACAGGGGACAACTGGAAGTATAAACGGTGATTAACCAGTGATAATCCTGCAATTGCGCTAATGCTTTTCACATGCCACGTTCAAAGTGATATTATCCCATGAACAACCCATGATAATCCCACAATTGCGCTAATGGTTTTCACACGATGTTGAGATGAAACATGATTAAAGTGCCATTAACCCGTGAATAACCAGGCAAGAAACAGGAGCAAATCATTCATGGGATTTTCCTGTAAATGACTTTTTGCTGTTTATTGCCTGGTTATTCCTTGGTTATTCACAGGATAATGGCTGTTGTGTTAAACACATTTTAATGACATTTTAATGTCAATTGTGTGATTTTCTTGGGTTAATCACTGTTAAAAGTCCCAATTTCCCCCTGTGTGATAAACTTCTTAGTTCCTGATTTCCTCCCAGCAATTGTAGTGCTTTTATAAGTGATAGAGCTAATCACATGCCCATCAAACAAGACAGTTGTGCCAATCCCTGTGCTGATGACTGAGATACTACTAAGAGTGGCAGGAAGGAAAACCAGAAATAGTTGCTCACAATCCTTGTAATGAATATTTCTTCTGTAATATGGGTGGAGAAACAGAAGCATGGATGCAACCTGCAACTTTCCCTCTTTGTCTGTTCTCAATGCAGCAATTATGTTTCTAATAAATGCTCTCATGGAAGCCAATTAGGATTGAAAATTTAAAGTCATGAATTACAAGAGCAATAGTGAAATAATAACACTACAATAATAAACAAGACAATGCAAAAGATGTGCCCACTAAGTTCAGCTGAGCTTTCATCCATTATAAGCAAATATAAAATGGAACACTCAGCAAAACAGTGTGATGCCGCAGCTAAAAAGACCAATGCAATTTTAGGCTGCATTAATAGAAGTACAGTATCTAGATCAAGGGAAGTAACAGTGCTGCTCTATTCTGCTTTGGTCAGGACCCACCTGGAATACTGTGTCCAGTTCTGGGCACCACAATTCAAAAAGGATATTGAGAAACTGGAGCGTGTCCAGAGGAGGACGAATAAAATGGTGAAGGGTCTGGAAACCATGCCCTACGAGGAACGACTTAGGGAAATGGGTATGTTTAGCCTGGAGACGAGATGGTTAAGAGGGGATATGAAGGGATGTCATATTGAGGAGGGCGATAGCTTATTTTCTGCTGCTCCAGAGAACAGGACCCCGAACAACAGATGCAAGCTACAGGAAAAGAGATTCCACCTCAACATTAGGAGGAACTTCCTGACAGTGAGAGCTGTTTGACATTGGAACATGCTCCCTTGGAGTGTGGTGGAGTCTCCTTCTTTGGAGGTCTTTAAAGAGAGGCTGGATGGTCATCTGTGAGAGATCCTTTGATTTTTGAGTTCCTGCATGACAGGGGTTGGACTGGATGGCCCTTGTGATCTCTTCCAACTCTATGATTCTATGAAAACAATGGGGAAATGACAGGTATTTGGGCTACAGCTGCCTTTTGTTATTGCAGAAAACATTGAGGGGTAGCTGTGTTGGCCATTTAGCATTATGTTGTTTCTGTCCTTAGTTAAGATCGTATGGGGAGGATATCTTTTGCAGCCTGACTCTTCCTCCTTCTGGCCATGTGGTCATGTGGCCATGAAACAACATACTGCAGGCATCTGACTAACATTTCCAATTGTTTATCTCCTGTTTGGTTTGTAACATCTTGCCTGATGAAGAAGCCAGTGGTGCTTCAAAGGCTTGCAACAAGTATATTGAGCATTTTGATTGGCTAATAAAGGTATCACTGTTTGGTGGATTTTTCTTTGAATTTGCTAAATGGCCATCACAGCTACCCCTGCATGTTTTCTGGATTGTGAGATACTGCACTGTAGCTGCAACAGGGGAACTCTGAAAAGTGAGCCAGTGGACTGGGACCTTCAACCAAGGCAAAACAATTTTTTTCTTCTTAAATTTGGACTGGATTGGCATGTTTTACCTCTACACTTACCCAAATGTTCCTGTTGCTAAAACATGGAGGCTTCTTGAGAAATCAATTGTCCTCTGCCTACAAAGAGGCCTGCGGCTTCACAGGAAGGGAGGCTTGTTGGATTGCAAGAGAGGAGTCCTTGTTGAGATGCAAATAACTTTACATTTCTTGGACTTTGAATATCTCTCAGTGGCCCCATGGCCAGAAGGAGGAGGAACCTGCCTGCAAGAGATGCCCTCCCCATGCCATCTTAACTAAGGATAGAAACAACATAATACAGGCATCTGACTAACATCTCCAATTGTTTTTCTCCTGTTTGGTTTGTAACATCTTGCCTGATGAAGAAGCCAGTGGAGCTTCAAAATCTTGCAACAAGTATGTTGTGCATTTCGGGTGGCCAATAAAGGGATCACGTTTTGTTATTGCAGTTTACCTGTTCATTATTCCAGTTGTTCTGATTTTAAATCCATTCACCTTTTCTTGTTGCTGCAATCGTGTTTTCCCTCTAGCTCTTTAAACCCACAAAAATAATTTCAAAGACACCCACACCAACTTGTAAAACTTGAGCTTGGTTCATAGCAACAACCCACTCAGTTCACCGTGTAAGCCAGCAGAAAGCCACTCCCTTCTTTTACAATAGTAAAATTATTCCAATTGTGCCGTGCCAACAATGTATCTGTAAAGAAGAAAGTGCAATATCTATTTGTGGCAGAGAAACATTGTCTTTCCCTTTTAACCCTTCTACTGTGACTCAGTGCTTTTTCTTTGCCCTAAAAAAAAGTCTCTTGGCATGTGTCTGTCTCGGGGCTACTCCAGGCAGCTTCCATGGTTTACAGAAATGCTTCTTAGGATGTGCTTACACACCCACCCACACACATACATTTTCACACAAGCACATTTATAACTGCAAGAGGTGGCAGGCTTTAATTATTGGAGTAAAAGTCTAGGGAAGCCCTCTTTGGCCCCATTCACACTAGCACTTTTGTAGCAAGAAGATCCAAGCGGAATTGATGTTGCAATTCCAAATTGAAGTTCACACTATGTTTACCCCAATCGAAACTCTTCAGTGCAATTTAACTCTGATGAAGTTCACAATGACTGAAGCACCGATTCAAAACGGATCCTCCATATCGATCACATTAGATTTTTTGTTCCATTGTGATTGTGAACAGGAACTCCATATAGACTTTATATGTTCTGCCAATCAAATGATGCACACCTACGTCACACCGCTTCCATTGTCATAGGACTTTATCATATGGAGAAAATCGGGGGTGGGGTGGGGTTAAAAAGTCATTATCTTAGGAAAATGATGTCCTGTGAATGAGAGAAATAAAGAGGGAGCAATCCTTCCCCCCCTTCCTCCTCCTCTTCTGCTTCCCAGCCTTGGCTTTCGAGGGGAAT
>CM034706.1:98526687-98545286 GCA_020142125.1 Phrynosoma platyrhinos
GATCTTGTCTAGTTCCTTCATAGCTGTCCTTCCAAGTCCTAGTCTTCTGATTTCTTGACTACATTCTCCACTCTGATTGATGACTGAGCCCAAGTATGGAAAATCATGGATTATTTCTGTCTCTTTGTTATCTACTTTAAAATTAAGTAGATTGTTTATGGTCATAATTTTTGTTTTTTGTTTTTTGATGTTCAGCTGTAAGCCTGCCTTTTCACTTTCTGCATTGATCTTCTTCAATAATCTTTCCATATCTCTGATATTTTCTGCTAGTATTTTGGTGTTGTCCATATCTTTCTTCCCATTTTTACACTTCCCTGCTCTGCGTCCAATTCTGCTTTTCATATGATGATCTCAGCATACAAATTAAATAGATAAGGGGATAGAATGCAGCCTTGCATAACCCCCTTTCCAATCTGGAACCATTCTGTTTCTCCATATTCTGTCCTAACAGTAGCCTCTTGTGCTGAATACAAGTGATCAGGACTATCAGATGTTGTGGCACACCCATTTCTTTAAGAGCAATCTATAATTTCTCATGGTCTATAACAGGGGTAGGCAACCTTTCCCCTTTAAGGGCCAAGGGACTTCAGCTCTCAGAAGCCTCAGCCATGTTGGCCAATAGTGCCATGTTGGCCAGTAGCTCCTGGGATTCTGCCCTTAAAGGGGACAGGTTGCCTACCCCTGGTCTATACAATCAAATGCTTTGCTATAGTCTATAAAGCAAAGGCTGATCTTCTTTTTAAACCCTAAGTGTCTATCACAGGGTTTTCTGAGAGCTCAGAGTGTGTGACATGCCCAGCGTTGCATGGTGGGTTTCCATGGCCAAGTGGGGATCGAACCCTGATCTCCAGAGTTATGGTCGAATACTCAAACCACTATACCATACTGGCTGTGATGCCAGCTGTACCTGAAAGCATTTATTACATTCAGGTATGCAATTTTATAATATGAATAGAGACAGAGGCTGTTTGACTTTTGGTTTAAAGAGTATGCAGGTAGGGGCAGGAGCATGATGTCTGCTACTTATTTTTGAGCCATGATTTTCACCCCTCATTTAACAATGAGATATTAAACTTGAGCAACAAACTCCTTTTGATGTTTGGGAGCCAAGACTGAAGCTTTTACTCATCTCCTTTTCTCCCACAAACTGGAAAACATAATTTTTTATGCTTCACTTATTATCTTCATGCAGCAACTGCTGGTTCTAGGGGGCAGCAACCAAATAGTAATGAATACCATAACTATGACCAGAGAGCTGAGTGTATTGGCAACCAAGCACACATCATTTCTCAGGGCAGTTCCTGTCCTTTGTTTTTCATACAGTATGTGGAGTGGAGGCATTAAGTGTTATAAATGCTTGAAACCAGTGGTACCAAAACAAAGATTACAGTATCCATTTGGGGGGTACTGTACCCCCAAACACTTTAGATTTCTGTATTTCCCCAGAAAACATTAAAAACCAATTTTGACCAAACTCTGTAGTTAGATTTAGATAAGGTTAGTATCTGATATTAGTTTGTGTCAGTTCTGGACTCATGGCTTGGCTTTTGCCCCAGGCAATTGCTAACTTTGGTCCATTTTACATTTTGTTGGTGTGAAATAGGTTTAAAGGATTGTATGTTCTGCCACTCATTCTTTTATTTAATTCAAATCATAAGCAAATTCACCAACATCAACTTACGCAATGCTGGGTAAATTTCCTCGTCATTCATATAGGAACATAGGAAGTTGAGTTATGTCAAGCTGGCGATTCTTTGTTCTAGCCCAGAGCTGATGATGTTTTTGCGACTATAACTTTCGACATCTCTCACAATCAGCTCTGTTGTATAGTGCCATAACAGTTGTAAAAAACATCTGCAGAGCAACAGGCTCCCCACCCCAATCTAGATTAGTATTGTCAGTGATAACTAACAGGGGTAGTACCTGGTATCAAAGACTAAGGCCAGACTCCTTTTGGTGACTTCCATTGGAATGCTGTATTATGCCAGTGTAAGTCACCTTTGAAGTGGAGTCAGGGCAGAGAAGGACGCTATCTCTGTCACCAGAGAAAACTGCCTTGGGAGCTCCCAGAGAGCATAGGAACCACCTATTCCTTCACCATGGTGCTCAAAGTTGTTTTATCCCAGCTACTGAGCTAGCTCATATTTTGCCAGGGCCAACCTTTACCTACCCTGACATAGGCTGACCAACAGTCTTGTGGCCTAAGTTCATCACCATGAAATATCACTGCTCTGGACATCTGCCCAATATAGGTCTGTATAAGCAGAAGAAAATGACCTCAGAAGGCTAAGTCAGCAGCTGTATGATAATCCTGATCCAGCCACTTCTGCCTCAAATGCTGTTTCTCAAGGCTTGCTGGTAAAAAAAACAAAACAGGGAGCCTTCTTTAATTGCCACTTAACAGTGATGGCCATGTCGCAACTTTCATCCTGTGACCAGAATTTGTAAGGTTGCTTTAAAGCAGGGGTTGGTAACCCACAGCCCGGGGGCTGGACCCGGCCCCCCAAGGCCTTTGGAGCGGCCCCAGGCCGGTCCTCCTGCCGCTGCCGCCGCACGCGTCGGGGCCGCAATTTTGTTTTACAAAATGGCGGCCGTGACTCGTTTGTGCATGCACGAATGAGCTGCGGCCGCCATTTTGGAAAACAAAATTGTGGCCGCAACTACTCACACATGCACCGAGTACTGTGCATGTGCAGACGAGTCACGGCTGCCATTTTGTTTTCCAAAATGGTGGCCGCAACTCACTCATGCATGCGCAGTACTCTGGAAGTACTGTGCATGCGCGAGTGAGTGTGCCCGTGGTGCCATTTCCCTCCCCCCTCGGTCCGGCGGAAGACCTGGGGACCAGTGACCGGCCCCAGGTAGGAAAATGTTGCCGACCCCTGCTTTAAAAAATAATTAGTTAAGTTATGGTACTAGTTGCTCCAAAAGTAGTTACCTTACTTTCCCCAAAGTAACTGAAATTACTACTTTTGGTAACACTAAAAAACAGTCCAAATGCTACAGGTGGTTGGGTACTCATACAAAATAGGCTGTCCACCTTGCTGTTCCTTCAACACCAACAACAGAGCATGAAACACAGCACAGGCCAGTACTTGAACCATGGGATATTCTTCCTTCACCATATATTGAGATAGCAGTTGCACCAGAGGAGTGAAGTTCCCCCTCATTAAACTACAATTGTAATGTAAATTGAGGAAAAACAGGCAGAGGTGTATGCTGCTGTAGAGCAACATTTTGAGCAGTAACTTTCAGTACCCCCCCCCCCCGAGACAACACACAGCCTGTCTGAGATTATTAATCCTGTCTCAGATAATTCTCCATATTAATAAAAGTTTTTTCATATTGGAAAAAATATATATACAATATTTGGGAGTGCTGCAGGACACTGCAGGATCTGTTTGATGGCATGCATAATGATGGTACAATCTTTCAGTTTAGCAGAGGTATACTTTCCATGATGGTAGTAATGACATGATAGGAATATCCTTCCTTCCCTGCTCCATTCCCCATCCCTTTTCCAGGAGTTTTTGGTTTTAGATCTTAAGTTCTCCAATAAAAATTGAGATAATTTTCCTCTCCCTCTCCTGCTATTCCTCCTGCTACTGTTATTCCTAGCTCAGGTAGCCCCACTCTCTTTAGATGTTAAGATGGGGACTGAAGAGAGGTCTTTCTTCTGTTTGTTATGACACCCTTTATTTTATAGTTTTGCTATAGCTTCTGATTCATTGGTGTAGTGCTATTCCTTGCCTCCTTAACTTCATCTTCCCCTGCCCCTGTGTTTGGAAACAACCCACTTATTATTTCTGGCATGTTACCTTTGCTCCCCCACCCCTTTTGGCATCAACTGCATGACTGCTTTAGTTTCTGTTGTGTTTGGGGTCTTGCTAATATAGAATCCTTGAAGCACTTTTTCTGTAAAGATTGATGCTCACTTGGTAACATGGTGGTGGCTGGGCTAGCCAAGAAACATGGGGAGAGAAGTTAGTACTTGGATCTTATGATATTGTTCATTGACTCAGCTGTTTTCTAAATCTTTGCAAATTTTGTTCTACCGAACAAGAATGAATTTTTTTACCATTTTTCTTTGCTGCCCATTTTTGAAGACTTTTCACACATTGGGACTGACTATATGAAAAAAAAAAAACATGCTTTGTGCAGAAATCTGCATTTGCTGTGCAAAAATGCTGTTATCTTTGCAAGATATATTGTTTTCCGTGCAGGAGACTTTTTTTCTATGCAGAAAATGCTGTTCTGTTGATAACATCCTAGCTACCTAGGTTGCCACTTCTGTCCATCATCTCCCCTTCCATTGAAACTTTGGCCATGTATTTAGTTTTCCCTTTCTCACTATTGAGTGGTGGTGGAGGGGGAGCTGGGGATACTGGAGACAGGGAAAGGGTGGAGTAAAGCTGGGAGAGCCAAGGTGGGCTTTTCCCCAAAATAGCAGTGTGGGAGTGGGGTTTCAAGGTACTGTATGAAGCATGGGAATAAATAAGTTGTGTTTGGGTAAGAGAACTGTAATTAAGCGATAATTATGCAGTGTAGCTTTAAAGAAAATCCCAGGATGCGTTGGAATGGATGCATCTGGTTGTTTTCTCCCTTAGTTATACTTCGGCCAGAATTTATTGGGGTCTTATGTCTTTCTAAGTGGGCTTACATCTGCAAGAAATAGAACTGAATAGTTTCGCAATGTCTATGTTCAGCCAGTGGCTGCTGTTGGATTGCTACATAGGGGAGCCAGCAAAATGGCCACCGTGCATCGGAACACCAGTTAGGAGTGCCAATGTGCATCAGCATTTTCCAATGCACATTGGGACACTCTTGCTGGTGTCCTGTTAAGCATCTTTGCATCTTCATAATTCACTAACAAGATTTGTTAGCATCTCTGTCACAGGGCTATAGGGTAACGTAAACCATCATAGAGAATCCTGCCCTTTCATTATTAGCAAAATGAATTAATTTAGTAAACTAGTTTATTATTATTATTATTATTATTATTATTTATACCCTGCCGCTCTGAGAATAATCGGGGCGGCTAATAACATGTTAAAATTCCAATACAAACCCTCCCCCCCTTTAAACAGTATTAAACTAGTACAGATTAAAATTACAGTAATTAAAACAACAAAAGTGAAACATCAATACAATAATATCCAGAACTCATCAGTCGGCAACATTGCTTTATATATAACTGAGTGAGAGACCTCTCGAGGACATTCCAAGGATAAGTAGCTGGATAGTTATTTGAAACCAGTTACTTCCAAGCTCTGTCTGTGCCTCAGTGGCCAGTCAGCAACTTTGAAGGGAAAAAGTTTTAAGATTGCCATTCTGACAACCCTAAAAATAAATGATTAGTAAGCTCCCTATTCAGAATTGTTAATGATCAAACTATTCAGCTTGAAACAATTCCAGTCAAGCTATTCACTCTGAAAAACGTATTTACAGTCAGTTCTGATCAAAGCTTATTCTTTCCCCTCTACCCTCTCTGTGGGTGTAGTTTATGTGGTAAAATTACTGTCAAAGGAGATGTACATGTCATAAAGAACCTTTCCAACAAAATGTTCTCTTGAGAACAATTCCACTGCCCTGAGATCTTTAGAGTAGTTGGGTTTTGTTTTGTTTTTTTGCCTCTGATTTAGAACTAGTCAAATCTAGTTAGTCATCCATAGTATAATAAAATAAACTAAGTTACAGAGAAATTGAATAATGTGACCAAAGTAAAACATTCAGCTAACACATTGGTTGCATAGGAAAATATTTTAAATCTCTTAATTGACTACCTTTTGTTGTAACAACATATTGCTGCAGCAAGTGCCCTTCTATTCACTACATTTACTTAATGAGAAATGTCCACTGTTAATGGCAGAACCATTTATTTTTAAATTGGAAATTGTGTTTTTCAAGATGTTATTGCAACAGGTTGAGCCAAAGGGAAAATGTGCCTCTGGTGTTGAGAGCACCTGCATAAGCCAGCAAAGAAAACAGCTTTGAGGAGGGAACCAATTTCATTGTTATTATTCAAACAACATGCTTTACAAGTTACTTATTAGACTTAACTAGGCTCCCTTACAAATAGCAGGAGCACCTATTTTAAAACAAGTGTGTCCCTATGAATATGGTACGAGAGTTTGATTGCAGTCCTATATCAGTTTACAGTATTTGGAAATACAAACTGCTAATCTCAGCTGGAGTTACTTTGGAATAGTCATGCACAATATCATACCAATAAACATTACAATCATATTTATTTATTTATTTTCGAAATGGTGGATGGACTTACAGTTTAAATAAAAGAATATGAATAAGTAGCAGTGATCCTCGAGTTTTCCCAGTGTGCTAACTACTCAATAAAAACAAGTCTCATAGTATACTCATCCCTCCACATTTGCGGCTTTGATTATTCACGGATTTTATTAATATGTTCTCTCTAGGAATATCAAGGTCATCCAGCACAACTCTATGGTCAAAAGTTACACTGAAAGCAAAAGTTGCACTGAAAGACCTAGAGATTTCTAGAGAGAACACTCCACTAGGTATTTGTGGCTTCTCCGGTGCAATTCTATGGTCAATGTCTAGCAGATTCTAGAGAGGTGTTCTCTTAGGTAAAAACATAAGGTTTTTGTTGGTTGTGGTTTTTCCACTTTCAGGAGAGTCCACTTTAGGAGAGTCCTAACCCAGTGAATGTAGACAGACGAGTATATATGGTTGCATTTTGTGATCCAGAAAAAAAACTAGTTGCACCAATGAATTGTACATTAAAAAGCAAACACATACTTACCGGTAGTCTTGTAACACTACATCTCCCTAGTGAAAACTTCCACATAGAATAATTGAGTTGGAAGGGGCCTCATGGGCCATCAAGTCTAACCTGATGTTCAGTGCAAGATCTCCAGCTAAAGCATCCCCAGCAGGTAGCTGTCCAGCCTCTTGTTGACCTCCAGAGAAGGTGATTCTACCATCTCTCTAGGCTAGGGACAGGCAACCTTTTTGAGACCTGGGCCGGTCTCCCATAGCCCAGGTCTCGACTGAGCCGAGGGGGGCGGGGAATGGCGGCCTCCACCACCGCATGCGACCCCCCAGCGCACACTGCCGCCGCAGTGCATGTCACGGCTGCCATTTTGGAAGTCCAATTCGCAGCCGTGACGCGTTTGCACATGCGCAAGAGTACTGCACATGCGCAAACGCGTCTCAACCGCCATTTTGATTTCCAAAATGGTGATCGCAGCGAGCGCGGCCGCAGAGTGGCAAAAACGCACCCCGATGGCGGCGCGTGGCAGCGGCGGCGGCAACCTTCGGCCTGGGCCGGTAAGTCCGGGGCCTGGGGCCTTAACCGGCCCCCGGGCCGTAGGTTGCCAGTCCCTGCTCTAAGCAATTGATTCCGTTGCTGAACTACTCTTCACTGTCAGGATGTGCCTTATAATATTCACTAGAAATCCTCCCTCTTGTAACGTAAAACCATTAGACTTGGTTCTATGTATGGGACTTTTTAAAACTTTTCCCCCAGCCAAGACCATGCAGAACCATCAAAACCTCACCTCTTCAAGATCACAGTGACTAGACAGACATACAAAGAGTAAGACAAACACTAGCAATTGTTTATCATTTCATATTCTAACAGCAAAACCTAAAGCTTGGTGTGGTAGTTTACTGCTAGCCACTTTCAGCATTGTTAGCAGTGTCCCACCTGCATTATGCACCAAGTCCACCTTCTGAATGAAACCCACACAGAGCACATCCTACTAATTCAATATAGAGGTTAACTGCCTAGATAACAGTGACTAAGCTGTTGCTATAGCTTCTGTTATCCTTGATTGTTGGACGGGAGCTAAAGTCAGCAGCATCTGGAATTCTACAAGCCCTTGGTATAACAGATTGTGAAATGAAGTTTGTTCTACATTGGAGGTTTATTCTACAACTACAGGATAAATAAAAGGTGGACTGTCTTTTAGAAATCTGTCAGTATTGGTGCAAATGCAACCCAGGACACTGAGGGTTGAATCCAGATTTAGTTGTGTGCAACTGGGCTTGTTGAACTGAATATTCCTAGTCTCTTCCATCCCCTAGCAGACCATACCCCTCCTGAAAATGTTACAAAATGAAGGAGGTAAAGATGCCCTTTACTTGGATAGGGGCAACTTCAGTGGGCAGAGCTTTTCACCTAAGACAGATCATGGATCTAATCCAATATGTAATGTCAAAACCATGATAGAATTGTGATGAAATACTGGAAGGGAATATCATTCGTGGAGGTCAACAATTCCTGATGACTGTTGTCCATTTTGCTACTTGAAAAGTCTGGTGGCAAAAGGAAATCTGCAAGTCAGAAGATAGCAACATTTGTGTGGCCCAGAACACAACAAGACCAAATAAAACAGCTTCTGGCCACCTTGGGGGCATGGTGTTCAAACAATACATGCCCCCAAAGCAGCCAGATGCTTCTCTGACATTGCGCTCTAGTCCAAAGGACCGAAGCGAAAAGGAGTGGAAAAATTTGGCTCCTGGACATGTGGCTTGGGACCTGCGGCAGCCCACTTTGGGAGCAGGCTATGTGGTTGCTACAGTCCTGGCCCAATCATAGCCAGAGGTTGCTCTTTCCCAACTGTTTGCTCTGAATCTGAGTTGTTGGAATGAAAAGAAAAACTCATGGCCTAAATAACCTAGTGTAGCTTAAATAATAGTATTCTTTAGTGAAGGCTGTTATTTAAGCTACGCTAGGTTATTTAGGCCATGAGTCCCCAATTGCTGTGGATATTGTACAGATGTATATTATTTTGAATATCTGTCACTGCTAATGCAAGACCTGCAGGATGTGGTACTGAATGACTGTAACTGCTTTAGAAGGCAGAAATTAATCCTATCTCAAACTATGAATGTTTTTGCCTTTGGGAAAAGTCTGGCTTTTGGGATCTTTCCAAATCTATGAACCTCTTTAGTTCCCCACACAGTACCATCTTTTTACAAGTTCATCATGGCATGTTTCTTACAGAAGGAGATGCATGTTTGAAAGGACTCTTTCTGTACCTCACACCAGTCAAATATTTACTCCCATGAAAAACTTCCATGGAAGCTAAACTTTTCCTGTGGGTGATGAATTTGATAGGAGCTTCATTCAAACTAAAGCTATCCTTTGCTCCCCAAACAAGCTCAACTAATACATTAGAAGACTGAGAAGATTGCACCATGAGAAGGCTATACCATGTTAGTTACTAAATTTAACTAAATTCTTATAGCAACCCAGATTTTTATGAAATAAATAACTTGATCTGGTCTCTGTACACACGCACACACACTTTCTCCTTTTCTTTCCATCAATGTCTTAAGGTTTTGTAGTCATACGATTTTATAAGAATATTACATAATTTTGTTTTATGTAAAGGATGAATAACATTATAATTCAGTAAAGAATTGTATGGTTTTATATGCTATGTAAAAATTTAAATGGGGTACTCACTGATTATATATGCGTACATGGTTTTAATGTTGTATAACAGTTGCCAAACGCTTTAAGATTCATAAGAATGGTTTTTTAAAAGAAATCCATTCAGTATTTAAATAATATTGTAAAACCTGAGTTTAATAATTGCATATGAAGCCCTGAAATCAAAGATGCATGCTTAATGAAAAATAAAGTCTTCATCTGGCTTTACAATTGTATGTTCATTCCAACTTTATGTGAGGAGATTTCTACTCATGAAGTAAGATGTCCTTTTCTTCCTTTCTCTTTGTATATTCCCCAAATCTGTTCCAGAACAAATTTACATGGGGTGCAAATTATAAGGCTTACAAGGGTGAAAGGAAATCTTTTCCACCAATACTGTCCATTCTATTCATGTATTGACATTACTGAGTACAACACTTTATCTTTCTGATTGCAGAATTTCTGCCGCGAACTTGCTATTTTCTGTTCCCTCCATATTCAAGCCTGGAATGGTCCAAGATCTTGAATAAAAACACACACACACCCATTTCTCATTTAATATTACAACAAGGATCTATTCATTTGCTATAACAGAATTAGGCTCTCCTAAGTGGTGATATAGAGAATCAGTATGGTATAGTGGTTTGAGCATTGGACTACGACTCTCTGGAGACAGGGTTCAAATCCTGGCTCAGCCATGGAAACTCACTGGGTGACCTTGAGCAAGTCACACTCTCTCAGCCTTAGAGGGAAGCAAAGACAAACCCCTTTTGAATAAATCTTGCTAGGAAAAACTTGTGACAGGGTTTGCCTTAGTGTCGGTACACAACAACAAGTGATGGTACCCTTGTTTTGATGTATTGCTCACACTCAATTCACTAATTAGAGTCATGGCTATTTTTGTCAATGATAGTTAATATGCTTCCAAAAAGTAAACCTTGGTTTTGCCATTTTATACAATGGACACTATTTTACTATATCATTGTATATACAGTAATGGGACTTGAGCATCCATGGATTTTAGTACCCACGGGGGATCCTGGAATCAAACCCTAACAGCTAAAAAGGGCTCACTGTAATTATGTTCTGTGGCTCTTGCTGTTTTCCATATTTTTACATTATAGAATTTGGGTTGCCTGTTTGTTGTTTTTAAATGTCAGGAGAAGTGTAGTTTGTTTGTTTGTTATGTGGTTAGTGATAATGGACATAATGCTTTTTTATTGCTGAACATAGCTTCTGCTATTTGGAAGAAGAGTTTACATATTGATAAAACACAATGGAATGGATCCAGACTTTCATCATTGTCCCATTGATTCCAAGACTAACAGTTCTTTAGACTGGATTCAATTTATTGCATATTATATTATTGTTAGAAATAGTAATAGACCATATTGTTAGGGTTAACGTAGTTTGCATCTTTTTGCACTTGGGAGTCTACCCCAGAGTGCAGCTATCCAGTCAGTATCACTCCAGTGTACAAAGAGCTGTGCTTGTGAACAAGTGGCGTCCCCACTCCTGTTGTCACCCAGTGTATGTGTGTGTGTGTGCTGGGGAGGGGTGGGGGGGAAAGTATGCTGGGCCCTGTCCTTTGCTGCGATGGCAGAAGTCTCCTTGTGACGAGACGATTGCCACTATGGCAAAGCTGGGAGGGGCACAGAAGAAGAAGGGCCCGATTGGGTGTCATCCCTCTTCTGGGATGTCATCTAGTGCAGGCCACAAACCCCGTACCCCCCAGTGACACCACTACTTGGAGGAAGGCTACATGTACCTGGTGCAGCAACTAGGTAATGAATTGAGATCAATAATACATTGTGTTTAGACTTTGTTTTAAAAACTGTGAAACAAAGTAATATATATTATGTATGTGAGAGAGTGTGTGTATGCGTGTGTGTGCATGTGTGTATACATGCATACTTTGCGTATCCTGATCCAGCAAAAACTATCTTTCAACAAAAAATAATGTAATTCAAACAACCCCTTTCAAGGTTTAGGGGCATTGTATGAAAATGTTGTAAGCCGCCCCAATGTTTTTTACAGAGTATAAATAAATTTTATTATTATTATTTATTATTAATTATCTTAATGTACTATCACAGCATCCGCGCTGCAGAAATAATCCAGTTTGACACTACTTTGTAAACTACCATGGCTCAATGCTATGGAATTCTGGGGACTGTCATTTTGTAAGACATTTAGCTTTCTCTTTCAGAGAGCTCTGGTTCCAACACACACTACAATTCCCAGAATTCCATAGAATTGAACCATGGCAGTTAAATTGGTGTCAGACTGGATTATTTCTACAGTGTGGATGCAGCCCTAGCCTTCTTTTTATTTCATGGAACAACCGGTATTTGGGAATGTCTCCCAACCAAGTAGATATGAACGTCTGTATTTCATGTGGGTATTTTCTGTAAGCTTAACATGTACTGAAATGATGAATGATGATGTTGGTGTGATGAATCATAAACTTTGATGCTTTATGAAAAATGAGAATAAGAATAAATACAGTATGTAACAGAACAATATGTCTTTAACTGAGCAGAATAATTAATAATTAGCATAAATGGAGTCACTTACAGAATTGTCCTTTATGTTTTTTTACAGGGGAAAACCCACTTGGTAAGCTGTCATTTGTTTAAAGTTGGGGGACTTTTTTGTTGCTGTTTCACCTCCAAAAAAGTTTGTTTTTCATGAACAGTCATTGATCTTACTTTAGACACACCCTACATGTTCTTTCCACTGTACAGAGAGTCCCAATGACATGTTGTTCACAATATTCCGTCTATTTTTATACTTTGCCTCTCTTCAAAAACAAAGGCACCATTTGTAATCCCCACCTATCCAGAAAAATTATTTTCATTTTGCCTGGTTTAATTTATACAAAACTGGCAAAAACATCACACACACACACACACACACACACACACACACACATCCTAGTGCAGTATTTCCATAAAATAATTTGCAACAGGATGCCTGCTCTGTGGACATTCAGGATGAAAGTGAATTTTAACATTCTGCCAGGAAATTAAACTGTGAGGGGAACCCTAGAAACATTTTCAACCATCAACACAATTTTTGAAATATGTCCCAGTAAGCTGTTACATGCCTCATGAGTTTTCATTATATGCTGCTTTTTCTTGGCAAACTCTGCCTTTCTTATATATGAAAAAGGTAGTCAAGCCATATAGTTCAAAGTAGCAGCAGCAGTTATAAAACTCAGCATCACCTTCATTCATACCTGCATCCCAGCACAACTCTGTACAGCAATTGAGGGGTGAGGGAAGAGCTAGGAGTTAGCAGTTAGGTTGCCAAGTTTACTGATGATACCAAGGCTGCATCTGCACTGCAGAATAATGCAGTTTGACACCACTTTAACTCCCATGGATCAGTGCTATGGAGTTATGGGATTTGTAGTTTTGTGTGATATTTAGCTTTCTCTGTTGGAGAGTTCTGGTGCCACAACAAACTACACAACCCAGAATTCCATAGGATAGAGCCATGACAGTTAAAGTGTGGTCAAACTGCATTATTCCTGCAGTGCAGATGCAGCCCAAATTATTTAGAGCAATTTGAATAAAAACAGATTGTGAAAGCTCTCCCAAAATGAATGGGAATGAGCATCAAAATTACAAATGAGATGATGCATGTTTAGATAAGAAATCCTAACTTCACATATAAACTGATGGGATCTTGGGGGGCAGTGACTGACTAAGAGAGGCCTTTTGGGTTCTGGTGGGTTGCTCAAGGAAGATCCTGGCCAAGTGCGTAACTGCTATATGTTGGACTTAAATTAAGAACTGAAAATAAAATTGCCAATATCTTACTGCTCTTACACAAATCTGCCTTGTGACCACATGGAATGATGCTTTTAACTAGTCACCATACCTAAGCATGGATATTATAGAACTGGAGAGGTGTTGAAAAGGACAGCTAAAATGTTCAAGGTACTGAAGCCTCACCCTTGTGAGGAAATGTTTCAATATTTGAGCTTGTTGAAATTAGATAAAAACTGAATCAACTAAGCATAGGATGTGGAAAGTGTATAGATATTTGTCTTTCCTCTCTCAAAGTACTATAACCTGGAGACATCTTGTGAAGCTGAATCATGGGAGATTCAGGTGAAAGGGAGTGGTTTCTTCTGTTAAAACTCAGGAATTCATTTTTCTTTGGTTTGGCAGCAGCCACCAAATGTAAAAGGGGATTAGAAAGCTTCACAAAGAATAAGGCTATGACTATTAGTCATGATATACAGCAGGGGTCGACAACCTACGGCCCGGGGGCCGGATCTGCCCCCCGAGGCCTTTGGACCGGCCCCAACCTGGTCCTGCCGCCGCCGCTGCTGCGTGAGTCGCGGACGCCATTTTGTTTTCCAAAATGGCGCTGCGACTCATTTGCTCATGTGCCAGACTACTGTGCATGCATGAATGAGTCGCGCCGCCATTTTGGAAAACAAAATGGCGGCCACAGCTCGTTTGTGCATGCGCAGTACTCTGGCGCATGTGCAAACGAGTTGCGGCGCTATTTTGGAAAACAAAATGGTGGCCGCGACCACTCGCGCATGTGCAGTACGTCGGAAGTACTGCGCATGTGCGCGCGGCGCCATTTCCCCTCCCCTTGGCCCGTGGAAGACCTCGGGACCAGCGGACCAGCCCCAGGTAGGAAAAAGTTGCCTACCCCGATATACTGATATTGCTTCCAGTGTCAGAGGCAATATACTGGGGTGCACAAATCTATGGGTGCTGTTTCACTAGTGCTTCCCTTGGCCTCCCATAGACATCTGGTTGGCCAACATGGGAGCAAAATAGTGCCTAGATAGGGCTTTGATGTGATCCAGCAAGGTTCTTCTTAAATTCTTAAGAATCCAAATCTTGATTGTAAAAGAGCTGTTGAACTGATAAGATTGTCCAAACAAAAATGGATTCAGCATAGACATTAATTCATTAATTCTCCTGCCTTTTATTCATTTCATGTACTGGGACTCAAGGCAGCTTCCAAAACTAAAAGATGTACAGATTAACTGTACAGATCAAAACATACAAAAGGTTATTGTTAAATGCAATCAAACCATTTTAAATTTTGAAACAATAATGAATTTTGTTGTTGTTAACTGCCATCAAATCAACTTATGGTGACCCTATGAATGAGAGACCTCCACAGCTTTGCTCAGATCTTGCAAACTCAGGACTGTGGCTTCCTTGATTGAGCCTGTCCCTTTGGAATACGGTCTTTTTCTTTTCGTACTGCCTTCTCCCTTATCAAATATAGCAGTCTTTTCTAGTGAGTCCTATCTTCTCATGATGTATCTAAAGCAGGGGTAGGCAACCTTTTCCCTTTAAGGGCCGAGGGACTTCAGCTCCCAGAATCCCAGGAGCTATTGGCCCACATGGGACTACTGGCCAATATGGCTTGAGCTTCTGGGAGCTGAAGTCCCTTGGCCCTTAAAGGGGAAAGGTTGCCTACCCCTGATCTAAAGTATGTCAGTCTACATTTAGTCATCTGAGCTTCTAGGGAGAGTTCAGTCTTGATTTGCTCTAGAACCCATTTGTTTGTTTGTTTGTTTGTTTGTTTTGACAGTCCGTGGTATCCACAGAACTCCTCTCCAGCACCATATTTCAAATGAGTTTATTTTTTTCCTAACACCTTTCTTCATTGTCCAGCTTTCACAACCATACATAAAATGATGGTATGGACAAGCCTAACTTGTTCCTTGTCTAGTTCTTTCATATTTCTTTATGCTTCTTACTCCCTCTTGAAAATGTGTTGCCTGAAGCACTGACCCAAAGGGCATATCTGCACTATAAATGTATGTTGCATTTTTCTGCTACCTTTGATGCGTTGGCTTTCCCTGGAAGACATGTTTCAGTGAGGGCGCTGTGCTGTGGTGCATCTATCTACATGGTAGAAATAATGCAGTTTGAAACAACTTTAATTGCCATAACTTCATCCTACAGAATCCTGGAAGTTGTCGTTTTCTAAGGCACCTGCACTCTTTGGCAGAGAAGGCTGAAGACCTTGTAAAAGTACACATCCCAGAAATCTTTAGGATAGAGCTACAGCACCTAAAGTGGTGTCAACCTGCATTAATTCTACAGTGTAGATACACCCCTAGCCTCCCTCATAGGATTCACTATTTAAAGTTTCTGAAATATTTGGTATATTTGTGACAACAACTGCCATCATATTCAGCCTCTAAAGTGAACATAATCTGGTCATGACTGGCAGTATAATGACAGCCAATAAATTCAGAGTTTACATTTTTGTAGAGCTTGGAAAAGTATTCCACACACATGCACTATAGCTCCCTAAATCCCCCAGTTTGGGTTGTAAGGTGCAGCCCAAAAAGAAAATTTTCCCAAGCTTTGATCTGTTTTGTAAAAATGGTTTCTCTTGAAGCAGGACCATATCTAAAGTGCTCCCACTCAGGATCACAGTGACTGGGCTAGGATGTAAAAGGCCAAAGTGTTCCCAGAGGTAGCATTGTTCAGCGTCTATATTTTAGTGACAAGACCTTATCATGGTAGCTTATTGGCAGGCAGTGCACTTCTTTCAGCAAAGTGCTGTGAAAAAAGAATCCACATCAACAAAGTTTCAATTGCATTCTCCATCAACTGCAACTTCCTCCCCAAATCCCAGCACAGCCCCACATATATTCTGGGTCATAGCTCCAAAAATTAACTTTTGCACTCTCTAATTTTAGTGGTGATTCAGAAATGCCAATGGTTTTAACTGGCACAGTTCCTGCTGCAAATGGAATACCTGAAATTTCCCTAACTCTCTTTAGAAGGCTTAGTATAGACAGCTGTTGTTCTGTTGGCTTGAGATAATGAGCCATAAACTAGATTACCTGGTGTCTTTAACAGGAGATGAATATGGAAGCCTTCAAGTCACACAACATTTCATCAGTTGGGAAGGAAAAATCAACTGTTTAAAAGACAAATAGCTTGGGGGAAAATTAAAGTAGACATTTATGACTTAATCTTTATAGTTTGCCCTTTTACTAGTGGGATGTGGCTTGATTTTGGTTTTCTCAGTTGTTATGCAGTTTTATTTGATGTGATTGTATTTATATAGTCTTGTGTTTTCACAGTGTTGTTTTATGTTCACTCTGTAAACTGCTCTGGGCTTCTTTTTTCTTTCCCTTCCCCTACTTTTTCCTTTATGTCCCTTTATATCTTTAAAGTCAGGCAAGAATGACCTCTTGAATAGGCTGCCAAGCATGAACAGGAAAGAACATCGTTTTTGTTGCTGCTGCACTTTTGTGTAACAGTGGAATTCTTTTTCCTTGGAGATTCATTTGATAATTTCCTAGAAGTAATGTAACATCTACGCTTCTTCCATAGCCATTGTTTAATGTGGATCTCACTGCCTTGACTGATATAAGTTTGGTCCATTTCTTCCTGAATGCATATACACACACAATCTGAAAAGACATGCCCAGTACCAAGATCAAACTGGGTAATACATTTGTGACTGGTTCTTATTCATGATCCCTATATATTCACTAGTGTAGGGGATACAAAAGTTCCCCAGTCCTCACCTGCAGGAATCTTCGATACTTGAAAATATTTTTAAGATTGTTAAAGAATATATGTTTCTCAAGTTCTGGGAAATTCTGATGATGAGAATCCTGGACTGATGAAAATCTTTGCAGTTTTCCCCTAATTTTGGCCCCATAATCTGCCCTCGATTTATACATGAGGTCAATTTATAGTCAAGTATATACAGTAACCACAGAAGTGTCTGTGGATGTGAGACAGCTCATAACAGCACAAGCATCTATGGATTAATCCACTAGATCAGTGGTTCCCAAACTTTGGTCCTCCAGATGTTTTGGATGTCATCTCCCAGAATTCTCGACTGCTGGCCAAAATCTGGCTGGGGCTTCTGGAGTTGAAGTCCAAAGCACCTGGAGGACCAAAGTTGGGAATCATTGCACTAGATTCAAGGACAGGAATATGCTATGGGATTCTGGGGTTGGATTCATCAGTTCAGGCTTGTATAACTAATTTCTTCTTATAAACAATGATGGAGTAATTCAGTAAAACAGAATCCATGGAGAACCCTTCTAATTTAGTTTCCAGGAGTCAGTGGAAGTTTGGATATGACAGTACTTAAGCCACATTCCCCTGATATCACTTGATATTGTTGTGTCTGTTATGCTCAGCTATGACTTGAGAATACTGAACTGCAAATCACTTGACCTAAAAATAAAAAAATGACAACCTTGTGTTGACAGTATTCCTGTTGTTATTGTTATCAAAAGTAAGAACAGTAGTCTTAAAATTGGAAACATAAATTAAGCATGTGTATCAATTGAATGTCTGAGTTTCAGTTAGTTGATCTGTGGATTTCTGATTATGGCATAGGGCCTTAATACCCCAAAGTAGTGGTACTCAAACTTTTTACCCATGAGACGCTCCTTCACATCTACATATGGTTGCCGTGCCCCCATTTCACTCAGTGTAAAATATGAATAAAAATATTTTGTTTGTTTAGTGTGTGTATTGTCATTTGCACATTCATGTATAATTCATATTTTAACATTTTATAAGGAAATATTGTTCAAATTAGAACAGCTTTACATAAGTAAATTCAATATTTATCTCTACGTATGTGTAAATTTCATATACAAAAGGTTTAGGAGGAGGAGGAGGAGGAGGAGGGCTTCCAAGTTTTGTGTCATAGAATCATAGAGTTGGAAAAGACCACAAGGGCCATCCAGTCCAACCCCCTGCCATGCAGGAACTCCCAATCAAAGCATCCCTGACACATGGCCATCCAGCCTCTGCTTAAAGACCTCCAAGGAAGGAGACTCCACCACTCTCCAAGGAAGTGTGTTCCACTGTCGAACAGCCCTTACTGTCAGGAAGTTCCTCCTAATGTTGAGGTGGAATCTCTTTTCCTGCACCTTGCATCCATTGTTCCGAGTCCTAGTCTCTGAAACAGCAGAAAACAAGCTTGTTCCCTCCTCAATATGACATCCCTTCAAATATTTAAACACGGCTATCATATCACCTCTCAACCTTCTCTTCTCCAGGCTAAATATCCCCAGCTCCCTAAGTCGTTCCTCATAGGGCTTGGTTTCTAGATCCTTCACCATTTTAGTGGCCCTCCTTTGGATACACTTCAATTTCTCCACATCCTTTTTGAATTGTGGTGCCCAGAACTGAACACA
>CM034706.1:98545386-98559919 GCA_020142125.1 Phrynosoma platyrhinos
GTACCTGAAAGAGGACTACGGCTTTCCTCCACAAAGAAAATCCCTTGCTAACACCAGTATTAAAGTCTGCTGATGACTGGAACTTTTCAGCAGTTAGTGTGGTTATATTAGGTGTGCGGCTTTGGGAGCAGTTGTATAGAGCTAACTGGTTAGCCCACCCCCTATTGACTCACAAATGCAACTGGCTGAAACTGACCTGAGTTCAGGTGGAGGTGGAGGAGGCACCCTGTCATCCACCAGCAGCGAAAGCAGTGTGGCAGGCTTTGGGCAGCCGGAGCTGCCCTGACTCAGCCAGCCAGGCCGAAGGAAGGGGAGGAAGGAGGTGGAGGGCTATGGCACTCAGCCTCCCCCCCCCCCACACACAGAGGCAGCTGGGCCTGTCTTAGAGGAAACCACACCTGGCCCCAGAGGAGGAAGAGGTGGGTGTTGAGGCCGAGCTCAGCCCCCAGGGGCTCTGCGGTGGGTTGGGGTCCACAGCCAGCACTGAGATCCCACTTCACTCCCCCTGGAACTTCCGTCTGGACAAGCGAATGTGGCTGGCTGACCCGGGGGCGGCCTTTCCCACCCACCCCCACCCCCACTCTCAGCTTGCCATTGAGGTGAAGTTTCGTTGTTCCTAACAACCACGTGAACACACCACCATTGGGGCAACACAGGCTTGCCATCTGCGGATACCAAGGTCCCACTATACTTAAATATGAGAGACCACCAAGGAATACTATGTGCTGTAGGTAGGTGTCATACGTCCTGAAAAAGCGGGGCAATCCCAGTTTGGAGGGTCTAAAAAATGTCCTGGCTTGGTTGGGCATTTTAGACCTTCCAATCCCAGATTCCTGCTTTGTTTTGTCAATCTTTAGTCAGACTGGAAACTGACAAAATGTGGCCTGGAACAAGGCAGGATTGGCTCCTTCCCTCATGTGACCTGAATCAATCAGCTGCAGGAAGAGAAGAGAAAGGCTGGAAAGGAGGCCTATTGATCCTTTCCTTTCCTTCTCTTCCTTTTTGGCTTTTGGCACCTCCTCCTCCTCCTCCTAAGAGCACAGAGCCGGTGTCAGGATTCACCCTCCTGGCCATCCTCCTGGCCTTGCTGTTGGTGAAGCTGAGGTCCTCGGGAGCTGCTGGGAAGGAAGCCCAAGAAACTGTGGATGCTGTGGACACACACACTCATCATAGGAGTGTGTCATCCTAGGAGAAGGATTTCCCTTTTGTGTGAAAGAAAAGAGAATACCTCTGACAAAATATAAACCTTGCAATTTGCAGTATTGGTAAGCACTTTGATGATGATGATGATGATTACAATGATGATGGTAATTGCAGTTTGTTTTAGTCAATTTAAATACTTTAATCTTTTAATTTAATCATTCATTAAATGTCTCAGCCATGGTAAAAATGCACTGCTTTTTTTTTAAATGTTTGTATATATCCAAGAATATTTTGCCCTCTTCTTGCAGAAGTGGCTCCTCTGAACCAATGCAGCTTTAAATATATTGATTTCTAATGTCTTATGCCAGCACATTCCAGATTGTTATGCTAGTCTGAGATTTCTTGAATACAGCTACTGCTAACATCGAGTTTTGGGAGCGAAACTGGATATATTGGGTCTAAATCAACCAGAGTTCCCTGCTAGTAGGATATGGTCCAGAGAAGTTAACTAAAATTGTGAGATTATCAGTATCTCAGATCATCAGAATCAGTTGAGCACTCCCATACTTTCCAAAAGTATTAGATTGCATCCAGAACTTTGGCTTTTAAAAACTATCATGGGTTAAGCAAAGCTCAACTGTAGTATTTAAACCAAATACTAAACTGCCAGGAAGAAGTCATGCCAAAAACCAGTGCCAGCTAAACTCATACAGCTCCTATAAATTGCAAAATTTAACTTGTGGGTGTATGGATGTATTTGCATGAATCGTTATATACACATAGATCTGAGCATGAAAGAAATGCAGGGGGAAAGTATTCTTATATAAATGCTTGTTTTGAAATGGAGAAAAGAGAAATGTTTATAGGAATGTTTCTTGTGCACCAAAGATTTGCTCTGTGTTATTTTTGCGTACAGCAAAGGACTGACAGTATAGTTTTTTTAAGATAGCTATTAATCTATTCAACGACATGAACATAAGTCATTACAGATATCTAAAACATGCTATTTTATAACTCTTGACCACTTATTTGCCCAACATTTGACTTATTACACCTAGCAATAGAAAGTCTAAGAGATGACAAAGTCCTCAACTGTCTTAAACGAAACAATTGAGACTAATCCTTGGATCCTGAAGTTGTTACTCACTGGTTAAAAAAAAAATCTCCTTTTGGGGCAAAGTGTTTGAAGAAGAGCTTTCCATAATTACTCATAATGAAATAAATTACCTGGATTCATATAACCTAGTTTCTGGTCTGATTTTGTCTTTGTTACCCTATGGTAACCCCATAGTTTCTCATGGAAATTTTGAAAGCTTTTTATACCATTATCTGGGTGTCTGGATTAGGATGTTATACTACAGTAATTAGTATGATGGTTAATCACAGGAGGCAATGCTTGGAAGCCAAGCTTGGACTGCTGCTTTCCAAAGTTTGGACTGTTGCTTTCCAAATTCCACTATGTATGTTGTCTGGGAGATTCAGGGATTTGTAATACAAAAACCCCTAGCTACCCTAGCTAGGAGAAAATATATCGTTCCATAATACTTATGCTGTATAGGCCCACTAGCTTCCATCTTATCTCATGTTATTGTTGATGTTGTGTGCCTTCACGTTGTTTCTGACTTATAATTGAACCTATCACAAGGTTTTCTGGGGTTGAGAGGGTGTAATTCACTAACGGTCAGCCAGTGGCTGAGCGAGGAATTGACCCTTGGTCTCCAGGGTCATAGTCTAACACTCAAACCACTACTCCATGCTGGCTCTTCCATTTCATCCCCTCCTTTCCCCCCTAAATGAGGCTGTAGCGTTCAGCCATTGCTGTGTCGATGACACCCAGCACTTTTCAGTATCTAATTGGAAGGACGATGGTCAGTATACTGAAGCTCAGTACAGGTAAGATGGAGGTCCTTCTGGTTTGTCTGAGTGGTTCTGAGTGGGTTTGTATTTCCACTTCCTCTTAATCAGGGTCACAGCTTGGGAGTTCTTGATTGATCTTCTAGCATCATAGCAATAGCAAGTACATTTCTATACCGCTTCTCAATGCACTTAAACACTCCCTAAGCGGTTTACAATGTGTAAGCTAATTGCCCCCAACAAGCTGGGTACTCATTTTAGTGACCTTGGAAAAATGCAAGCTTGAATTGAGCCCGAGCCCCTGGTTAGTATTGAACTCACAACCTTATGGTTTGTGAGTGAGTGGCTGCAGTACCGGCATTTAACCACTGAGCCACAAGGGTTCTCATCATTGGCAATCATCATTGGCAGCAAAGTACCATCCATGGTCCAGAGCACTTTTCAGCAGATAAGACTGGTGATTATAATGTGCCACCTGCAATGTGCCACCTGCCTCCAGGATTATAATGTGCCACCTGCCTCCAGGATGAAAGTAGCCTGCCTGCCCACAATGATTCATACCTTACTGCAGTGAGCTATATGTGTGATGGATACTTCTCAGAGCACCATTACCATGTTTCTAGACGGCCTGTTTCTACCATTACCAGTTAAAATAAACCATGCAAAATCTTCAGTCTTTTCTTCCCCAACAGTTTTGTTTGTTTTTGTTTTTGATGGAAAGAAAAAAAGCTAGACAAAGTAGTGGGAAAGCATAAGAGGATTACAAAAGGAAGACAGCACTGTTTGGTCTATAACATTCCCCAGAGAAGCTCTCTTGGCACCTGCTTTAGCACCTTGATTTTGTCTTTAAGATGTTTTTATTTGACATTCTGTTTACTAGAACATAAGTCAGTGGGAAATGTGTCTCCTGCAGGCAATTTAGCTTGGGGATGGGGTCCTGTGCAGCCTTTGCCCCTCCAGTCCCTGAACCTAATTTAAAATATATTTTGCTCCCCCCCTTCAAATTTCTAGAGAGCATGGATTTCTCTTCCTGCCACACCCCCCGCCCCCGTGCGCCTTGAAACATTAAAAATAATTACTGAAAATGACCCAAAGTCACTTCTGGTTTTAGAAAAATGGTAGCTTATGGTTCTTTGACCCTCTGTGTATGCTCAACTCTGGTTTATAACTCTTCAGACTATTTTAATAGTTGTTTTAATGTCAATTTTGTGGTTCTACTGGACTTCATTGATATTTATTGCTGCTTGTCCTGTGACTGTAGTGTTTTATATAGATTTTTTTTAAAAAAACTGTATATTTTATATTTTTTAAAACTGTACAGCACCCAAGAGTATTGCAGTGAAGAGTCTTGCATGTTTATAGACATGTTCAGCAGAGTGGTGCTAGCAGACCATGAATATTTTGTTGTTGGGGCAACAACAAATATTTTCCAAGCTGAGAAATCACAACTAACAACAGACAGACTAGAAATAGATATCTAGTTTCTCCTGGGCTGAAGAATTTGAAAGAAACCTGGGAATTGTAATTTTGTGAGAGGTCCGAGTTTTTGTTTTGTTAGATGTATATGGTCTCTCTCCACTCATAGGATTCTATTTGTCCAGGGTTCCCTAAAGAAAGAAAATGTCTGCTAAAACTGGTGAAAAATTGTAATCTATCTGTGTATATGTTTGTGTGCATGCACATGCGTGTCTGTGTCCAGACAGCAACAGCAAAGGAGGAAGGATAGAAATACAACAGATCAGCTGTTGATCTTGTCATACTGAATATTTTGCTTACATAAGTGTACAAATGCTGTGCTTCAGTAGATCAGGAGTAGTGTTCACATAGTTCTCCAGATTTTGGAGCAACTCCCATCAACCCTATGCAGCCTGGTCAGTGCTGGGATTTACAGTTCGGCAACATCTGAAGGCCACATAGTTCCTACCCCTGATGTAGGTACACATGGTTTCATTTGGTTTGTATCCCGAATTTCCCATTCTATCTATTTTTGACAAATTGTCACAAATATAGTAAAAGAAATCTGGGTCCCTTACATGTTTTCTTATAAGTAACTGCTAGATTCGCAAAATTAGAGACTATTCAGGAAAAGCAATTCCTTCCTCTGAAATATAGTTGACAGCACCTGGTGTATGTTGGCAGTCTCCCATTCAGGTACTAACCAGAGCTGACCCTACTTAGCATACAAGCAAAAGCACCTCTGAATATTCCTTGTCTAAGAAGACCCTATTAAATTCATGAAGTCACCATAAATCAAGAGGCTGTTTGAAGACACATAGACACATTCAGTGAAGTCCTGAATGAGTTTTGTAGGTTCCCCCCCCCAAAAAAAGCTGTAATCATTTATAGGTGAGAGCCAGTGTGACATAGTAGTGTGAATGTTGGACCATGACTCTAGAGACCAGGGTTCATATCCCGGCTTGGGTATGAAACCCACTGGGTGACCATGGACAAGTCACATACTCTCAGCCTTAGGAGAAAGCAATGGCAAACCTCCTCTGAACAAATCTTGCCAAGAAAATCCCATTATAGGGTTGCCTTAGGGTCAAGTCAGAAATGATTGGACGGCATGCAACAACAACAAAATTAAAACAATTTATAGATAAGGGAGAAGTATATGCACAAACAGAACTGCTCTGAAAGGTTTTGCTACAGGCAATAACTCTGCAAACATGGGCTACATTTCCATTTAAATGAATTTAAAATAGACAGCATGAAGACTTGGTTTGTACAGACGATGGAAAATGGAGCTATGTGTTTTCAGTTCAGCTAGTTCTTGGTAGCTTATTTCAGAGTCTGCTAAATCAATGTGAACCTTTCCCTAATCTCCAAGGGATTCTGGATTAGGCCTGGAATGACTTTCAAACAGTGAATTAATTTGATCTTAATGAAAAGCCAAGTGATATATCCTTTCCAGTCAGTTTCAACAGGATTTAAAAACAAACAAGCCACATAATTTATTGTTCCTTTTTGTATATTGCTGGGATGGAATTCAGGTTAAATTCAGTTCAGAAAGCCTGAACTAAAACGCTAATTTGAGTTGTCTTTCCCAATCACGGATGTGTTTGTTGTTCTAACATTAGAGGCCAAATTAGAATCCAGCCCTCCAAGAATACATTTATTTTATTGGATTTGCAACAGCGGGTCGTGTTACAGATTGAGCTGTTAATGGAAGTATTGGAGTTAAAATTAAATTACAATTACTGCCAACTGTCATCTTGTGTACATCTTTAGCCCTGATCCTCCCACATATAAACAACCAATTGGAATCAGAATGAGTAAATGACAAAAGAATGATCATGAACTATTTTGTTTGGCAACAGTGGGGAAAGGGCTAGGAAGAAAAACTGCTGCAGAGAATTTCACCTGAATTCAGCATGTTGAGGGTGTGCCCATAGTACACAATTTTATACTACTATAATTGTCCTGGCTCCATCCTATTTAATCCTGGGATTTGTAGTTTTGTGGGATACTTAGAATACTCTACTGAAGATTTCTAATGCTGTAGTTCACAAGAATGCACTAGAGAATTCTGACTCTTACATCAGACTACAAATCCCAGGTTCTTCTAGGGTAGTGCAGTTAAAGTGGAATAAAAATGCTGTAATTGTGTAGTGTGGATGTATCAGAGCTGAACTAATTAACTACAAAGAAAATGAAATATATCCCAATGCCAAATGGTCAGATCAACAGAAGGACATTGGGCTACCTCTAGTAAACCTATTTCAAATTACAATATATATTATATTACTATTAAAAAAGGCCTCGGAAATACCAATATTAGAATAACAGCAAATGTTGCTGTAGCGTCTGTACTACATGTGTAACAAAAAAAAAAAAACAAACAAAAAAAAAAGAGAGAGAAGAGAGTATTTTGGTTTTGGCATTCCTGAGTTTTTTATACTATTACAATTGCTATATTGTAGTAAGTTCATTAGATATAGCTGAGGTGAACAAACCAAGTTATAACCACGGATGTTTAAAGATAACAATTTCAGGGAGGATTTTAGGGTAGTAGCACTCCATTATTCAAAAGATGAGATTACTTTCCTCATTATTTCCCTGTCTAAATACAATTTTAGTTTGTGCTAATCATTTAAGTTTCGCTCATCCATTTGAACCTCCAGTCACTGAGCTTTCATAGGAGTTTAATCTTTTACGGTTTGTGCAATGGAGGTGGGGACATTATGGCCCAGGTAAAGCATAGTTGAATATTTACGGAGATATCTTACTCTGTTTTTATCTTGGCCCTGAATTAGTTCCCAAGCAATTAAAGGCAATGAAAATTAACATTTTTACAACCAGTGTTCTGTTGTGATTTGGTTCTGGGTTTAAGCATGATGGAGTATGGGTCTGTCTCATCTCTTCCCTCTCCTGGCCTCTTCCATGGTACTTGGTAGCTGGAGGAGAGGAGATTTATACTAGCAAATTGTGGTTATGGATTAAAATAAAATGTAAATCCAAAAAAAAAAGTCTGTTTTCTTGTTGTTTGTTGTTATTTGAAATGTTAATGCTCTTTGAGAAATATATTGTTCATATTAAACTGTTTATTTAAAATATATCTTGATTTCATATCTCACATTAATGATCTGTAAGTTATCTAATTGTAAAAAAAGAGTTTGAATCACACTTGTTTTGAAAAGGAAGTAGGATATTTACATAATAAATCTACTACTCAAGGCATTTTTTTTCCATAAGAGAAGTCACCTCCATGTTGTGCAAAGGGCTAAGGGAACCGGATTCAAACTACATTTAGGGGGAACGAGGAAGTAGAATGGCAGGCCTCCAAAGAGTATACAATGCCACCAGCCCCCTGTTTTTTGAGAGCGTGTAGGACGAAAAACAGTGGACAAGGGAACAATACAGGAAAACAGCATCAAGGAATGAGGCAGGAGGATGAGGGAAGCAAGAAAAAGATTCAATATAAGTTGTTATAAGGCTGCATCTATACTTTAGAATTAATACAGATTGGCACAGCTTAAACTCCCATGGCTCAGTGCTATGGAATTCTGGGATTTGTAGTTTCATATTTAGCCTTCTGTGTCAGAGACCTCTGGTACCACAAACTACACATCTGCTCACCTACTTATTTCAAGATTTGATAGGAGGGAGCCATGACAGTTAAAGGAGTGTCAAACTGCATTAATTTTGCCATTTTATATAAGGGACACCATTTTACTATGTGATTGATTAATTAATAATGGAACTTGAGCATCCACATCCACAGATTTTGGTGTCTACAGGCGTCCTGGAACCAAACCCCAGTGGATAACAAGGGCCTACTGTATTCAAAGTGGTGGTCCATGGACTTGTGTCAGTCCATAGGCCATCAGCTGCTGATCCCTGGAGAGTTTCTAGGAAAGATGGAAACATCTGTAGCCAGTCCCTGACATTTTAGGGGGGGATTGCCAGTCCCCCAAATAATTTAGCCTGAGAAGCATTACTATTTGCATAATTTTGAGCAAAAGTATTGCCAATATTGTCACTTTAAAAGATGTGATTAAAGTCATTGCTTTGGGGCATGCAGCAGGAAACACTTACTGCTAAGTCCTAAAACATTGCTGGGGGGCATCATTTTGAAATATTTTTATCCATTGCATTGTTGTTGGTGACCCTAAAGTGGCCCTATCATGCGGGTTTGTTGGCAAGATTTGTTCAGAGGAGGTTTCCCATTGCTTTCCCCTGAGGCTGAGAGCATGTGACTTGCCCAGGAACACCCAGTGGGTTCCATGACCAAGCTGGGAATCGAACCCTGGTCTCCAGAATTATAGTCCAACACTCAGCCACTATGCTATGCTGGCTAGCAGTACTGGCTAGGGCTGATGGGAATTGCAGTCCCAACGCCAAACTCTAGAGCCTTATTGTAGCCGAACGTTGTGCATAATTTTGTAGTGGTAGCCTTATACGCTAATACATTTAAAGACAGGCTCCACAACAGCAGTGCTGAAACGTGCCTTCAGAAGGTACAGAGCTGCATTTTGGAACTTTGTAGGATTGACTTTTACTAATGGAACTTTTAATCTGGACCTTGAAGTTAATGTTTGTGCCAATGAAGACAACTATTTTCCAGCCTGGGATGTTGAGTAAAAAGTATTGCTCCCTCCCGCCCCCTGTATTACTTTGAAATTTCCTTTTTGGTTTTACTGTCAGTGAATGTATTAAAGAAGTGGGAGGAGGAATAACTGGCTAAACAAGAGATCTACTTTTCCTCTTAGCATTGCATATTTTAATGTCCTAAAGAGGGACAGAGGAGGGGGGAAATCCTTGTGTCTCTGGAATATCTTGCTCCAAAGAGCACATTTGATACTTTGTTCTTGCCAATGTTTACAGGAAACTCTTTGTGTTTCCATGCCATGTTTCATTCGGTACCCATGGCAGCTTTACTGAGAGACCTTCACTGCATTGAGTTGGATGCTAGGATGCCCGATATAGCTTGATTTAAGGAGATGGCACTTTTTAAATGTCTTAAGACATATGAGATATCCAGTCAGAATTCTTGTACATTTCATTTGATTTTTTTAAAATGAAGGAGTGTTGATTGATACTTTGATCTTACATTTTGGTAATAACAAAAGGAATATTGTTAGTTGAATAAATGAAATGGCAATTTCAGAAGTTTACTGCTTTCCTGGGTTTTTCATAAAATGATGATTATTTATCTGACAAATATGCCTAGTGCCTTTTGCTTTTCTCCTTTAAAAAAAAACCTTCACTTTCTTTTTGGGACAGAGAATATGTCTTTTTAAAAAATGAATGTAGTCAAGGGTTGGTTTATTATATTGATAGTAAGCTGAATCTGGAAATCTGTGCGTAGTGTGCTTATAAACACACCAAAATGCTAGGGCTCACCAACAGTTGAACCACAAAGGAATTCTGAGAAGTAAAGCTTTCTTTCTTGTTTTTTGTTTTTTATTGTTTTGCAATACTAATGTTGCATGTGTGTGTGTGTGTGTGTGTGTGTGTATATATATATATATATATATATATATATATATATATATATATGCATTGTGCTTCAGCTAAATTTATTACATTGCCGGTCTCTTGCAGTTAATTTGAAAGTTAAAACTTCAAACTCTGAAGCTGACAAAAACAATAAACTTGAATCAAGTCTACAAAATAACGCCTACAATTTGCTTTCACCTTATCTACATGGACCAAATAAACTGACCTTTCCCTGTCCTCTTAGCAGGAGTCTGGACAATGGAGGTCCCAATCCCCATGTCTGACATGAACAGACCAGATGATGTCCAGCCCATTCAGTACAAAAGTCAAGTTATACTCTTTTTATAATGGAGTAAAAGATCCGGAGCCCTCCGTTCCAATGGCGTGCAGCTGTCTAAAATGTGTCCTGCTCTGCTGCCTGGCGCAGCTGCTGTTGTTGCATGTTACTCACTCTGAAATAAAAATGAGGTGTCCAGTCATATGACTGGCATTGGTGCCCTCATTCTGACCTAATAGTATGCGATGTACTGCAACAGCTTCCATGGTCAGTGGTAGAGCAGGGCACACATGTGAACAGCCGATCAGCATCAGAATGGAGGGCCCTTGGTAAAGGGGCAGGTTAGGGCAGCTCCGGGGCCAGGATACTCTGGGCTTCTCACAGAGTATCTTGGACCATGCTGGCAGGGTCTTTGGGTCCACCACTGGAGCAGTAGACCGTGGGAAGATGTGAGAGAGGACCTTCTCTGCTGTGGTGCCCTGAGTGTTGAACCCTTTCTCTTGAGAGGCCCAGTTGGCACACACAGTAGGGCAATTCCTGCACCAAGGAAAAGCATGGTGTTTTTTTTACAACCTTTGGAGCCTAACTGATACCATACAAATCTGAGCAAGAACATGTTTTTAAATTGTGATAAACTGTTTTAATTGGCTTTAAACTGTCATGTTTTAACTTGCTAAATAGTTTAATATGCTTTTGTTGTTATGAAACAGAATGAAAAATAAAAAATGCTATAGACACTTCCTTAAAGCCACCAAGTGAATTCACGGCTGAATTCTGGTTTTAAAATCCCCACAGACTTCCTGACTCACAGTTTATTCTCCTTAACACTCTGGTATACTAGGAAATAAAAGCAGGATGTTAACCTGTTGTTTTAAAATACAAATATTTCTCTCTGTCTCCTCTCCTCATTCATTCATCTCCCTGACACTGACATAGGCAGAGGTTGCTAGGTATTCACATGGCTCCCTGTGTAAATGTTTTGATCAGTTCCTGCAATCTCAACTTTATCTATTTATTCAGCAGTGACTCTCTTTCATTCACACCGCAAGCATACAGGAACCAAATGGATTCTACAGTACAGAAAAAAACATCAGTGAGGTATATAAAACCTTTTGCCACCTTGGTTGAATCCTCTTTGATTTCTGTAAGAGGACTCAAGTCTGTTTTGCTTGCCAAGAGAAACCCCTTTCCATATAATGTCAGTGGGATTATTACAATGTGACAAATGTTTATTGTTGTTGTGTGCTTTCAAGTCATTTCTGATGTATGGTTACCTTAAGGCAGGGACAGGCAACCTTTTTGAGACCTGGGCCGGTCTCCCATAGCCCAGGTCTTGGCTGGGCCGAGGGGGGGATGGTGGTGTGCGCGCTTATGAGCGCGCGTGACTCCCCCGTACACGCGGCCGGTGCGGCCGCCGCCACCATGGCGCATGTCGTGGCTGCCATTTTGGAAGTCCAAATCGCGGCCGCGACGCATTTGTGCATGCGCAAGAGTACTGCGCATGCGCAAACATGTCGTGACCACCAATTTGACTTCCAAAATGGCGATCGCAGCGATCGCAGCCAAAAATGCACCCCGACGGTGGCGTGAGGCGACGGCGGCAACCTTCAGCCCGGGGCCTTAACAGGCCCCCGGGCCATAGGTTACCGGTCCCTGCCTTAAGGCAAACCACTTATGGGCTTTTCTTGGCACTGTTGTTCAGACGGGGTTTGCCTTTGCCCTCCTTTGAGGTTGGCAGAATGTGACTTGCCCAGGGTCACCCAGTGAGTTTCATTGGCCAAGCAGGGATTCAAACCCTGGTCTCCAGAGTCATAGTCCAACTCTCAAACCACTACACCATGCTGACTGTCTACTAATATGTGTTTAGTCTGTTTAAATTTTTTTTTCTTTTTTTAAAAAAAATGGTTGCGTTGATTTTATTGTATGCCAAACTGTGACCTTTAAATATAAAGCAGGATATCAGTATTGTAACAAATAAGAAATTTCTACAGTGCCTCCCTAAATCTTGTGAGGGAAAAGGAGTCCAAAATACCAGAAGACTAGGCTAATGTTGTACTTGTGCCCTGCATACAACACAAAGCTGTTGCCTGTTTCATTTTCCCTAGTACAAAGCCATTGCATTTCTAGGCAGCTGGAGTTTTATGCACCTGTCAGGATTCATGATCAAGCATTATGTGTAAATTGCATTAATGTAATTTACAGTGCAATTACATGACTTCTCAGAGGTAACCCTCATCAAGTTCTCTGGGATTTATTTCTAGGTAAAACTGTATAGGATTGCAACCCTGCTTTATGACAAAAGTGTGCAATTGCAAATATTTGACATGTGCTAACTAAAGATTTATTAATAGTTTTCCTGAAGGTCTAGCTTACAGGTAGACTTCCTTTGGCTACAGCACAGTATAATATATGAAGCCCAGTGAAATTGAGATCCCACTCATCTAGAGTGCCTATTGGATGGCTTTAGGCAAATCACTATTTCACAGTTAACATTCTTCCTAACATTGAATGGAAAATAAAATAGAGATGAATTTATTGTAGGCTTGGCCTGAGTTCCTTGGAAGAAGGTGATGAAAAATAACACTTAATGTATTTTTAACAGGTCTGGTCTCACATAGATTCATCAATACCTTTTCTGAAAAATTAATGATTTTGCCTTCTTTCAAGATCTAGTAATGGGAATTAGAAGTGGGGAGATGCCATAATGTAAACATTCATAAAAATGAAAAATATTTTTGTTGTCATGGATGGATCAGGATTTCTCTGAAAGTGCTTTTAAACTACGAATAGCGAACTTAGAAGGGAGTTTTGACAGCAGAAGAGAAGATCTAGATGTGAGTGTCATTGCAGAGTTATAAAACTGCAAGAAACTTTCTCCTTATATGACACATTATTAAATTCTTCAAAATATATTTGAACTGAACAGAATTACCTCTTTATTTGGCTTTCCAAATAAATTTCCAACATGGTTAACAGTCTCCCCCAACTTGCTGCCTCCCAAGTATGTTGGACTCTAGTTCCCGTAGTCTCTTTCCATTAACCATGTTAGGTGAGGCTTGTTTTTTGGGACTCCCATTAGACTCAGCAGAACTTCTCAATAGATGTATATAAATGTACGGTGTTAATTGTATGCTTCTATGTGAAATAAATGTACCTAAATCTTTGAATGAGGTTACACTGCATACATATTTTGTTGTGATTTATCTCTTCTATGCCATAACAGTATTAAGAACCAAATAAAAATAGTAGATGAATGCTTTCTTCTAATCATTTATTATCTTTTTTCATGTTCACTTCTTTTTCTGGAGAAGATAAATAACTTCAACTATTTTTCTCAGCAAACTCTAATGGTTTGCAACCTAATTAGACAGGGTTCATGTCACATCCTGGGAAACTGGTAAGTACCCAGATTGTATCATTATAGGTCTCTCCTATGTCCTGTTAAATCTGGGCGGTTGGGTCTAGAGACTTACTACTTAAATGTCCCACATTGCCCTCCAGTGATGGGCCTCTTTGTGAAAATCTTTAAATGGCCATGTAAAGTGCCTGCCAAGGGTGGAGCAGCAACACAGGAGGGCCCTACTGGAGGACATTTTGTCATACATATTAAGATGTTTTCAGAAATGAATAAAACTGGAGTGCCTTGTTTCTGTATTACTTATTCATTTTGTATATTGAATGAACAAGCCAAATTTGTCATAAATATATTAAAAATGGCTTCACCATCTTCTCTATCAGTTAAATACATGCTTGTGTGGTTCAAGGTAAAACTGCAATCTTCGGTGCCAGTTTCTGACCTTTTTCTGAAAGAAACAGACCCACATGAACAGGTAAGGAACCCTGAGTACATTTGTTTGGTTTGTTCTGAATAACTATGCCAGATAACAGACACATACTCCAAGAACTACAGTTTAAGTGGCCATTTGGTCTAATAAAACTTAATGTGTGTGTGTGTTGTCCTCTCATGGATAAAGACTATAGTCTTATTGGGAGTGGTGGTCATAAGTCACCCAAAGCGGAAGAAAATACAGAAAGATGGGAGGGGAAGTATAGTTAGTAGAAATATCATGTTCCAAACAGATACTGAAGCAAAATAACGTGTTTATATTGAGTTCACCAATAAAAATGTGTATCCTATTTTCTACCAGAAAGCTTTTATTTGGGTACAACTCAGCCAAGTTAAACACTTTTAAACTCTTCTTTGTTTAAGTGGGAATGTTGAGCATATGCTTAAAACTTTCCCATTGAAATCAAAGAGATTTAAACTAGAAGTTAATATGGGGAGGCTGCTAAGCATAAACAACACTTCCTTGTTTT
>CM034706.1:98559929-98585603 GCA_020142125.1 Phrynosoma platyrhinos
CCCGTTCTTTTTCTGTTCTTTTGCAATGTAGCATGAAATTCTGTGATGTCTTAAATGTAGTAAAACCTTTCATAGGTAACATTCTGTTTTGTTAGTTCGATAAGTTGGTGAATTAAGAGATAAACTACAGAATGAGCCAGAATAAGGAGATGGGAGTTAATGATAAGAAGAGACACTGATAAATGTACTTAGCTGAGTCTGCTGTTCTTGCTGTTGTTGTTGTGTGCTTTCAAGTTGTTTCCAACCTTAGAAACCCTAAAGTGAATGCATCACGGGGATTTCTTAACAAGATTTGTTCAGAGGGAGTTTGCTTTTGCCTTCCTCTTAGGCTGAGAGACTGTGATGTGCTCAAGGTTATTTCCATGGCTGGGGATTCAAACCCTGGTTTCTAAAGCCATAATCTAATGCTCAAATCACTATACCACACTGACTCGCTTAGTACTGATAGCAATAAAATCCATGTAAAATTAAATGTTAGAAAGTTGTTTAATGGAGGCAAATTATTTTAGGCCCATATGTCAAGATCCATGCTTACGAATATTCAGTACAGCGATTGACTGTGCTGAAGTAGACAGTTGCTCCTCTTCTGTCCTCTCAATTTTTTGTTTTTTAAAAATAGACTGGGGTGAAAACTTTTATTCCATTTCGACAAACCACCACCACAGTGATGCATTAGTGGATCTCAGAGTGCTATGACTAAAGAAAACAAGTTCTTGCTGCTTTGAAGCTGGGAAGAACATCTTGTGCCTAAATAGGAACTGGAATGATGCCTGTGATTTTTAAGGTACTAACTTGGCTTTATGAAGATGCTGTTGCTGATTTGTCGGAATCCCATGTCCAACAAGAACCCATTAGGAAACTTTGCCAATAAACAGAACGAAGAGCAGTTGCCATCCCCTGCTCTTACTGCATATCTTTCTCATTTCTACCTTCCTCACCTGGAAGAAGCTCAGCCCAGCAGAACAGAGTACCTGAACTGGGACTGGTTCAAGTAGTCAGAAAGTTGGCAAATGGATACATTGCATTCCAATGGTTCATAGGGTCAGTTGGTTTCACTAAAGTGAAGAAATGACTTGTAATTCACATTGGCCCTGTCTTCATGGGCTAAATAAACCAGCCTCCCCCCATCCTCTTGGCACAGAGTCCAGACAACGCATGGCCCGAACCCTGAGTCTGGCATGAACAGATAGGACAATGTCTAGTCTGTTCAGTACCAAACCCAGGGTGTTGCTAACTGCCTTCGAGTTGATTTCAACCCATTGTGACCCTGTGGATAAGATACCTTCAAGAATCCCTGTCTTAGTTCCTGCAAACTCATACCCATAGCCTCCCTAATACAGTCTATCTACCATGCAGTCTTCCTCTCTTTCTACATCCCTCCACCTTTCCTAGCATTATTTTCTTTTCCAACAAATCATTCTTTCTCTTGACATGACCAGAGTATGACAGCCTCAACTTAATCATCTTGGCTTTCAGGGAGATTTTAGGCTTGATCTGCTTTAAGACCCATTTGCTTCTCTTTTTGGCTGTCCACAGGATCCTCAGAACTCTTCTCCAGCACCACATCTTAAATGAATTGAATGAACTGAAAGAATATACCCAGGGCATACCTTTCTTAATACATATTTACTCTGAATCTTCCCAGAAAATCTGAAGCCTTCCATTCTGACACTGGACAACTGTTTAAATTGTATGCTGCCCAGCACCACCACTGCTGCCAAGAGTTACTCACTCTGAGGTCAGAATGAGGCAGCCAGCCATGTATTTGATGGTGGGCATTTTGTTCTGACTTCAGAAGTGAATGACTTACTGTACTGGCAGAGCCGCTAGGCAGCACAGCAGGACACACATGCAGACAGCCACCTGGCATCAGAATGGAGGTTCCCTGGTAATGAGGGGAAGCTCCAAGGCCAGGATACTTTGGGAGGCCCCTGGAGTATTCTGGCCTGTGCAGACGGGGCCATTGCTGCCATAGAAGTGCCTGCAGTTTGCAATGTGTTTCCTTTAAAATTCGAAGTTTATTATGTGTGGAACTAGAATGTATGCCCTCTAGTTGCTCTTTTAAGAAACCTGTGGTAAAATATTTCACATCTGTTGATATTTTCCAACAGATATGGAAAAGGCATACACACATGCCAAAGCAACAACAACAAACCCTAGGGGAAATCAAAAGCATTTCTTTAAACATTGCTGTCAACTAACAAACCAGCTTCGATTTTGACAGTTACATTGTGTGGGTAACAATTGAGTCATGAGTAGGTGTCATAACCATTTTATGCAGGAAAAAGGATGAGTGGCCTTCAAAGAAACAATTAGGTTGATTGTTTTCTTCCTCCGCTTAAATGGAAAATAGCTTTGGGTACAGAAGCAGTTGTTAAGACTTCTTCCTTGCTTAATATGGGGGATGAAGTTGCTGTTATGAAAACTGCAGGTGATGTACTCGTTTACATTTGCCTTAGCCAGAGGGAATGGGAGAAGAGAAAGCATAGGCTACACAACCTTCTCCATTGTGTATTTTTCATGTATTCAGAAATGACAAGGATAAGAGAGCTCTTTTCCTTTGCGGTCTGACCCATACGTGCGTAAAGAAAAACACATTCAGGATAAAGATTTGTTACTGAAATATCATTCCTCTCTTGAGAGCACATGGAATGCTCTTTGTCCCATTGAAGGATGTTGTAGATGCAATTCTGTTTGCTTAAATGTGGGCGAAAGCTGAATAAACCTTGTTCAGTAAAAACAAAACAAAACACCACTTACTTATGAACAGACATATGGTGGTGCTGGACAGACAGTAGCATTTGAACTTGACCTCTCCTCTGGGGGGGGGGTTATTCCTTCATCTTAATCTATGACTGGGATGGTCAGGACTGAAACCAGTGATAGATGAAGCAAGTTACAAAAAGTATGCAGGGCCTCTTGCTTTTCTGCCTCCCTCCCCATTCTCTTTCAGTCCTCATCTTTTTCCCTTCCCCTTCTTCCAGATGCCCGGATAGAATTGCTCTTGCCAGAACTGAACTGAAGAGCTAACAGTTGCTGAGGGCCACATGAAATATGTTGAGGGTCACATATGACCCTAGGGCTTGAGGTTGCTTAACCTCTTCCCCTCCCTCAACACAGTTATAAGAACAATATTGGAAGCATTTGGTCCTTGTTTATGCTGTTATACTTTGTTGTCCTGTAACTGTGGATAGTGTTAATTATGGCAAACTTGAACAAATCAACTTCAAAACATGGTTAGAAGAACCTGTGAGGTTCAAATTTGAAAGAATCTGCAAGATTTATCCATCTGTTGGTGGCTTGATAGAGTTTGGATCCTTGAACTACTGGAGAAATTGATATTTAAACTTAACTTTTAGAGTCAAAACAGCTGATTATACTTTTAAGGTCACATGGGATCTATTTATAACATATATCTTATTTAAATTCTGAAGATGGCCCACCATTGTTCTGGAAGCTTTCATCATGAGCACTTTAGAAAGTGATTGCTGGTTGTTGCCTCCCTCCCCCTTTGTTTTGTTTTTTGTTACTGTGTTAAAAAAGCTGTTAAAAACTTGTAAACGTTATTAATCCTGACCAGTTTGGATAGATTGTACCTCATCCTCAACACACTATGGTTTCATGTTACGTGTGAACCAGAAACCCCTGTTTGATGGGAAGCTTTACCTGGCTTTAAGTAGAGAGAAAAGTCTATGGACAATAGCTTGATTTGCATATGAAAGAGAAAAGTGGAGTCACTGGGACACTAATTTCATTATGTCTTCATTCAAATATGTCTGTTAGTTTTTATATCGTTGATTGTGCCTTCAAATCATTCTCAACTTATGGTGACCCTAAGATGAACGTATCATGAAGTTTTCTGGGGCTGAGAATGTGTGCCTTACCCAAGTGGGTTTCCGTGGTTGAGCAGGGAATTGAGAGTTGTAGCCCAACCTTCAAACCACTACACCATGCTGGGTCACATGCTATTGATTACTGTTGACATCTATTTGAATAATTCTGTTTGTTATGGAAAGCTGGGGAAAAAAGGATGACAAATTTGAGTAGATGGTGGATGGCAAAGAGCTGAGGGGTCAATTTACTCTTTTTTTTCATATTCCTCTTAGCTTGTCTTTATAGCTGCAGCTTGTTACAGCCAAGACACAGCCCTTTTTTTGTCCTCATAGCTTCAGAATCTATATAGGTCCATGTTTGTTTTACCCTTTTTTCTTAGGCCATTTTGTCTTTGCTGCCTCTCAACTTAGCCAGTGGTCATAGTGGTTAAAATAGCTGAACTGAATAGGGGACGTATCCAAGGAACTATGTGTGTGTGTGTGTGCGTGTATTTCTTCCAGGTCCTGGACATGTCATTTTGTTTTTGGACTACAACTCCCAAAACCAGCCAGACATCATGACTTGATCATTCTTACTAGATCTGAGGTATCTTTTAAATGATATTCACCCTGACAATTTTTAGAGCAACTTCTGTTCCCCTGTTGTGGTTGTTCTGAGCCTTCAGGTTATTTTTGATTTATAGTGACCCTATAATGGGGCTTTCTTGCCAAGATTTATTCACAGGAGGTTTCCTATTGCCTTCCTCTAAGGTTGAAATGAAGTGACTTGTCCAAGGTCACTCGGTGTGTTTCCATTGCTGAGTAGGGATTTAAAACATGGTCCTTCAGAGTACTTGTCCCGCACTTGAACTACTGCACCACATTGGCTCCAGCTTAGCTCTTCCCCATGTTAAATCCATGCATCCTTTATGGGAGTTATCTTGAAATATATATAGCAGGAAAGGCCTTTGCTGAGTTTATATTAGGAAGCTGATTCCTTTGTTCTCCTCATGCAGTACAACAAACTATGGAAATAGACCAAACTATGACAATCCCCTTTTGATGTATCAAAACTACAATGTGTACACAACAGTCTTAGTTTTAGCTATTATTATAGTGGAACAATTTATTTGATAGGATGTTTGCTAGACTGTTTTGCCTGTCATTAACAAAACTCCTAATTATATAACCAGCTCACACTTGATGAGGGTGGATGGAACAAGTGGTTCATATTCTGAAAACTGTTTGATAATACAGTATCCCTCCTTATCAGGGAGTGTTGAGTAATCATATGACTAGGCTGGATCAGGTAGCACATGAAAACGGCATATCAGAAGGAGAAAACAGAATGGATGTTTCGAATAACTTTGCTCTCCTGTGATAGTTGCCATAATTTGGGGTGAGGGAGGGAATGAATTGACTCAGTTCTTCTGCCCCAGAATCGAAACCTTCAGCAGAAATGTAGAAGAATTCAAACAGTACTCATATGTTTGTGCAGGACAGACGCTGGGTCTGGAGGATCTGCAAAAAGTTTACCTCTTTGTCTAAGATTGTATGTTAGACTTTTCCCAGACAGTTTCAGTATCAGCTACATTTGTAGATTAGTAGCCAACAAAATCATCAATTACTCCTCTTTTGAAAAAAACAAAGGACAAGAATTTTTTTACCAGTTTTCAAGATAAAGTTGATTCTTGCTAGCTTGTAAGTAATTTATCATCCAAGCAAATAAAAGAATGCTGACATCCTCAGCACACTTACTAGGGAGTGAGCTCTGTTGAGCTTGTGTGTATATAAGTGCCTTCAAACTGTTTGTCAGAGGGGAAACCCCCAAAATTTCGTAAGATTTTCTTAAGTAAAGAATACAGTGGGCCCTTGGTATCCTCTGGGGTTTGGTTCCAGGACCCCCTATAGATACCCAAATCCATGGATGGTCAAGTCACATTAAATACAGTGGCATAGTAAAATGGTGTTCCTTATATAAAATGGTGAAATCATGGTTTGCCTTTCAGAATTTATACATTTTAAAAAATATTTTCAAGGCATGGATGCATGAATCTGTGGATGAAAAAATCTGTGAACTTGGAGGGCTGTCTGTACTTAAGAGGTGATTTGCCATTGCCCTCCTTTGAAATATACCCTACAGCACCTTTCAAATGGACATGTACTTTAGATTATGTGGCCCAAATAGCCTAAAAGCACCAGATCCCATCTGATCTTGGATATCCCTTATTATTGGTGGTAATATCAGGGGACTAATAGGTGTTAGAGTCCAAAAACATTGGGCAGTCTACAAAAACACACATGTCTCTTAGGGTAGAATCTTGTGTTCATTTGGAGAAATCTCTATTGGATGGAGTACAAGGTGTCAAGAAATTATCTTGACCTTTTCAATTCCATATACAATTTAAATTATAAAGATAATTTCTTCCTTCTGAGTGAACATGAATATAGTTACATAGTAAAAAAAATGCTCACACACTGAATATGTTGACATTATCTCTATATTACTGCTCAAGAACTGAGGTTTCCTATTCCACCAGTGATGCCAAGATGTGGGAAAGGGTCTTCTCTGTTGTGACACTCTGATAATGGAATGCCCTCCCCTTAGATAACTGATTAATGCTATATTGGCTTCATTGCAATAGCAGAATAAAACATTTATTTGTATTAAACATGGCCATTTTGGACTTCTGAGTCCTTTTAGCTTATACAATACACATGATTTTAACAGTTGTAACTTTGTTCTAATGGTAAGATAGTTTAATATAGTTATATTTTACTGTAGTACATTTTAAATTATTCAGTGTATTTCATTTGATTGTATTGTATGCTGTGCTGAGATGACTGGATATAGGCAGGACATAAATATTATAATCAACAAACTTCCAGTGCGGACAATTTTATGGACTTATTTTGCCATCACTTTTTTAAAAAAACAACCCATCACTATCATACAGTGGAAACCCATTTGTGGTGATATGTTGATAGGTGTGTGGCTGAGGAAAACCATGGATACTTTCAGATGAAGCTGTTTGTTGTATAATTATCGTGCTTCATTCAAAGGTTGAAATGTCCAGGTGATGTGGCCTTCCATTAGTTACCCTCATATGTTTCCCATCTCTCTTCCATCTTACACACACACACACAAATAAAATTCAGACAGGAGGAAAAGGAAGCATAGTAGAAGCATAGTAGATTGATAGCTGTAAAATCTGTCCATTTAGAAGCACCCTATGTGGAAAAGCAATATGGCTTAGTGTTGCTGAGGCTTTGCTTTTCCACAGTTCATTAGAAGTAGAATTGAAACAGAAGTTCCATGCATCATTTAACATAGCATTATATTAACTAGCTTTCCCATGGCCAGGATCTTCCTATGAGATGTCTGTTCAGAGGTTCCATATAGCAAAAATTATTTCCAGTGGGAATTAAAAGCTTCCTGTTTTCAGATTCAACCCTTTTATTGTTGTTGTTTTTTAGTGGTGCTGGAGATAATTTAGTCAGTTCTTGTTCTTGGGGGTGGAATGGGTGGGTATTGTTACTATTTTTTTTTTAATTTTTCCCCATTTCTTTCCACTATAGCAACACTTTAGTTAAGGTAATTCATTACCTATAATTAAACTCCACCTTTTCAATGAGTTCTGGGCAGTGTACATGGTTATCCTCCTCTCCATTTTATCCCAACAACAAGTTTATGAGGTGTTCAGACTGAGTGAGAGAGAGACTTTCCCAAGATTGTCTGGGTGAGTTTCATGGCTCAGTGGAGACCAGAACCTGGATCACCCATGCTTCAATTCAGCAAACTAACCACAATCCCACACTGGCTCTCTAGCTCAGCACTAAGCCACCAGCTGTGTTGACCCAAAAAACAATAAATCAGGCTGAATATTCAAACAAGATGCTTTTATATTTAAAAGAACACCTTATAAAAGATCTAAAAGCACCTTGCCTGTCAACAACCAGGTTGTTGCTGCAGAGAAAAAGAGAGAGAACACAGCACAACAAGAATCATGTCTGAAAGCAGATGGGAAAACAACACAGAAAACACTGCCCTACAGCAACTTGGCAAAAACATAATGTGGATGATTTTGCTGAAATAGTACATTGTGGATAGCAATTCCAGAGAATAGGTCTAAAGTGGAAGCAACCCAGGGTTCAAAACCCTGTGTGGCTAAGAAGCTTCTGGGTACCCTTAACAAATGAATGTTCCTCTGTATTATCCACCTCACAGAATTCTTGTGAGGGGAAAATGAGATAACCCTGTAAACTCTCAGTTGAATTCCTTGAGGGAAGGGTGGACTACAGATATGATAAATGCAACAAAAGTGTTTTATTTTTGTTGTTGTTTTGGCCAGTTCCTTAAACAAATATTGGTTTGTGCTCAGTTGGATAGAAGATGTTTTAGCAGATCTTGATCACACCCTTGACTTCACTGATTCTACAGAGTGCACTAGATCAGATACTATAAGCGTACTCGATATCTGATATTGTAAATGTACTTGAACAGAGCCTTTTATGCACTGCACAAAATCATGGTTCATTTCCAAGGCAAAATGCCTCTTTACATCTGTGAGATCCAAGGGCAAAAGAAAAAGAAAAAGCCTTTAAATATTTGTGTTGAGAAACCAATTCCAAATGACTATGTCGTTACGTCACTCCACCTCCCTGGCAGCTTCCTAACATTAGCCCCAGCTATTATATCACTTTGTTTCTGTTACTACTGTTTTTTGTAGTAAGTGACATCGGGTGGTCCAAAACTCTCTTTTGTTAGGGCATATGTTAAGAATAGGTAGTTAAGGGTGTTCATCTGAAATGATTTGTGTACTTCATATTGAAATATGGAGCAGTAATATGAATGAGTGATTGGCAACACATATTTGGTGAGACTTAGGTCTAATCTGTGCTACAGAAATAATAATGGTTCGACAACGCTTTCATTGCCATGGCTCAATGCTATGGGATTTGTAGTTTTGTAAGATATTTAGCCTTCTCTGTCAAAGAATTCTGGTGCCACAAGAAACTAAAACTTTCAGTATTCCATAGTATTGAGTGATGGCAGTTAAAGTTGTGTCAAATTGCATTATTTCTGCAGTGCAGATTACACCTAGGTCTCTCACTGGGAGGTGGACAGTTTCATTTTCACCTCCACCACATTTTAAAAAATGAATTCTTTCTATCCTGAATATGACATAATTGGCGTTTTTGGTAAATACTTCAAAGCCAAACAAAAACAATATTCTCTAGCACCTGTACTAACCACATTCAAAACATACATCTATTTCCAATACTGAGACTGTTGTGTTGTGTGTGCTTGGCATGAAGATGTCAAAAAGTATGTTGGGAAATAAAAAAGAGGTGGTAATCCTAATTCAGCTCTAACTAGGTTAAATTCACAGGGTTCATACCCAGACTATTAAAAATAAACTAGCCAGAGCCTTTTGCCTGGAAGGACAAAGTTTGCTTTTTTCCATAGTCAGAGGCTTTATTCTCAGTTTTTTCCCATCCTCAAAATGAAGAAAACTTCAGTCTTATTTAAAGTTAAAGTGAATTTTTATTCATACCTGGTTCCAAATAAGTTTCTTTAGGAATGCAGGCTCAGATTGTTTGTTGGAAGCAGCTCTTCATATTACTGGGTGTAACATTAGAAAAGAAACTTCAAGCAGTAATATGTACAGTTTGTGTCCACATCATATCCTGATTTTGTGCATCTTGCCCTTGCAGTGTCCTTTTTAGAACAGATAGGCTAGCTACAAAAACCTCCACAAAGCACAATTTACCTTCTAACTACAGTACATCTGAGTGACATGCAAAGTCACCTTCAGGGAAAAAACAACAACTAGAAACCTCTTTTACATTGAATTTTGTTTAAATTATTAAGACTTCCTTCTGCATTGAAATGCCCAATGCAGAGTGGAGTGTTGGCCATTCTTTCATATGGGTAACTATATCTTGTTTGCTAAGAGAGCCAGTGTGGTATAGTGGTTCGAGCGTTAGACTTGGTCACTGGGGTACTAGGGTTTGAATCCTGGCTCGGACATGGAAACCCACTGGGTGATCTTGGGCAAATCACACACTCTCAGCCTCAGAGGATGCAAATGGCAAACCCCTCCAAAGAAACTTCCAAGAAAACTCCATGATAGGTTCGCCTTAGGGTCACCATAAGTTGGGAACGAAGGCACACAGCAACAACAAATCTCCTCTGCTAGTCTTTGTATTCTTTGCAAAAGAAATAGCTAACAGGACTGTGTGATATGTTGTTGTGTAATTGAGTCCCTAGTTGCTTCCTGCATTGATGAAGCTGTATGTTTCACCCTTGTATAATAATAAGGTTATTTTGTCAGCAAGAGTTTATTTTCCAAGACTTCCCCCCTTCTAGAACCCCAAGGCACAGTCCTACTGAATCAGTTACCATCTGCTCCAATGTTTGCATTTAGCCTGGAGTGTTTGTGATCTCAGAAATATTTCCTGTAAATGGAATCCCTCATGCCAGGCCCATCGCACAATAGATATTTAATTGGATAAATTCTAAACTGAGAAGTACAAAACAATAAGAACTACATATTGTTCTGTGCACAGAGTATGAATCTCTCCCAGATGAACTGCTTTTTGTTGTTTACATATGAAACTGCTTAAGTATATTTTCCTTTCATTACCTAAAAAAAAGAAAAGAAATAATTTAATAATCAAACTCAGTGGTAGATTCCTCCTCTCCATCTTCCCTGCTCTTCTGGTTTACTGTATACTCCAAGCTTGATGGTAAGGAGACAAACTTGACTAGAGTCAGAATTTTTGGCTAGATATACAAGTAAATCCCTCTGGGAATTTACACTTGTAACTCCTCACCTGAGGCTTGCCAGTGAGATCTTGAGTGATAAAGTATTGGGTAGTTGTGAGATGGTGACATGGCTTAGTTCTGGAACAAATTGTGATAGTTCTTCTTTTTAAAGAAACATTTAAATGATGTTAAATAATGATCTAACATTTTCAAACCAATGGCTCTGGTATGCAAATATTCCAACCCAAGATGTTCCTGGCTGACCTGAGCTTAGATGATTAATTTATCAATTTCATTTCTATCTCACTTTTCTACCACAATGGGTCTCAAAGTGGATGATGCATTGACCACAGAGGACCGCTACTGATGGGTTGGGATTCTGATACATTGATAGTTAACATATAGAATGGTCCCAAACAGAGAGTTACATGGGCAGCAGATTTCACTGTGCTGGACCCCAGGGGTACTCCATTCCCCTGGGCGAATTCAATCCAGATTTGTCTGCTAAATTAGTCCTGGACTTGGTATAGCAGTTTCCCCTTGCCACCATTGAAGGGTGTTTGTGTGAATGGTGGATTAGAAATATATGGCTCACTCACTCCTGCCTATCTTGGCTAGTGCATGCCAAAAGAGTTGTGTATGAGACACTAGATGTAAATTTCTTTCCTCTCTGCCTATGTACTTTTTCTTCTTGCAACATAAGCTCTGACAAACTAGTCTTGTCATGTTGAAACATGGCCTGTTTGGACAAAGGAAAAGCCATCTGTGGTAGGTAGGTACCAGTTGATTAGTTCCTATGTTACCATTTGGCTGGGACACTCCACCTCCCAAGTTTGTTCTGATTTTGATGACCCTAAGGTCATTCTATTAACAGGGGCAAAGATTTGGCAATATTTGTTGAGAGGAGGTTTATTTATGCCTTCCTCTGAAGCAAAGAGAGTGTGACATGTCTAAGGTCACCCAGTGGGTTTCTGTGGCCAAGCAGAGACTCAAACCCAAGTCCTAAAGTAAAACCGGAGGTGCAGGGAGGGAGGGGACTCTTTTGGCTCTGCCCTGAAACCCTACCCCAAAGTGCCACCCCCTCCATGAGGTGACACCCTGGTTTGGGATTCTAATGCCCCACCCAACTCACCCATGAGCTTCTGGGCAAGGGCCTCAGATTTCAAGTGGGCAGCCCACCTGAACTGGGAGAACAAGAGAGTCAAAATTGATGACTGAACCAGTGTTCAACGTGCCTGATATCTATATCTCTCTGTATGCTGTCAAGCCAGGTTAAACATTATGAGTAGCAAACTTGCTATAACTGTCACTCTTTCAGTGCAACATCTTTCTTCACCTTGAAGCCCTTTCAGTAAATGCGTGCTGAGAAAATAAATATGCATGCTTTCCCAGAGGAAGGGTAGGAAGCAGACCTGATCACCTGAGATAGTGGTTCTCAATATTTAACCTTCCAGATGTCTCAGACTTAAGCTCCTTGAATCTCTGATCATTACCATGGTGCCTGATGTTCCTGAGAAGTTCAAAACATCTAGAAGACCAGAGGTTGAGAACTAGTGTTCCGCACTGAGCCAAGACGGACACCCGGGTTTGCAGATCACTGGAGTAAATGTTCTTTTTTAAGAGTGATTTTGCATATAAAGTGCCAGGCAAACTGATCAGATTAGGACTCCTGGTGGACTACCATAGTACAGCCTTGACCTCTGTATTTTATAGCCTTCTAACTGAAAGCATATGATTATCAAAATGGTTTAGAACAGGGGTAGGCAACCTAAGGCCCGGGGGCCAGATGTGGCCCCCTGAGGCCTTTGGACCGGCCCCAGGCCGGTCCTGCTGCCGCTGCCGCCCGCCATAATGATATTGATTATTGTTATTACTTGTTCTTGGGGTTTTCTTGGCAAAATCTCCACAGAGGTTTTGCCATGGCTTTTCTGGGGCTGAGAGAGTGTGCATGCATTTTTTTTTATTTTGGGGATTTTTAAATATATATATATATATATATATTTGGTGCTTCGGCCCCCCAATTGTCTGAGGGACAGCAAAAAGGTTGCCTACCCCTGGTTTAGAACTTCAGCTTTTGTTAGGCTGTACCATCTCATTCTGGGAAACAGAAGGTTATATTCCTCATCCATCTAGAACTGGGGTACGCAACTTGTGATCCTCCCCTCCCACGAGATGTTGTTGGATTGCAAAAGCTAGCATTCTGTACCACTGGCTGTCCAGGCTGGGGCTATTGGCAGCTAAAGTCCCAAGGAAAACTGAGGGTTTTACAACACTGGTATAGTGTATTTGCAGTGCGCTTTCCCCTTAAATTAAATCAAGTTATGTAAAGGAAGTACATGTTTAGAAGATTTAAAGACAAGTATTCTAATAAAAATAATTTCCACATAAAGCATTAGGTTTATTTGAAAACAATATTTAAACCACATAAAACATCATGTTTTCCTTTTCTATAGTCAGATATTAAATTTCAAATGCATATGGGCTGTTGGGATATTAGAAAGTTTTGTTTAGTAAACGTATGTTCTAAATCTGATTACGCTTATTTAAGCATTGGAAATTTTTCCAATTCAAAATTTCCTGGAAAAGACACATTGCAGTCCATATAAAAACCTATAGTGTATTTAGAAAAAATAGCAAGTCATGAAGAACTTGTCAGGTTTTTAAATGCACAAGTTATTTTCTTATCCTGGGGGAGCATTCAAACATGGATTTTTTTCTGCCAACATTTAGATACAATATAGTACAGCCAAGACTTGCTCTGAATGTTTATTGCAACACTTATTTGTAAAATCATGTGGATTCCTGTTTTGAGGACAGTAATAGTGAAATTACCTCTCACTGTGTTCACTGGAAACCATTGGTGTTGTTGTAACCTTGCTCTTTGCAGAGATGGGAGCCAGCTATTTTGCCTGTTAGGTTCAGCTTGAAAAGCTGAAGAACTTTGTTCAGGGCAGTCATCAAGCATGAGAATTGCCCTGCTAAACTGTACCAAAGTTCAATTTTAGTTGAACATCTATTCAGAACTAATTACCCAGAGCCTCCCAGGAGATAGGGTTTGTCCAGTGTAATGTACCATCTTGGGCTGCATCTACACTGCAGGTTTAATGCAGTTTGACACTGTTTTAATTGCCATAGCTCAGTGCTGTGGAATTTTGGGATTTGTAGTTTTGTGAGATATTTAGCGTTCTCTGTCAGAGAGCTCTGGTGCCACAACAAACTATAAATCTCAGGATTCCATAGCATTGAGCCATGGTAACTAAAGCACCGTCAAACTGCATTAGACCTGCAGTGTGGCAGCAGGCTTGGTTTCTTAGTTTTCCTCTGTAATTTGAAACCTTATGTGCAATTTCATGCTTATGCTCTGTTCTGTGACTAGAAATAAACATGATTGGCCACAGCGATGCAAAAATCTTTGAAAAATATTACTTCTTTGGACTATAGTTCATAGAATTCTCAAGTTGACATGGCCACTATCCATGTTGGCTAGTGGCTTCTAGGAACTGTAGCCCCAAGGACTTTGCCAAACTCTAGCGATACACTCGCTTATTTATTACTGATGGGATTTGTCCAATAAAAAAGAGAAAGACAAAAAGAAGGGATATGTACTATACTGATCATAATGAATTTTTTAAAAATACTTTTAAAAGGATTTGCAAAATCCTCTATGAATTCTCTTTCAGTCCAAATGTTGTGTCTAAAAGTAACAGTAACAGCAATAAGAAGACTGGCAGCCTATTGCTTCTAACCAGATTAATCACCGTCATTTAATGTTGTATTCTACACTTATTTGTGTAAAATTTAGATACTTTATCAGATAGTCTAAATCAGATAGTCCTATTTATCCCCAGAATAAAAGGATTAAACAGTTCTGCTCCTCTGCTTATCCCTCCAGCAGATTCCATCATCTTGTTTTGGGGGAACTATTAAAATCTCTTAGATTGCATTTCATGCATTGCATGTAACTTGGCTACTACTTGCGAAATAAGGTTTTCAACATCCCCACTCACTCCCTTCTTTTTTTCTTTGTGGTCTCCTAGAAGATGTTTTATGCCTATTTCCTAGACCATAGAAAGGGAGATAAAATACCAAACTCCTGGAAGAGTTGTTAATGTGTATTGCAGGTATATATGTTTTGCAGTAACACCGGACAGCATGGATTGACATTGATAATTAAATGAATTGAATTTTGAACTCACAAACAGCTAGGTTCCACACAAGGAACAAACATGCAAATTACATATGTTGGTAAGAAAATGGTTACCAGATCCAGGCATTAGACAACCCACTCTCTAGCTGATGTAAACCATATGATCCAACCCATCTGCTGGATGACCAGAATGACAGATGCGGGAATCCACTTGGGTAGGTGCCACTTTATGGTTCCTCTACCACTGGAGAGTAGGGTGGAGTCACTTGCCCCCAAGCTGGGCATGATCAATGTTATCACACCCACAAGGTTCCATAAGACCCCCCCCCCTCAACCTGTCTGATAGGAACACAGGCCTTGTTTTTCCTGACTGGATCCAGGTCCCATACTAAAACTGCCCAAAGTTCTGATGAGTTACAAAGTAAAACCCTAATACCTTTACACATAAGAAATAAAGAGAGAGTGGGTGGGGAGGGGGTTCTCAAGTGAACTGATGAAGGGTGTGTAGCATCCTGCCTTAAATACCCTGAGAATGGACAAGAGTGAACCCTTACTTTCAGCTGCATCTGGACTCCATCCCCAGTCCACCTGGTGACACCCATTAGCCAGTTTTCCTGTCATCAGAAGCCCAAAAAGCCATATGGGCTTCTGGTACAGGGAAGGAGGTATTGATGCTGAAGAAGATGGAGCCAAAACATCACCACTGCACTTGCAAACTGGAAACACCATTCCCAATGTTTGAGGAATGCTGTCGTAGTTGTAATATACAAAGTCTTTCCGGGAGATGCTGAAAGGCTTTTAATAGCTCACTGAAATTAATGGCTTACCTACCCCATGCAAGGTTGAATTCCACAAATGCTAAAATAACTCTCCCTGCTGAAAAGGAGGCTGGTCCAGTAGTCCACTTTGAAAGATGTCTCGATTAGGCTGATGCCTAGTTTTTATCATAAGAACAAAACAGCTTGCTAATACTGCACACTCATAACTGAGATTTATTTTAAAATTTTTGGGGATTTGGGCTTGGAGGATTCAAAGTGTTCATGGATGATAGGTAGTTAAAGGTGAGGTGGGAATAAAGCTGAAGCACCAGTTGAAAGCACTGGGGACCCAGTGGTGTCAGGGTGTGGCCACCTCCTTGACATATCATCAAGCTTGTGGTGGGTTGGCAAGATGGAGATGTCATTTGGTGGTGGCTCCCCACCCTGCCTTATAATAATATGGTATATCTCAGGCTCACTAGAAATGAGCAAGCCCCATTTCACGTAACAGAAATAGATTTAGAACTTGTCCCAGTATTAGTCATGAAAGAGGCAACAGTCCCATCTGCCCTGTTCCCAATACAGAGAAATTATTGTAATAAATACCAGAAACTCAAACCAGGAAGTGTAATTTGTAAACGTTGGTTGGAAAATATTAGTTTAAAGTCAATAAAGTTAGAATATAGTGAAATGAAGAATTTGATTGTCCTGTGGAAATCAAGCAATGGAAGATTGCCCAATACCTAAAATCAGTTTAGCCTTGAAATGTTTTGATTAATCAAAACTGGTGTTTCAAGTATACTGGACACTACTGCAGCTTTTTTAGAAGAAAGAAATTGTCTGCTTCAGTTAAATATTGATGATACAAGACAGATAATGCTTCCTTGCAACATGGGGGTGCACACAATAGTTTGAACTGATTACAGCATATTAATTTTGTATTAGAAAAATCATCCTTGATATTTGTAGATGCATAAGTCTTCTAAACTCATATCACTGCAATTTGGCATCTGTCTGTTGGTTGCTGTGGTTGTACCCTGCGTGCCTTTACTGTGGCTGAAAGACTTATACTCTGAGGTTGGAAACATAAACAGTCATGATCCATAATTTAATTCAGTTCAGTTTAGCCATACATAATGTGTATTTTACAAACATCCACTTTGACTAAATGTACCTTTGGATATATCGTCAGCTTATATTAATGTATATCCTAACCTACATTTATCTCCTATGTATTTCCTCCCCATCTTTTCTTTTTTCCCTCTCCTTTCTTTAGATTTCCATTTCCATTTCCAATACTTAAAAAAAAATAATCAAAAACACCTTTATCATTTGTTCTGTTTCCTAGCAAACTTTATACAAACATTTTTTTCTTGAGCACTAATGTGGTGTCATAGTTTGAGCAATGGACTACAACTCTGAAGAACGGGGTTCAAATCCCTGCTTGGCTGTAGAAACCCACAGGATGACCTAATAAGTAATATGAAAAGGGGTTTCTTCCAGTAATTCTAGTCTTTTGCTTATGCCAGGGATTGGAATTGTGGACTTCACCTTTTGTTTAGCAACCAGAGCCCCTCCAACAGTGAAAGGATAAGGCAAAACTGAAGAATCACATTGCCTCCAAGTGTTGCAGTTCTCTCATAAAGTGCTGTCCTCACTGTTCTATGTCAAAAATTTTGCACTTTTGGAAAACTGAGGTCTAATCAGCATGGAGAAATAATGAAGTTTGATCCCACTTTAACTGCCTTGGCTCCATGCTATGGAATTCTGAGATTTGTGGTTTTGTGAAATATTTAACCACCTCTGTCAGAGCTGTGGCGCTACAACAAGCTACAAATTCCAGAATTGCATAGGAGACCCATGGCAGTTAAAGCAGTGTCAAATTTAAATATTTCTACAGTGCAGATTAGACCTGAAAGTACGTACCCTTTGGTTCATTTTTGGTTTTGTTAAAATTGCTGAGTTCAGCCAGGAGGGATGGAAAAGATGGTAGGTGCAGACCTAGGTCCTCCATGGTTGCTCACCCCATTCTTTTCCTATTTCATTCTCCAATCTTAACTCTATTGCCACAGTAATCTTAGGAAACATCCCAAGCTTTTAATATAATTATTTTGGCAGTGTTTAACCTAGACAATGAGGAAATAGACACAGTAAAATAATTTTCAAACTTGGGATCAAACATTGATAGGAACAGGGACTGCAGCCAGGAAATCAGAAGAAGACTAAAAATGGGGAGGGTGGCTATGAAAGAAAATATTCTAAAATGCAAAGATATACAACTGAGCACAAAAGTTAGAATCATACAAGCCATTGTATTGTCTGTTACCATGTATGGATGTGAGAGCTGGACAGTTAAGAAAGATGAAAGGAAGAAAATCAATTCATTTGAGATGTCGTGCTGGAGGAGAATGGTGAGGATCTCATGGACATCCAAAAGGACAAACAAATGGGTCCTAGAGCAGATCAAGCCAAAAATCTCCCTGGAAGTCAAGATGACATAACAGGCTGTTGCACTTTGGACACATAATGAGAAGGGACAACTCACTGGAAAACACAATATCGCTAAGAAAGAAGGAGGGAAGTAGAAAGAGAGGAAGGCCACATGCTAGATGGTCTCTAGGAGAACAGCTGTATGAGTTTACAGGACCTGAGAAGAACAGTAGAGGACATGGAGTCGTGGAGATGTCTCATCCATCTAGGCTGAAATCAGCTTGAGGGCAGTTAACAACAACAAACCACCAAATATCCTCAAACTGCATTTTCTCCACTCCTAACACTACGCTCTGATTCTCAAATATGGCAGAGTCCTAGCTTTACTATTCTTGCACTTCCCCACTTTTAGACATCAACTTGGTGAAGAGAAGATTGTGGGGTGACATGACCACACTCCTTAAACATTTCAAGGGCTTCCACAAAGAGGAGCGTTCATGTTTGTTCTCTGCTACTTCAGAGGGTAGATCTAGGTTTTACAGTTGGGTAGATTTTGATTGGACTTTAGAAGGAGATTCTTGATAATGAGAGCAGTTTGGCAATGGAACCAATTGTTTAGAGAGGTGGTGTATCTCCTTTTCTAGATATCTTCAAAAGTTGCTGAACAGCTACCGGCTGGGGATGCACTGAGCAGAGAGTTGGACCTGACATAATGAGCTCCTTCCAATTCTATGATTCTATCATTTTATGATTAATAAAGCAAAATATTCTATCACTGTTCCTAGTCTGACATCTTATTCTCAGTATCTTTCTTCTCATATGAACCAAAGTGCAAATAGTGACCATATTTTCTTTATTAACAGACAACTAACTTCTACAGTACCGTCGGACTTTTGTATCCACGGGGGATCTGTTTGGCCCCCCCCCCGCCCCCCATTGGATATGAAAAATGTAGGACCTCAAGTCCCGTTGTTCCTAATGGGGGTGCGATGTGTGCACAACTGCTAGCACAGCTGCATGCCCACATCATCATTTGGGACAACGGAGCTTGCCATCCATGAATGCTCAAATCCTGAATGGCAAGGTCCCACTGTATGATATTATTTTTACTACTAATACCAATCTTGTTTATCTAAAAGACAACATACTAAACTGGTAGCAAAATTCTTGGAAACCAAAAAGTGAACACCACTCTTTTAAGCATCAAAAGTGAGGGTTACAAAACACCCATTACCTCACACATTCACAAAATAGCATTTTTCTTTAACTACCTTTTGCTACATTCCGTCTATTGCATTCAGCCACATTATCTAGTGATGACTGTATCCCGTTGGTTCTCTCCATTTTGCTGGTTTTCCAGTATGCCTACTATACCCCTGGTGGTGCAGTGGTTAAATGCCTGTACTGTAGCCACTCACTCATAAACCACAAGGTTGCGAGTTCAATACTAGCCAGGGCTCAGGCTTGACTCAGGCCTGCATCCTTCCAAGGTCGCTAAAATGAGTACCCAGCTTGTTGGAAGGCAATGAGTTTACATACCACTTAGACACTGCATAGCACGGTATGAAGCGGTGTATAAATGAAGCTGCTTGTTTTGCTTTATAATTGTGCTCTCATTAAAACCAGCTTTTACATTTTGGCCTGGAAGTGTCCAGCATTAACCTGGGAACCACTTAGGCACAATGTCTTCTCCAGATGTCTCCACCATGTGCATTTTCTGCTTTGGCCTTAAGATTTGTTTCCCAGGCTCCATTAGTTTCCATTTTCTTCAACTCAAAAAGTACTCTTTGGGATCACCTTCCATTATGATCTTAAATTAGTTAGCTGACTCCAAAACAAGTTCATTCAGTTACAAAAAAGGTTGTATTCTTACTCTGTGATGCCTTTCTCCTTTCTTGATGATTTACTTTTACTTTAATTAACATATTTTCATGTTTTCACATGCTAGGGGTTATTTCAGTGTTTCACTGGACCAATAATACACTGTGACCATAAAAGGAGTACTCAAAATTTACAGACTAATATTTGTCATTTGCAGAATAGCATTTCTCATGGGGTTTCCCCTGGTATAGCTTTGTAGGCTCATAGCACATTTTCACAATGTAGGGCTTTTCCTCATTTCCTTGTCACTTCCGATATTTTACATAATTTCTCACTTAACCTTGATGGCAGTGTGTATATGTCTTAGCCGCCTTGGAAAGTACCCATACTTTGTACTTTTTTTTATAACAAAGTTCTCCCCCACCTCCCAGTAATCTCTTATTGAAAACTTGAGTCATAAAGGTTTGCTTCAGATATGATTTGGGAAAAAATTCATCATGTACAGCTGGGGTGCATGTGCCAGTCATTCTCATCAGGACTTGTATAGAAGTTCCATGAACAGTTTTAAAAAGTTACTTCTTTGGACAATAACTCCCCAAATCCCTTATCCAGCATGGCCAATAAAGTAACTTTCCAAGTTCTGGATCTGTGGAATACCAAGTGCAATTAATCAGGAGAATACAATAGCCATACTAAGCAAATTGAGGTTTGCTGTGTCCATGTTGACTCATTAATTATTTTCGTAAGTTTGCATAGGGAAAACCCACATCATTGGCTCTATAATGGATATCCTGTATACTAATATTATCAAAGAAGTCTAAGAGGAAGCCACAGAGAAATGGTTCTCACATGGCATTGAGAACCCAAGGACCTGTTCATGTTGTTATTCTTGTTGAACTCAGTAGTCCTTTGCCTCTAGCTTCCATGAGAACTGAGCTCAGCATTACAGAGTTACAGAGATGCTTTTAAATAACATTTTTGGTTTTATTTTATAATTAGCATCTGCCTTATGCACAAGCTCTACCATAAGTGGTCATAAATAATTCCAGCTCAGAGTATCATCTTCACTAAAGGTTTAAATGGTTGTTTTTTATCACTCAGATTAGAATTACCACTTATCTCATCCTTCTGGTTATTTTCACTGCCTTACTGACTCAGAGATGTGAAATAAATTCCATAATAGTTTTTTTTTTAGACATTTTATTTCCTTTTTCCATGATAATCAGATCTTCTGACAGAAGATGGGGCCAATTTTCAGGGACAGTAAATAACAAGAAAAGAAAATGTGTGCTGAAGGAAAAGAGGAGTATACTGTAAGAGGCTAAATTTGCTTGCCAAGTAAGACTTTCAAAGGCCCCATCCTAATTAAAAAGATCTAAACACAACTGGAAACCATGTAGCACTGATGTCATGCCTGAAAATATTTATAGTTTGTACTGAAATAATTGCATTATGTTGCAGAACGTTTACTGGTCAAGCTGATCCTGCAAATTGGAGAGGAAAGTAGTGGAGGCTAATAAGAAAAGCAAGCAAGCAAGTTTGGAGTATTTCCAGGGCACATTGACTTACTGGACTTCTCCCTTTTCTGGCTCACTAGATGAAAATCCGGGGAGAAATCTACTCCTGAAACCAGAACCATCTCATTCAAATAATCTTGTAAATCACTTCCATGCCCACCATAGAAGAAGAATATTAGTTCTGAGTGCCTGAATCAAGCAGAAAAGATTAGTAAAGCCATTATCCACAATTACTTGTGTCTTTGTGTTGTTCCAGTTTCATCCATGAAACTTGGGAACTCTTTCAACCTTGCTATGACTAGAGTTGCCAGATTTTATGGCACTAGTTGAAGTCTAAGAACTTCTGTGTTTTCCCTGGGTCTCTTGGTGCAGAAACAAATTGCAGGACAAGTAGCACTGGAAGAGGAGAAAGACTGAATTTCTGTATGTGAATGTGACTGGGCACCCATCTCCACCCATTCCTGATTGGCTATGGGCTCACTTGCTTTCCATATGTGTTACACATATACCACACTGACACACCTAAAAGCTAAGAGCAAGGACAGTGAATTGTGGAGAAGCCTGGGGAGTATGCATACTTGGATCAATTGTGCGGTTTGAAGAAAGTCATGGCCAGTGTCATGGTTCAGCCAGTGGTGGCTGGTGGCTCCAATGCCACTGCGATGGTGGATCGACTCAAAATTAGTCCAGGCTTCAAATGAGCCATCTAAGGTTCTGAACCTATTTGGGAGACAGAGGTTAGGACCTTTAATAGATCCTTTAAGTTTCAGGCTATAACTGGGAGCAGATTTACAGCCCTGCCAACTCCCACTCCATGAGCCTCCTTATTGCACAAGCTCTGCCATCCAGTAGTGGTGCAGCACCTGGGGAAAGTTATTTGGGCTGGTGCTGAGCCTTCCACAAACCACAATAGCAGCCTAGGGCCTAGAATACTTCTTAGCACATTCTATAGACCAAGATATGTGGGTGAATCCCTAACAAGAATGGCAGCAAATATTGCTATTGCTGACATGCCTTAAAAAAAGAATGTATCTCTTCTGTTCTGTGTTGGCCTGTCAGCTAGGTTTAAACAGTTTCTGGACCCATTTTACTGGATTCCCTTCATGCCCATTTCTACACTCAGCTGGCCCAGAGGTAGTTCTAACCACTGTTTACTTCACTTTTGTTACAAGAACCCACAACAGCCCATTCCTTAGCCTCAGCGTTTGGTCTTGAAATCTCAGGGAATGAGGTGATGTTGACTTGACAACCCTAGCAATAAACTTAAGAATTGTGCCCTGCATCTGGATATCTTGTATACTAGTGGTTTCATCCTCAGAATTCTGGCTTTCAGGGATTGGATCATACTCATTAGTTTGGAAAATTTGTGGTGTTTCTTTTTCTTTGCTCATATTCAAATAATCCCAAAACATGTTTCTCAGTATCAAAGTTAGGTATAGAAGACTAACCCTGATCAAAGTAATTAGAAATTTAATACAGTTTGACAGACATAAGCTTTGTTGGGTGGTAGAATCAAGTGATTCATTAATGGAAAATGCTACCGTATAGGATCTCTGTGTTTCAATGTTTTTTTGTACTGCATCATCTCCTACCAGAATGTAGGATTGTAGGGCCAAAGGTTCCCCATCTTTGGTTGGGAACTTTGAATTAAAAAGTTATCTTTTGCTCCACCACAATATGTCCCATATTTCTGCCTTTCTCTTTATGAAACAATTATTGTGAATTGTTTTCAAACAATGATGCGTATGTATACTTACTGTTTGTAATTGTTTATTTTGCGACAATGTTTTTGAATTTTTGTTTTTAAAGAAGCCTGACATTGCTTCTGCCAGACACCTGACTTTATGAAACAATGGATTTTATAAGGAAATTGTTACATCTTTCTGTTTGATAGCTTGGTTATTTATATTGTTTATACGCTCCCTTTCATCCAAGGTAGTTTACAAATCAAAATTATATAATTATTCATAAGAAACAGTGAAATCAAAGTCCAGAAGATGAAAGCAATATAAAATCATGCAGCAAAAATGTTGAAGATCAAAAGGTCTGGTACAAATGAGGTCTTCAGTTGACAATGAAAAAAAAATCAGAATGGGAGCCAGGTGAATCTCTCTGAGAATTTTTATGAACAGAGGACCGTTTTGAGAAGGTTCTTTCTGTCTTACTTTCCATCACTCACAGCACCTCAGATAGTGGGCATGCATGGAGGATGGACTTCTAAGATGACTACAGTTTATGGAGATGTTCATGGTGCAGAGCCCAAATGTTTAGGTACCAAGGCTATGCAGAGTAACCCTGCCAGATGGAAACATATTTGGAAAAGGTCTAGGAGCCAGTGTGGATATTACAGTGCTGGTGAAATGTGTTCCCATCACCTGTTCCCAATAGCAGCCTGACAATTTTTCCCCCATTTCTTAGGAATTGAAAGTAGTCTTGATAGGCCAGGAGTGGACAACTGTGGAAAGAGGCCTTCGGGGGCTGCAGCCACTTCCACACACACACAAAAAAGAATCAAAACAGTGTTTTGCCCCCAAACACCTTTAGAGGGCATGACAGCATTTTCACCATGGTTGGAGTTTCAAAAAAAGGCATCACCTGGCTCAGGGGCCTGCAAACTGTTGGGGAAATGCACCCCATACTATTTAGTGGACATTTTGGAGCATTTTGGGGCAAAATAAAAACTTTTTAAAAATTGCAAAAATTGATTTTGACTTCTGGGACTGTGAATGGCATCTGAAGAATTAGGTTGATATCCATGAAATAAAATAAAAACCAGTTAATCTTAAAGATGCTTTCATGCTCCTTTTTTTCTCCCCCTCCCCTCCTCCTTTTTATGATGTGTTTGCAGGCAGATAACATAAATCATCATACTTGGTGGCGCAGTGGTTAAATGCCTATAGTAACTCACTCACAAACCATAAGGTTGTGAGTTCAATACCAGTCAGGGGCTCAAGCTTGACTCAGCCTTGCATCCTCCTAAGGTCACTAAAATGAGTACCCAGCTTGTTGGGGGCAATTAGCTTACAATTGTAAACTGCTTAGAGACTGCATAGCGTGGTATGAAGCTGCTATTGCTATTGCTATTGTACTCTAAGATTCTCTTGTTGATTATCTATGATTGAGATGTGTCTTATGAAAAAAACTGAAATGAAACCTAATTTGCAGCTATTTGGCATAAAACAGCTGGTACAATATTATGCTGCATATGGGAAGTATTGTTTTCTGGATCTGTGAGTGATAATTCCCTCTTTAAGGAAGGATTGTGGCTGCAGACGGCTCCCTACAGTCACACATTGCAACTTCATGTTTTTACCAACCAAATATAGACTAGCTGGAAGGAGATGCAGGAGTTGATCAGAAGCAGGAGCAGGACTTAATTATGTATCTGTATACAAATAATAGTGTCAGTACGTGACAAACTGGCAGAGATCATGTGAACAATATGTTATTCAGATGTTACATATAATAATGCCCATGTAGGAAAAATCACTTTGATTTGTAAGAGGAACTGAATCATGGAAAATTATATGACTTTGGAAGCTGTAAATGCTGACATTTCCAGTCTTTTATCTATACACATTAATGATGAAGAGGTTCCAAAGGATTTTAGAGGGACAGAGCTTTAAAATAAGTGTATGGGTATATCTCAGTTAACAAAGCCTTTGACAAAAAAGCTCTTCCTTGCAAAGATTTCTTACATCTCCTGGCTTTTTTTCCTCCTTACTCTGGTTGGAAGCTTTTTGTAGCAGTGCCAGCATTGGAAGGATAGTGAAGGAGGGCTAGAAAAATACAGAGTTCAGTGTTTCAGTGACATAAAAGCTTGAGCTGGGGAAGACTGGGATTTTACTCTCGCTAGTCCTGCTGTATGTGTGCCTGCCTACAACAGAAAAGTAAAGAGCAGCTGCCTCCAGAATCCCTTACTGAGCATGCATGAATAGCAAAACAGAAAGAAAGAGAGACCAGATACGCCTGACTGACCAGCTATAACCAGCATGCTAAAGAAGTGTAGAACTATATGTTTGGCCATCAAAATTGAAATTAAAATATTAATTAAAAATAAAAATAATTAGAGGCTAGGGAAAGGAAAGAATCACCACTGGATACATTTTGGAAAAAGCTTTCAAGTGGTCTCTAGAGAGTTGAAAACATTTTTGGTTACTTCCACAAGACTAACTAACCTACTGTGGTGGTTTCATTTCACATATACATAATGTTCATTTTGGATAAAAAATTTGCAGAACCATGTTGAACTGGTCCTCTTTTCTGTGGGGTAAGAATCTATCTATCTTTCCATGTTATTTCTGTTACCAAAGAAATATTGTTCAGGAACAAAACTGCTTTGTTCACTGAGGTATACCTGTACTTAGAATTGCAGCCACAGCATGTTGATCAGGGCATGTTCTTTTATACTGCAATG
>CM034706.1:98622310-98643710 GCA_020142125.1 Phrynosoma platyrhinos
AATCTAGGTAAGAAGTTAGAAAATATAAGGGTGTGTATGTTGTTAAGTGTCTTGACATTTAAAAGAAACAGATCTGTATTGTCAGAATGTTTTGTTTGTTTCTGTCGAGGGAAATTTTTTATCTAATGTGCATGTATATGACTGAATTGCCATAGCGTGATGCATTAGTCCCATGGCAGCAATACAAAGAGTAGATTCAGATCTGGCAAATTTAACCTTAAGCTGAAAGATGTTTGGATGTAGGACTGCCAAACCTTAAATTGTAAGAATATTTAAAAGGCCAGCAGTCCATAACAGGTCATTCACCATTTGAGTTTGTGTGCAAGGGAGTTACAATGAATGCAGACAGTGAATTTTCAGGAATGATTTATTTAGGTTCTTCCTTCTTTTTTTGAACTTCATTTATCATTTGGGGATGAAAGTGGACTTGCATGGTACTCCACTTGAGCCTACTGTTTGCCGAGGGAAAACTGAAAAGTAGTGTAAGGCACTGTGATATGGAATCTCGCAAGAAGTATCTCTCTGTTCTATCCAGTAAAAATAGCTTTACCTTTAGCTAGTAATAGATGTTAAGCCATCTCAGGGCTCACAATCTCAAATCCGTTTTTCTGTTCATTGTAACTGTTTTGCTCTCAATGCAGTTGTTTGCTTCTTCAAACCTAAAACCAGTGTCACCATGGTTAATAAAAATGCCACTCTGCCATTCATGTTTGCCTTACTTTTGTTCACCACTCAACCAGTCCCTCTCCTGTTTTCTGGGTAGGGCAAGCCTTACCACTCCTGATCCACAGTGCGCAACAAAGCACAGGATCACATGGTGACTCTGTTGTTGTTTTTTGTTGTGTGCCTTCAAGTCATTTCCAACTTAATGGCAACCCTAAGGCGACCCATGGGGGTTTCTTGGCAAATTTCTTCAGAGGGGTTTGTCATTACCATTCTCTGAGGCTGAGAGGGTTTCCATGGCCAAGCAGGGATTCGAACCCTGGTCTCCAGAGTCATAGTCAAGTGCTCAAACCACTGCACCACACTGGCTCTCATGGTAGCTCTGCAGAAGCTTAGTAACCTTTCTCTGCTTGCTCCTTTCTGGGAATTGGAATTACAAAACTAAAGCGTTGGGAAGCAGTTGACAGACAACATATGAGTGATGGACTATATTAGACATGGCAGGACACGTATTGGTATAAGGAAATTGTAATGCTAGTAGCACACAGTCTCTCTCTATTAAGAAAACAACAACCAACAATCTTTAATTATATTTCTGCTTTTATATAGGTTACTCATTTGTCTCCAGCCCAATTTCACATGAACCATGGCAGGCACTGGCAGTCATTTGAAATTTTATGGTGCTGGCTTTTGGCTTCCACCATGACCTCTGCTCATGTAACATAATGGCATAGGATAGGATATACATTCTCAGGTTCCAGTTTGGAGCACCAGCGTTATTATTCTCTCCCACACAAAAACATAGCATTAGAGAAAACTGAGATCATTGTGTTATTAATTTTTTTTTTAATTTGTCCATTAAAAGTGGTTCCTTTCCCCATTCAGTTCCTCTGGACAAGTTTTTGGAATGTTTTCTTACAATGCTTTCTGGCATGTATTACATACAGATTTTTTTTTTCACAGGAGTACATTTTTGCAAATAAGCAAAGGATTTTAAACTTGTTTCAACTTTTTTTAAAATATTAAATTTCATACCTCAAAGTATATATGAGCATGTATAGTAAGTAGCCAAGACCCAAAGACCATGAAATTAAGTTTTGTTAGCCCAAGAGGTGCTATACTTGTTTTTCCTCCAATGCCACTTCTTCTCCAAATGAAATAAAGGGCTTAAGTTTCAAAAGTGATTTGTGATATGGCATGGGGAATCAGCTTAAAATGGGGAATCGGCTTAACTGAAGAATAGTTAATATGAAAAATGTATGTTGACAATAGCTAACCATTTCTTCTCAAAGATTATAGCTAGGCTGTTTGTTTGTTGTTGTTGTTGTTGATTATGATAATGTATGCTTTCAAGTTGTCTCCAACTTGTGTCAACACTAAGGCAAACCTACCATGGGGGTTTCTGGGGCTGAGAGTGGGTGACTCAGGCAAGGGCATTCAGTAGGTTTTCATGCTCAGGGTAAACCCTGGTCTCCAGAATTATCATCTGACATTCAAACTATTACACCACACTAGCTCTCATATATCTTATAGAGCACTAACTTCAAACTTAGGTGTTTTATAAACAATAGCAAAACCATAAATTAATTTCCAATTTTGCTGGCTGAGTGCCTAAAATGCTCTTTGGATACAACCATTAATGGAAGGGAACAATAATAGAATTATTTTTAGATATACGTATTGTGCTCATGTAGCTCTTTCAGCAAAAAAACCAACGAACAGTTCTGTGGCAACTACAAGAGTACCATGTTTTGTTTGGTAAAGGTTACATGAAGGTACCACAAGACTCTCTGTTACCTTTACCTCAATATATTAAACATGACTACCACCCTCACCACCTTGGGAGAAATTTTTCAGAAATTCTTTCCCTCCAACATAGTTTTCAGTACCTAGGATTGTGTTCTCCTTTCCCTTTTCTTTCTGGCCATGTGAGAAATGTAGGGATGCACAGTTATTTCTTAATACATTGACTTACCACTTTTGTATGTTTGGGTTTTTGGGGTTTTTGTTTTTGGTTGTTTTGTTTTATTTTGTTTTGTTTTGTTTTGCTTTTCTAGAGCCCCAAACCTATGTAAACTTATAAATTCCCACCATTCAATATTTTCCAGATTCCAGAGGCACCTGCATCAATTCATCTTAGAATAATTAAGATCACCAATACTGAATGGGATGGGACCTTGGCAGCATCTAACAAAGCTGTATTATTGGCAAACAGAATATTAAAAAAAAACCTCCCAAGAGCAGGAGTTATAACTAAAAATTAAATCTGTTTCTTAATTTGTAGAAATCAGAATTTTACAGGGCTTTACAAGTTTTTTAAAAGAGGGGGGAAATGTCAGAAATGGCACGAGTTGCAAAATACACAAGCTTTTCATCTTCCCTTATCAAAGATGTTATTTGGTCAAGGAGATCTCAAACTTGTGTGGCAACAGAAAATTATCCTTTGTCCTTCCTTCCTTCCTTCCTTCCTTCCTTCCTTCCTTCCTTCCTTCCTTCCTTCTTTTTTCTTTCTGGAGTCAACTACTGTTCTCACAGAATAAAGAGGCAAAGAGAAGCATATATCCAACTTTATTTTTTCATCTTAACCTGGTGTCTTAGATCCTTTAACATTCTCCCCATGCATGCTTCCTTTGACCATTTGGAATCTACTTTTGGACTCCCCCAAATTAGTGGGATGTTGGATTCTTTTACAAGGTGACGCATATAAAATAGTGGGAGGTTGGATGCTTTTAAAAGCTGATCCATTGAAGTATTTTTCAAAAAAAGCGTTGGCTGCTCTGCTCATGTTTCTGTAAATTCAGGGGCCCCTTAAAAAACCCCTCCTGAGGACAAGGGAGTTGATTAGGAGTTTTAGAAACAAGTTGGTGCCCTTCCCCATCTATTCTTCATGGTTCTGTACCCCAAAATGCAAACCATAGCCTGTTTACTTTAGAGGAACCCTATCATATTAAAATAAATGAGAGTGCTTTGGGGTATATTGTATGCAGCTGAAATCAGTAAATGTATGCATATCTGACTGTTTCTTGATCTGTGTTAGATGCATTTTGTTCCCATCTCTAAGGAAAATGCATTAATGACTATAAACTCAAGCATTTCCCGGGAAAATGTGTCTTGTGTTATATTATTATTATTTGTTCAGTGAAATACTCTTGAACTCCGAGAACACCGGTAGTGGTGCGTATCAACATTCGAAGAATTAAATCAAGTGGTGTATATTTATATTCTAAGAAGTAAATCATCCAGCCACATCTATTGAGGCTTCCTGCTCTTAAAAGAAACAGAAAGAAACAGAAAAGGAAAACGTCTGAGGCAGAAACTGATAACATATGTCTCAACAGTGGCATTGTTTCTGTATTCTAACAATCTAGCAATGGAAGGGCTTTAGGAGCTACTAACAGTTCCAGACTGAATATGAATTTGCTACGGCAGCTATTTCATGCCTACCCAGACTCACTGCAACACTGAATAAATGCATGTTTAATTTGAGAATAGAGCAGGGATGAGGTTTGAGATTAGGTCTGTCTTTAACTGCAAACCTCTGAAGTGGTAACCTTTTCCCCATTAATCCAAGAAGTTCAGAGAATTGCTATAGTTTAATAACATGTTGAAGAAAATATATTCTGTACCTGCTCAGAGGCACTTTTATGCATCTGGAAGAAAAAAATCTCAAGACAGCTGACTGTCTTGGGAGATAAAGCAAGAACACTTCACCACCCAATCGCTCCCTTTTTTGTTCCAGTCAGACTTCTCATCCCTAATTTATAATATACATGAACAAAGAAGATGCATGACTGACAGCAAGCCTAAAGCATGAGAACCAAAGCCTATGAACTAGCCTTAGGGCACAAAGAAGGTCCCTCCCTATAGGAAGGGGGATGTCTACCTTTACAGTGGTGGTGTTGTGTCACACACACCCCTTAAAAAAACTGGTCCAGTTGAGCACCAAAAACACTACAAAAGAAAGGGATACATGACAAGCTTTTTTAAAAGACATAAATATGAAAAAGATCTAAATATGTTAAATAATTATTTGTTGATATAAGAAAAATATATACAGTCAGACTTGTAAACAATAGTAAAGATGAAGGTCCATAAGGCATATGGATGTAATCCATATGTATGGATGTAATCACGATGCCTGCTTGTTCTCTATTACTGGATATGTCTCAATTTGTGCAGCCTGAGGATGTGGACAGGCTTCTTGGAGAGATGAGAGCCGCCACATGTGCACTGGACCCTTGCCCTGCTAGAGGGGACTGGTCAGTCAGGTAAGGGGATTGATACAGTCAGGGGGTGTTACCACACTGCCTAAAGGAGACTGTGTTCAGGCCATTACTAAAAAGCCCCCTTTGGATCCCATAATTTTGAATAATTATCAGCCAGTCTCTTAATATTCCATTCTTGGCAAGGTCCTAAAGCATGTGGTGGCCTTCCAGCACCAGGGGTTTCTGGATGAGATGGATTATCTAGAGCCATTTCAATCTGACTTCAACCCTAGTTATGGGATGGAGGCAGCTTTGGTCACCTTGGTGGATGACCTACACAGGGACCTGGACAATGGTGAGTGTGTCCCTATTGGTTCTGCTGCACTTCTTGGCAGCTTTCAGTACCCTCAACCATGGTATTCTTTTGGGCCTCATCTTAGAAATGGGACTCAGAGGAACTGTTATGCAATGGTTCTGGTCTTCCTTGGAGAGGTGAACTCAGAAGGTGGTGCTGGGGGACTCTTGTTGGACACCCTGGCTGTGGAGTCCCACAGAGTTCTGTTTTGTCCCCTGTGCTGTTTAACATCTACATGAAACTGCTGGAAGAGGTCATCCAGAGTTTTGGGGTTCAGTGTCACCAGTATGCTGATGACAACCAATTCTTATCTTTCCATCCAGTTCTAAGGATGCTGTATTGGTTCTGAACCAGTGTATGTTGTCAGTAATGAGCTGGATGAGAGCAAACAAATTAAAATTTAAGGCAGACAAGACAGAGGTGTTCTGGTCAGTTCAAAGGTACAGCAGGAAATAGGGATTTTGCTTGTGCTGGATGGGTTACACTCCCCCTGAAATTTCAGGTTTGCAGCTTGGGTGTTCACCTGGACTCAGTTCTGAACCTGGATGACCAGTTTCATCAGTGGGCAGAAGTGCATTTGCACAGTTAAAACTAGTACACCATCTGTGCCCATTCCTTGAGACATCACATTTGGCTATGGTGACACATACCTTGATTACACCCCGCATGGACAACCATAACACACTCTATGTGGGCCTGCCTTTGGAAACTGTTCAGAAAGTTCAGCAGGTTCAAAATGTGGCAGTGAGATTGCTGACTGGGGCCAGCTATAGGGATCACATAACTCCTCTGTTGAAACAGTTTCACTGGCTACTGGTTCATACCTGGGCACAATTCAAACCTATAAAGCCCTATGCAGCTTTCCGCCGTCCCCTGAGGTGGGATGGCCCCATGTGGCTCCATGTCCTACAAACAAACCCCAAAGTCCAGGTGAATGCTCAGCTAAACTTTATTCCAACTGCTCAACACACCTCAAAGTGCAATAACAGACCTTACTTCAGGTCAATAACCCAAGGAATCTTCCCCTCACTGTCCTTTCTTGCAGCTTTCTTTGCACAGGTTGATAGCTGTCTGGAAGCACTTCTCCGCTGCTACCCAATCAGCCTTTTCCAGTATCACCGGCCCGGGACCATGCCTCCACCTCTGTCCTCACTTGTCGCACCACTTTCCTTCCCAGTCTTGGTCTCTTAGTCCTGCCAGTTTGCACCAAGGACCTAAGTCTCCATCCCACCTTGAGTCCCATACATCGGCCTGGGAATATAGCTTACCCTGGGTCTTCCATGTCCTCTCTGAAGGGCTGCTGGCCAGTCTGCCCTTCCTGGACTCCTCTGTACCTGCTTTTCCCTCTCCAGGACTGCCTCAACCCATCTCAGTCTTCCGCTCCTCCTCCACCTGTCCCTCTCCTCTTATCCTCTCCCCCTCTGGTTCCCCTTCTCTCCTCCCAGATTCCCTTGGGTCCTCCCACTCACCCTGTTCAGTTGTCTCTCCCTCTTCAGAGTCGTCCTTCTCTGGTTGGCAACTCTGGTCTTTCTTCAGCCTCATTTCCCATCTCTGCTCGACCACCCCGAGACCCTTTGTCCTCCCAGTTTTCCTGGTCACATAAGGATGTAAAAATTTTCATAAGGAGAGTAAAGTTAAATTAATAGAAAATTTTGGGATAATTTAGATTCAGTAAGTTTGTATTTATAGTCTAGGAGAGTATTTTATAAGTATTGATTCAGAGGCAATTTGAAGTTATCTCTTAAGTGGAGGGAGAAGGGAGAAGACCAAAAAGACCAAAGGGAATGTTAGTTTATTTGTTCTTAGTATGCTAGTGGTGTTTTATACTTATATGTACAAGTTTTGTATAAATATTATTTGTATATGTTATCCTTTTCTATTCTTTTCTGTTTGTTTGTTACTTGTATTGTGTATGTTCTTTTTCATATTTTAAAGTTTCAAAAATTAATAAAATATTTTAGTCACAAAACAGGACCCAAGGTGGCTTCCACAAGCATCAAATGAAAAATGTTTAAAATAAATACATATTTAAAACCAATTTAAACACCCACATTAGACACTATGAAATAATTTAAAAACCATAAAGGTAAAGGTTTCCCCTTCGACAAGATGTCAAGTCGTGTCTGACTGTAGGGGACGGTGCTCATTCCATTACTAAGCAGAGGGAGCCAGTGTTGTTAGTGATGACTTTGTGGTCATGTGGCCAGCATGACAGAACAGAACACTGTTACCTTCCCACCAAAGTGGTACCTATTTATCTACTTGCACTTTTACATGCTTTCGAACTGCTAGGTTGACAGAAGCTGGGACTAGTGACAGGAGCTTATTCCATCACATGGCACTTGGATCTCAAACTACTGACCTGCCACTTTGTTCTCACTTATATATTCCGAAAATGGACCTCATGTCTCCAAGAAACCATTCAATGAGTTGGTTTTAATCAAATTAGTTAATTTATCAATTTCTGCTATCTCCATCATTTTCTATAACAATTCCATAGAATTTTTTACTTTTCCAGTATCTTGCATTAGCTGGAGTGACCACATACCTTATTGAATTGCAATGCTTTATTTCCTTTTCATTTTCCATATTAATCATATTCAATAAACATAGCTCTGGGTTTAGACTTAGTTCTGGGCCCCAAAGCCAATGTATCCATTTATTAACTTTAAACCAATATTTTTTTGGCTTTTTTACAGCCCTACCATATATGATAAAATGATCCTATTTACTTTCTACACTTCCAACAAGTATTACTTATTCCTTTATTTCCTTACTATTCCCTTATCCCTGCACGTTGGAGCTGGGATCTATTTCCTCTCCCATCAGTATTGATGAATCAGTAACTGCTGCTCCTACAAGTTAGCTTCTCTAGGACTAGCCCAAAATGTTTTGCTGCCAGAGCAGACCAGCAAATTGTATCCCTGTCAAACCAAGTTAAGGTGCATAATATCCAACACCACAGAATATTTTGCCATACGAGGAAGAAAGTCACACAAGTTCCTTGACAGTAAAAAATGTAATACTATAGCAAACAATGAAGCAATGGACATTTTGCTGCCCTTTCGTGATACCGCAAATCTGTCCAAGGCATTTGCCTCACTTTCTTCACGGTATGACCATCTTGTGTTTTTTCCTGCTCTTGCCATGTACTTCAAGATAAAGATGTATGTGTCATTTGTGGTGGAGGTCTTTTGGCTTCACACGCAATATCCTGTGAGTCCCCTCACAAACTGTTTCAGCTGCAAAAACTTACACAGTACAGACAAATTCTAGCCATATGTAGCTGTAATGACACTAGTAAGGGACTCTGGACAAGCAGAACTGGAATAAGATCTGACTGCATCTGATTTCAGCTACAGTAGCACAGGCTGTTCCTTCCACTATTAAACCTACAACAGATTGTTCAAGTATTAGTCCAAGTATGGCTACAACTAAGCATTAGGGCAAGAAATATTTCAGCTTCACCAGATTAAATAGTACAAATGTTATCTAAATAATCACTTGCTGTGCATGTGTGATTTTACTTTTGTTGTTGTTAACTGACATCAAATCAACTTTGACTTATGGTGACCCCATGAATGAGAGACCTCCAAGTCACCCTTTCATCAGGTCTTGCAGACTCAGGGCTGTGGCTGCCTTGATTGAGTCTATCTATCTGTAATGTGGTCTTCCTCTTCTACTGCCTTCAGTTTTACTAAGCATTATTGTCTTTTCTAATGAGCCATGTCTTCTCATGATCTGTCCAAAGTATTACCTTAGTTCAGCGTTTCTCAAATAGTGGGGCGCGCCCCCCAGGGGGGCACGAGGCTCCGTAAAGGGGGCGCGAACACTGGAGATTGTCCCAGCGCAGCCCCAGTAGCAGCCCGACGTGCTCTATCCTGATTGGCCAAACCCGCCCATGTAACTATTTGCAGTCGTGCGGGGGGGCGCGAAATGTTTTCTTCTTCCTAGGAGGGGCATGACAGAAAATAATGGAGAAGCACTGCCTTAGTTTCTAGTGAGAGTTCAGGTTTGATTTGCTCTTAGACCCATTTATTTGTCTACACTGGATCCCTACTCCAGAGCTTTGAGGTATCAAGTTATAAGTACTATAGTTACCTGGAACTAGTCACCTTTTTCAGTAATGAGGATATAATGAAGTCAAATTTTTAAAAAAACAGGCAAACAAATAAGAGTGAAGTTACTTTATTAGGGCAACAATTTAAGGTTTCTCATTATTTTCAAATGCTGCCCTTGAAGGACATTTTTACTTGTATTTTGTCTGGAATTTTACACCATTCTCTTACCAATCCTTATGGGTTCTCTCTCTCTCTCTCTCAAGTAATAGAAAAGTAACAAACTGTACAACAAGTTGCACACTGATATTTTAAAAGAATATCTCAGCATAGTAGGAAGTAAAGGAGTTTCGTGCAAGTAACTCAGAGGAAATGGATTACTTTTAAAAACCAACTTCCTTGACATTGGTCTAGTCTACAGATCAGTTTACTTTCCTGATTTGTAGTGTATTAATTCCTGCTTTTTGATTGTAGTACTGTTGTAGAATGGACTGGATTATGATCCGTAAAGACATGAAAAGGTATGTGCATCATACTCCTTAGTGATGAGTACCTGTAGTTTTTTTGTACTGGTCTCTCTCCCTTGCCCTCTGCATTATCTTCAGAATTTAAGCTGTTCCTAGGGTCCATCAAGAAAGTATTATTCATTATTTTATTTTCTATTTCAAGACCTGGCAGTCTTAGTGAATTGGTAAGATATTTTAAAGTTTCCTACCGACTGAGGTTCTGAATACAATTCAGGGTCCTATTATGGGGTTACTTGCATGAAAGCAAGGAATGCACAATCACTGAAGACCAAGGCCATATCTGTGGCACAACCCCTGGCATAGGACATGCTGCCTGGCTATGCCTAAGGAAGGTCCATGTGTGAGCAACTGCTCACTTGTAGTTTTCTTCCTTGTAGATGGCCACACTAACATGTAAACATCTCTTCTCTAGGTCAGGAGTGTGGTCCCAGTTGCAGACAATGTCTGACACGTGAAGAGGGTTACAATACAGTCATGAACTAGTCCAGGGGTAGGCAACCTTTCCCCTTTAAGGGCCGAGGGACTTCAGCTCCCAGAATCCCAGGAGCTATTGGCCAACATGGGACTATTGGCCAACATGGCTGAGGCTTCTGGGAGCTGAAGTCCCTCAGCCCTTAAAGGGGAAAGGTTGCCTACCCCTGAACTAGTCAGAAGCCAAGCATTTTAAGTATCTGTGATTGCAGTAGAAGAGTTAAGTGCCTGTTTATATTTGTAATATTGATATCGCTGGAGCTGTAGAACGTATTCTGTGGTGGCTTGATCATGGTCCTGGAGAACTGTATTCAGAACTCTCACCTATTGTCTTCTAATTAGTTAGTTTTAATGCAACAAAAACATTATGCACAGGCCATAATGAAGATCATTTGGAATGGAGTGACAAATTTGGTTATGGAAATCATCTTGCCAATCTAACCTTTAAAGTTCTTGGTCTTGGTCTGTAAATTGGAAATTAGACTCCTTCAGCTCCAAATTAAGTTAGTTCTAATATTTTTACTGGTCTTGGATCTTCTAATGCAGGGGTAGGCAACCTTTCCCCTTTAAGGGCTGAGGGAGTTCAGCTCCCAGAATCCCAGGAGCTATTGGTCAACATGGGACTATTGGTCAACATGGCTGAGGCTTCTGGGAGCTGAAGTTCCTTGGCCCTTAAAGGGGAAAGGTTGCCTACCCCTGTTCTAATGTAAGCACCTCTTTATGTATGTGTATACATGTGTCTTTAAGGCTCAAGCAAAATTAAAATCTGTATAGTGCATATCCATCTGTGCCTTTTTATTGTAAGGAAAAGAAAATAGTAAAACATACAGTTCTCAGAAACTTATTTAAAAGATTGTTTCCACATTGTGCTTTCAGCTCTGATTTCTTTTTTTTCTTTGTAAAGTTTTCTTTGTCTCTCATTTTTGTTTTTCTGGCCTGTTTGTCATTTGTCACATATGCATAAGGAGAAGGTCAGCTTTGGCATATGGGGCCTCTAAAGATGGGCGGCCATGGGCCGCCCCGAGAAGCTATGGATTGGGACCGAGGCTGCCCCCCACCTTGGCCCCAATCCACCCTTATGGTGCCTCAGAAAAGGAGCACTAAAATAGCGCTCCTTTCAGAGGAGCCAAAAGGGGACTGGAAGAGGCGCCGGGCTGAGCCGGAAGGATGTCATCGGAGCGCCCGTCATGTGCAACGCGGGCGCTCCAATGATGTCCTCAGAAAGAGGTTGGGGTGCCCGGCATCCAGCTGCCCCTCCCCTTCCTGGGCTTGAAGATGGTGCTTTTCACTGTCTGCATCCCCCCATGGTTAACTATATAAAGTGCCATGTCTGTATTTCTGAAAACAGACCTATCAAGATCCAGGTGTGATTTCCACAGAAAAATAATATGTGTTTTTGTGAGATTTGGCTGCTCAATTATGATTATCTTTACCCAGAGGTCCAGCACTTAATAGGTCAGATGGTATATACCACAACCTTTGCAGTACCTTACTTTCTACGTTAGATTTCTTAATAACTGTCAGGGGCCTAGCCTAATAACCAAACATGAATGAGATAAAACTGCTTCTGGATTGTACCACTTCACACTGCAGATGAGACTCGTTTGTTTTAATTCTTAGCATGGGAGAGAGACAGAGGGGAAGTAAACTATCAGCAAGTTAGTTTCACATCGAGGTTTTTAAAAAATTGAATTACTAATATCCCATACAAAAACACGTGTGTTTTTTTTTTCTTTGAAGAAATTTTCTTGCCCCATGCACAAACACCAGTTCACTTCTTGCCCTTCAGATATTTCAGCACCCTCTCCCTCCCGAAGTGGAATTAAGGTATCATGAAAATTTCACTCTTTCCTTTGGGACCATTTAAATACACATTCCAAGTTCTGGTGAACCACACCGGGAAACTGTTAGAAATACATAGTTGCATTAGTCCACTCTCTTGAACAAAAGATGCCTTCACACATCTTTTTTTTTTTTTTTGCTTCAGCTAAGTACTAAAAATATTTTATTAAAGGTTGAATTGAAGTGTAGCATTGGATGAAAATTATCCTCTGATCAGAATAGTAACATAATCCATTGGTTGAAATACAGAACTTCCTGTAAATGTCAACACACAACACCCATTATTTAAACTTTGAAAGTTGTTAATGAAGCTTTATCATTCATATTGTTAAAAATCAGAAGAGGGCAGGGATTCCATTTGATATGATATGCTTATCCAAGTCTCAGTAATATGAATTATGTAACAAAACCGACATAATTTGAGAATTCATAGCTGGACTTTGATCAGGCAGAGAAAAATATGTGCATTTTTAATCCCAAAGGTTAAAAATAACAGTCTGTCCTTTGTGACAATCATAAAAGAACTGAAGGGAACTAGATAGAAATCATGTCTAACTTTTCTAAATCAGGCTATGAAGAACATGTTTATAGCTTCTTGTAGGTGGAAGAAGAAAAGAAAAGAATCCTCCAGATTCTTCAAACACTCCTGTTTCAAGATCCTTCCTACACATTGCTCCAAAGCTGAATTGCTGGATTTGTCTAGTTTATTTTTGGTACCTGATTTTTGATACTGCATACAAAGTTTGCTTCGCAGTCATTTGTGTCAGTCAATATTGATGCAATGTGGATAAACTTTAATTCAGATAGATGGGGGTCTGTTTTTGAGGGACCCTGGGAATTCTGGTAAGCCTCTTCCTCTCCTGGTGGGCCCCTTTGGAAGTGACATGCAGCCCCACTCTGAACAGCAAGTGAAGCATTACCCCATGGCTGCACTTAACCACCATTTTAATTTCCTATAATGCCCTGAAATGATGCTCCATTAGAATCATTGTATTAAATGAATACAGCCGCTAGTTGCTGCTCAGAGCACCAGGCTGGAACTGCTTTCTTTTTTCCAAAGGGGACCAACACAGGGCTTAGTAGTGGGGCCTACAGAAGTTTTGACAGCTGCTCAAGGATGCCAGCTGCTGACACAGCTTTGACTAGCAGGACCAGCATGGTTGCCAATACAATCGCAGAGCTCATAAATGTTATTTTTTTTTGTGCTACAAATGCCAAAATCCTTTAAAGATTCTGAGTTATTGTTCAGAAAGGTAACTTTTACAAGTTTTGTAAAACCATGGTATTCAAGCACTATTGCATCATACTCCAAGAAGATAAATGACAGGTTCAGTACAGCACAATTGTTGTCTTGGTCACAGATCTTTTTTCAAATATATGTTGTAAATATGACCTGTGTTTGTACATTATTTGTATGAAAACAGCTATGGAGCCAACCCTGCAGCTAGCTGTAGAAAACAGCTTTAAAGCCAAACCTGCAGCCGCACTCCAAGACAACATATAAGTTTTCTCAGATCCTACCATTCATGTTTTCACGTAGGCAACTAAGGGGCTTTGCAGACTGCCAGAAATAGTGCAAATTGAGTCCACTTTAAGGGTTAGGGTTAGTACTAGGGAATCATGGGAATTGTTTTTTTTTTTCTGAGACATTGAGCCTTCTCTGTCAGAGAGCTCTGGTGCCACAATAAAATACAGTTCCCATGATTCCCTAACCCTAACCCTTGAAGTGGACTCAATTTGCACTATTTCTGACAGTCTGCAAAGGCCCTAAGACAGGAAATAGTTTCCCCATAGATCTCTGTGCATGAAATTATCCCTGAGCTCTGTTATCCTTAAGGTTATCCTATATGAAATACATGAAATTTTCCCTGAGCTCTGCTAGCCTGCAGGTTATCCTATACAACCCAGAAAACCTTCAGTGCACACAGGTCTGTGAGAATGTCCCTGACTTAGGCAGCTTTTCAGAAAGCACATGATGAAGCTACTTCCCATGATGTTTGTTATGTACTGGGAGTGGTGTTCAGAAGATGCCAGGTAATAATACCTAAACATAACCCAGTTTGAACTCGGCACTGGGTGGTACAGTGTATTAGTGACTGGCCTCCCTGCTTAGCCATCTTTCTCCCCTTTCACTCATTAAACTAGTGTGTTTTATTTGTTTCAAAAACAGATATAAACCACCTGTCCATATGACCAGGAACCCAAGGCATTGCACAAACCATAAAACACACACTTAGAAAAACATACACATAATTTGAAACAACCAAAGTCTTGAAATGGGAATCTATCAAGTTTATTATCAAGACTATAAGTCAGGACTATTAAGTAATAAAAATAATATATAATGTATATATAAAATCACAATCATAATGCAATAACAGCATCGTTATTTATTGTGGAGATAGTCAACTCTAATCTTGGCAGAATACCTTTGGCAAATACATAAAATCAGAATGCTCAGTTCTGACTGTGTCCAAGATTTGCTATTAAGATTAATGTTAGTGTTCCCCTAGCATCTATTTTTAAAACAAATAACACATATTTTTATCTTTTCTGTTGCCATTGCACTTTTAATAGCTTCTTTATATTGCTACCTTTCAGGCCTATGTTCTGTCTCTGTTTCAGGTTTACTCAATATTTTATATTTCCCAACTCGCCTTCATAGTCTTGTGAGGAAACAGTTTCCATAATCTAGTTCGAGGTAAACAAATTTTTTAAAAACGTATTTTGCAAATATGTACTGTCACAGAAATTGAGACTGATAAAGGAATAGAGAAAGATGGTCTAAATATGTACAAAATAATGAGCAGAGATACAGAACACCTCACTAAAAACCACCTCAAATCCTCCTGAAATCCTTCCAATACTGGACTTGTGTGCTGAATGTATACAGATCGTGAATAATAAAATCATGGAATTGTAGAGTTGGAAAAGACCCCAAAGAGCCATCTTACCTGAGAGAATGCAGGAATCCACAGCTAAGTATCCCTGCCAAATGGTCATCAACCCATTTAAAATGCCCGACTTAAGAGACCTCATCACCCTTTTAGGTAGTCTGATCTACTGTTGAATAACTCTTACCATCTGAAACTTCTTCCCAATATTTAGTTAGAATATGTTTGTTGTAATTCAGTCAATGGTGAGGTTGATGTCACCCAATGCAGAGTGTGTGTGAACTGCCTTGTCCTCCCCCCCTCCGGCTGCCTACCCACCCAGACCACTGCTGAGGAGGGCAGCACTGCAGCCTCTGGAGCACCCCTTCAAGGTTCAGTGTGGCTGCATGCCCCTCAGGAAAAGTCATCAGAATTCAGCATGGTTGCTCAGATAGCAGCCATGGTGGACCTTGAATACATACCCCCCAAAGGCCTTCAGAGTTGAGCAGCTGCACCTGACTGTGAAGGCACCATCACCCTCAGCAGCCACAACTACCAGAGAGCCCATTTGGGGTCCACTGGGGCTGCTGGGTGGGCAGAAAAGGGAGGCGATGCTCTTTCTCACTTGCCCAATAGCTGCGCCAGTCCCTCTGTGTGTACCACCCCACTGGGTGACACCCTCTCCTGGGGTGTCACCCAGTGTGATCCACATTCTTGCATCCACCCAGTGACACCTCTGAATTCAAGTCATATCTTCTGTAACAGTGAAAAACAAGCTTGCTTCATCTGCCAAATGAAAGTTCTTCAGACATTTGATTATGTCTATTAGACCACCTAAGACTTTTCTTCTCCAATACCTGAGTATTGTATTCTTGGCTAAGCAGGAGTAACACCTTACAGTGGTTCTGGGGTGGAAAGAACATTTGAAAATATTTTTAAATGGTTGAAAAATAGGTTTCCTAAGTGTGGAGAAAGACTAATAAGGGGAAACCTCGACAGTTGAAAATCTTTGCTATTTGGGACTGTATACAGTTGTTTGCATAGAAAGTGGCATTACTGCACAAAACAGTGTTTTGTGCTGGAAACTTGTTTCCTGTGCAAAAAGTACATTTGTGAATAGTCTCCAAAACCTGGTCAGTTTTCAATGATACTCTTGTAGCAAAGAGGAAAATGATACAATTCATTCTTGCCTGTGGGAATGAAATTTATGAAGAATTACATCATATTGTGGATGAAGTTAGCATAAAATTTTATTATGCTGCATTAATATACAGCGTGCATACCCCATATGCGGACTTGCCATCCATGGCTTTAAGCTTATGCAGATGGCAAACCCTGGATGTTACAATGGCCTGCACAGCCATAGTGCATGCAGCCATTGAAACGAATGAGACTTAAAGTCCCATGTTTTTTGTCATACGCAGGGGGATCTGGAATGGATCCCCCACGTATACCAAGGGCCCATTGTATTACATTTTCAATATGTATGTTGTGTATCTGTACCTATAGTGAATTCCAGTCCTTGTTTAGGCACCCAAAGAAAAGGGAAGAATTACTATGTACTTTTTTAGTTTAAAGCAGAGGTAGACAACCAGTGACCTTAGAGCTGTATGTAGCCCTGAGCAGCCCTTGGCCTAATGTCGAGTTTAGTTCTCTGCAAGGGTGATCTAAAGCATCCTGGGTGGAGAAGAAAAGTCAGGAAAGAGAAAAGAGTTGGAAGAGATGAGGAAAAAGAGTGGCCTTCTCTACTCTTGTTTCTACTACTCCATCTGATCCCAGATTCATACACACCCAAGTTCCTAAACACTTTTATTAGTGAGCAATAAAGTGTGGCTTACTTGAATAAATGGTCATAGGATCACCTTGGCATACCTTCCCAACTATCCTGATTTAGCAGGGACAGTACTGATTCACATTTTCCCACTTTTTCATTTGCATTGGAAAATGTCCCAGTTTCTTCTCCCTCTTTTCCATTTGTCCTTAGCTTACTTCAGTTGCTGCAAGTAGTTAGAACTCCATTAATTCAGAAAGGAGGAGAGAAAAGAAGAGGGGAATTTTGTCCTTTCCAGCAGGCTCAAACAAAAACAAATTGCTATAGCCTCTCCTAGATTGTGTGTTCCTTGCCACCTTGATCACATGCTGATGTTGCTTGTCCACATATGTCTTTAATGTCATTGGTAAAATATTGGAGAGTACATTTTGTGTTTAGGGCATGGCTTCTAGGCTTACATTTATTTCCTATTGAACATAGTAGAAGGGGGAAATGACTGGAATCATTTAAAATTTATCTTATACTCAATTACAGCAGCTAGAATAACATTTGTGCAGAAATGGAAAGAAAAAGACATCCCAAAATTAGATAATTGGTTAACCAAATGGATAGAAATAATGGAGTTGGACAAACTGATGATGCTAATGAATAATACATATAAAACAGGATGGGAAAATGATTGGGAATGTTTAATGAAGTATTGTAAGGAGCGATAATCCAAATCATATGTAGATTGAATGTATGAATAAGGGGAAGATTAGATGTTTACATGCATTAATATATTTTAAGATATGTATAGATGAAGGTTAGGCTATATTGGTTAAAAGATGTGAGATAAGAACTGATGGTGTGTCAGGAGGCTCAGTCACAATAGAAGCAATTATCAGACTGAAATAATGCATTGTACAGTAACAAAAGACATATAAGGATGAAACTTTTTTACCAATTTGCTTAAGATATACCCAAGAGCTTAAAAAAGAAGATATGAAGAAGATGGTAGATAGACTTTTATGTATAGTGTTTGAATGTTTGGATGTATGGAATTTATTTGCAATTCAATAAATAAATAAAAATTATTTAACCCTCCTTTCATGAGAATCATTTTTGATTGATAAAGTGACACTTACTGGATCACTCACTAGTGATGCAGAGTAATAACAGGAATATCTTAAGAGCCTCACAGTTCTAGTTCCCTGAATGATGAATAGACAATTAAGGAAATCTGAGAACTAGTGGTCATTCTCAAATCAACAGATCTACTATTGCCATATGAAACAGTTAAATCCCTTCGACTGGGTTGCTATGACATCTGTTTACTAAAAGTCACAAGGCTGGGATCTCACATGCATACTGTATATCCAAACCTGTGTTCACAGTACATTTTCTGCTCTGCATGAGGTCACTAAGGTTCCACCTTTTAGTTTAGTCCTGAGTCTTTCTATGAATGATGTTGTTGTGAAACTTGGCAGTACAGTTATTCAAAGGCAGGTCCATGGTAGCCACAGGTAGAGTTGAAATCCTTTGAAGTGATTTGCCAAGAAAAAGGAGTGTTTGCCAGAGTGTGCATTTTAACCTGAGTCCCATGGTGCTTAATGCTGTTCCTTAAGCCTCAATTCCTGGAGTTATGTAATTGAGTGAGACTATCAAATTTCTTTTTCTTTTTTTCAGTACCTTTACCTTATGTTTGCCAAGAAAAGGTTTGAAAACATGGCCCAAGTGTAAGCTTAAACATTAGAATCAGAAGACAAACAAAGAACACATTTTGTATAACAGATATATAAAATCTGATTGGGAGAATAGAAATTTACTCTTGGGTTTTGAATATTTGGATGCTGCTGATAGCAAAATACAGACTTCAGTTTATGATACAACCAGAAGTATAAGGTTAACTATTATCCTTCAATTATATATTCCTTGGGAGGGATCCAGACAGAGGTTATAATTCTATACATGCTTACATGAGAGTAAATTTAATTTTGTGGAGTGAAATTTATCTGGTGTATGACTTAATGAATTCATACTTCCTGAACTAATTCATACTTCCTGGGCCAATATATGAATTGAAACAATATTATTCTTAAGTTTTTACACTTCTCAAAATTTTGCAGTGCCTTTCTCCAATGAAGACACACAAAAATGTGTATATTAGGCTAAAGTGCATACAGATATGCATGGATTAAGGGAAATCAAAAGTAAGTACCATATATCTTCAACTATAAATTGACTTCATGTATAAGTCGAGAGCAGGTTTTGGGGCAAAATTATTGATTTTGATATGACCTGTGGATAAGTCGAGGTAAAACTTAGGGGCATGTAACAAAAGATACAAAGGATACAAAGGGAAAATATTCTGAAGAAATTACAAAATTCCAGCTGGCATAACTATTTGTGCTCACTCTAAAGGACAGATGGATGTAAATGCGATGCATGGGAGAGATGATCAGACACAGACAGGGCAAAGAAAATGCACTCATATCAAAAAGGATGAAAAAAACAAAGCAAAGGAAATGGCAACTACATTACCAGTAATTATGTCCTTTAACTTTAATGTGATAACTTTGCCTGATTTTTAACCCAAACATACACAAACATACACAAATGCCTTATTCAGATCCTTCAATGACCAATTCTCTCAGCAATCCTTTTGAGGCAAAAATGCCAAAGAGCTGCCACTGCCACCATTCTTCCTCCCAGGCATTCAAAATGGCCAGCAGTGGAGCGACTAGAGTTAAGTTGGTGCCTCTTTTAGGTGATCTCAAGATAGGCTAAGATTTCACTATTCGCCACTCTACTCAGACAAAGAGATGGTTCCTTTTTTATATATAAGAGCTAAAATACAGTGTTTACTTTGATCCATGGATAAGTTGGCCCTTTTTGGGGGGGTCAATTTTTTGACTAAAATTTCTAGACTTACACATGAGTATATACAGTATATATTCAGAAAAGGTGTCTGCAAAATGTGTGTTTTAGAGGAAGTTTTATACAAAATATGTATACATTTTAATGGAGAGAGTAATAAATATGAAAATGCATATAATTTTTGTGTGGACTTTAAAAAAATACAAATTGACATAGAAAAAGGATAAAACACACAAGGCTTATAAAAATACAGATGCCATAGAAAGCAAATCAGGCAGATTTGTTCATTCATACTCCTAATAAACTCTATGCATATTTGTATAGGATTGTGCTGCAATCAGTTGCCATTTAAATAAGTTGTACTTAGGGTAAGTTAGTTATGACAAAAAAAATTGTATTTTTTGTTAAGACATGTTAAGTACATAGTAGAGCCAGCATGGTATAATGATTTGAATATTGGGCTATGACTTGAAGGCACACAACAACAAACTACAAAAGCAGTACAAAATTTTTCTAGAAAGCACAATATAGGCTGAGTCCCCCTTATCTGAAATTCTTGTTTTGGATTTTGGATTTTTTTTTATTTTGGAATACCTGTATTTGCATATACGTATATAATGAAATATTTTGGAGTTGGAACCCAAGTCTAAACATAACATTAATTTATGTTTCATATATATCTTATGCACATAGCCTGGAGGTAATTATATACCAGGGGTAGGCAACCTTTCCCCTTTAAGGGCCGAGGGACTTCAGCTCCCAGAAACCTCAGCCATGTTGGCCAATAGTCCCATGTTGGCCAATAGCTCCTGGGATTCTGGGAGCTGAAGTCCCTCGGCCCTTAAAGGGGAAAGGTTGCCTACCTCTGTTTTATACATTGGCCCTTGGTATCCACTGGGGTTTGGTTTCAGAACCTGCCATGGTTACCAAAATTTGTGAATGCTCAAGTCCCATTAAATACAGTAGCATAGTAAAATGTCCCTTATATAAAATGGCAGAATCAAGGTTTGCTTTTTGGATATATATATATATGCCATGAATGGTTGAATCCATGGATAAAGAATCTATGGATACAGAGGACCAACTGTATAATATTTTTTAAATAATTTTGCTCATGAAATGAAGTTTGTGTATACTCTGAACCATCAGAAAGCAAAGGTGTCAATATCTCAGCCACCCACAATAAAAGTTTTGGGTTTTGGAATATTTTGGATTTCAGAATTCTACATAAGGGAGACTCAACCTGTACCATTTCAAGTTAGCATCGAAGGAACCTAAGGGCAACTAAGGTGTAGTACAATCTTTCATTTATCCTATCAGAAGAGATGTATAGAATTGCAGCCTTAATCTGGATCTATCCCATTGCTTGACTATGCAATGTCTTGTTGGAGTTTGACCTTCCTTGTAAGGAAGAAATCAGTATTTTTTGTAGAGCTGTGTCTATATCTGCCATCCTGTTGTTGTTGTATTATTCATTTATATCCCACCTTTCTCCCACAACAGGGACTTCTAGCTTCTACTCTGGTTTCTTGTAACAAACCTTCTAGATACCCTTCTTCCTAAATGGTGCTCCTTGTAGACCATTACACTTTTTCTGTAGTATACTGCAATCAGGTAAATTTGCTGCAAGTACTATTTGGATATAAAAGATGTGCTGCACAGAAGTGGACGTGGTACCTATCTGGCTTCCACCTCTCAGGTTGTGTGAGAAAGTAAATATGTCCTATGCAAATGTGTCCAAATATAATGCCATTCTCAAATCAAGCCATAGAATCA
>CM034706.1:98643810-98659759 GCA_020142125.1 Phrynosoma platyrhinos
TGCCTTACTATTTCTGATTGATATATGAATAGTCTTCCTGCAGTTCCATGTCATATTCTTCCTCATTTTTATACCTGTCTGACTCCCAGTTTGCTTTCCTATCTCCATGCCTTACAACATTTAATAGATCAAAACCAGGACATATGTAGCCAAGCAACATAAGAGAGTGTGGTCAAGATGACAAAAGTGATGAATGAGGAGGAACACACAAGCTAGGAGTGACTGCAGCAGTTTGCTTTTGCCTGAGTGGAAGAACAAGTTTTCATCTCTCCTCTCTGCCAAGTTGAGTGCAAACCTCTTTTTTTTACTTTGAACTCAATTTGGAGCAATTAAAGTAAGCTGAGAACAAAAAGTGGGAAGAAGACCGAGAAAGTGGGACATTTCTAAAGCAAATGAAAAAGTGGGACAACAGAGGATGAATTTGGACTGTCACTGCCTAGTCTGGAAAGTTGAAAGGTATATATATCTGGCTCCTCTAGCTGGCCTTCTCCTCTTGCTCCAAGTTCCAAGCTTCCTTTCTAGGTCTTTATCACACATATCCAAACTTTGCAGGCATCAGGTCCTTTGTTTTCTAAGGCATTTTTCCAAGAAGCCCTTCTTCCCTTACTTATAGTCTTATTTATGCTGGCCTTCTTCAAGCTATGAGGAACTCAGCGAGTGACAACCACTATCAGCTCTTCTGCACTGCAGAAATAAAACAGTTTGATGCCACCTTAAATATCATGGCTCTATCCTGTGGAATCCTGGAATCTGTAGTTTGGTGAGGTATTCACTTGGTCTGTCAGAGACCTCTGGTCCTTACCAAACTACAAATCCCAAGATTCTATAGGATAGAGTCATGGCAGTTAAAGTGGTGTATCAAACTGTTCTATTTCTGCAGTGTGGATATACCTCCAGGGATCCTCTGCTTGCCTGCTGCATAATCCTGTAATTATAGTACCTAAGCCAATCATTGCAGAGTGTTTCTTTGCAACCAGCACAACTATATTGCACTGCAATATAGATAACCATACAATGAATACAGAAAGCCTTTTTATTAAAAAAAAAAAAGAGAGGCACAGATATGTATCTATTTTGCCTTCTTTCATGTGTGCAAAATTTTAAGACTTAGCTTAGTTCTCCTAGGTATTTTCTTCCATGACCTATGGTTTTGGTGTGTTGTTTTTTTTAAAAAAAATCTGTTTTCTATACACAAACATGAGGAACCGGAAAAGCTTGTTTAGATTTGCTAAGAAAAACAGACAAATGAAGCCAAGCAAAGGATACAGAATGTTCAGGTAGAGTCTAATTTCCAGTTTCTGCTAAAAGCAGGCACTCTTCTATTATTTTAAACTGTTCAGCTGCTGCTTGAAATAAAACAGAGAAGGCAATTCAACACAGGCCTGCTAACATAACTAGCTCTTTCCTCAAAGGTTGGTTTATAACCAAATGGTGTCCTAGTTTTTCCTGTGCTGACAGGTATAAAGATCCCATTCATTGTTAGTGTGACTCTTTTTAATGGGGAGGGCACATTGGTTGGTTGATCAAAAGAAGACCGTATTCATGATTACTGTTATTGATAATAGGTGGCCATTCTCTTTAATCTTTTCTTTAAGTAGAGAACATGGTCAATTTGTGTTGCTCCCTTTTATCTGCCCTTGGACAGCCCTGTTGTATGTCTGTAGGGGGGGCATCTTTAAATTATATAATTTTAACTACTTCAGCGTAGGTGATTTTTGGGTTATTAGACATAGAAAGCACAAGCCAGTGTGTAGGCAAACAATTTGCCCTTAGACCAGGACCACAGATATTAAGTGAATGCCTGTAGGCTGAGAGAAGGACTTGAAAAGGCCATAGAACAGAGCACACACATACTCTCTAACTGTTCGGCAGGACAGCCCCTATTGATCATTTGTCACCCCTTTTCCAATTGCTTTTAAAATGTCCCAGTTCCTCTCTTCCTCTCCCACTTTCCCACTTTGTCTTCAGCTTACCTTCAAAAATGCAAAAGTAGTTTGCACTCACTCAACAGAGGGGAGCACAGAGGAGGAGGTGGAATCTTATTCTTCCAAGTAATCTCAGACAAAAGCAAACTGCTGCTGCCTCCCCTTAGAATAACAGAATCGTAGAATTGGAAGAGACCACAAGGGCCATCCAGTCCTACTCTCTGCCATGCAGAAACTCTCAATCAAAGCATCCCCAACAGATGGCCATCCAGCCTCTGTTTAAAGATCTCCAAAGAGGGACACTCCACCATCCTCCAAGGGAGCGTGTTACACCGACAAACCACTCTTACTGTTCTAATGTTGAGCTGGAATCTCTTTTCCTGTAGCTTCCATCCATTGTTTCAGGCCCTATTCTCTGGAGCAGCAGAAAACAAGCTTGCTCCATCCTCAATCCTTGTTTGTGTGTTCTTCCTTATTTATAATTTTAGTCATCTTGGCCATTCATTCCCTGATGTTGCTTGACCACAATATGTCCTGGTTTTCATCTGTGAAATGTTGGCAGGTATGATATATGTACACAGTTTGCACATGGACCAGAACTTTATAGATAGTCAAATTAATGCCTGTAGATTGAGAGAACAGTTTCCATTGCCTTCCCTATACCCACAGATACCCATTCACAATATTTTTGGTCAGTGTATGAAAAATGCTATAGTCACTTCCTTAAATCCATCAAGTGAATTCACAGCAGAGTTCAGATTTTAAAAACCCCACAGACTTCCTGACTCACAGTTTATTCTCCTTAACACTCGTGCTATACTAGGAACTAAATTAAAGCAGGAAGTTAACCTGCCATTTTAAAATACAGATGTTTCTCTCCCTCTCCCCTCTTAATTCATTCATCTCCCTGACACTAACAAAGGCAGAGGTTGCTAGGCATTCACATTACTCCTTGTGTAAATGTATTGATCAGTTCCTGCAATCTCAACTTTAGCTGTTTGTTCAGCAGTGAATCTCTTTCATTCACACCACAAGCATACAGGAAGTGAATGGATCCTACTGTACTGTAAAAATGTCAGTGAGGTATTTAAAACCTTCTGCCACCTTGATTGAATTCTCTTTCATTTCTGTTAGAGGACACAAGTCTGTTTTCCTTCCCAACAGAAACTTGTTTCCATTATGTCAGTAGGATGATTACAATGTGACAAATATTGTTGAGTGCCTTCACTTCATTTCTGACTTATGATGACCCTAAAGCAAACCTATCATGGAGTTTTCTTTGCAAGATTTGTTCAGAGGGGGTTTGCCCAAGGTCACCTAGTGAGTTTCCATGGCCAAGTAGGGACTTGAACCCTGGTCTCCAGAGTTGTAATCCAGCGCTTAAGCCAATACACCACACTGGCTCTGTAAATATAGACCGAACCATCTGAGGATGCAGAGGATAATAGGACAAAGTGGTAGTGACCCAGGCCATCTGTTTTCAAGCCCAGGGAATCATGACTGTGGTTCCCAAAAGAGAGGTTTCTAGTATCATCTATCTTTGACTGCATCCATCTTCTTGAATTTCCCAGGTGGTCCCATCACCTATTACCTGGTCTATCTTAAAAACTATAAATTTCTAAGATGAAATGCTGGGTCCTTTTACTGATGAAAGCCTCAGGATCAATCCCTGGCTTCTCTAGTTATACTTGTCAAAAGTACCAGATACCAAGAGATATTGAAGACCATGACTGAGAACTGCTGACAGTGAAGGCCGATAAATGCTGGGTTTGATGGACAATATTCTGAGCCTGTGTATAGGATAGCTTCCTTGGTACCTATGGTTTAGGACAAGTCTGTCCTCAAACTCTGTGTTGTCATCAACCTGTTTGGATTTTAATAAGAACAAATAGATCCCTCTCCAATACAGAAAGTTCTCTTTTTTAAAATTAGAAACAAAACTACTTCTAGTCTAAGGCAGTGCTGCTCAGTAGTGGTCCATGAACCAGTGTAAATTTGTTAGCCATCAGCTGCTGGACCATAGCATGTTTCCAGAAAGAAAGAGTAGTACCCATTGGTCACAAATATGGTAATGGTCCCTGCCACATTAGGGGGGGAATGGTTCTCTACATCAGCTGTCACAGTTATAATTATGTATAATTATGGTGCACATATGCAAAGGCTGCCCCATTCATTTCAGCGATGAGGCAGCTCCGTGCCCCTTTGGACAACAAATACACTCTTGTGTTAGAAGTGAATGATACAGCCCACCTGTGTTAGGTTTCATGTGCACATTAGCACACTGCACTAGGAATCCATATTCATTTGTACTGCATCTATATTTATCATAGCTAATCATTGCAGGGAGTAAAATATTGATCAGGAAAGAGTTGTGTGGTTGTAAGCTTCGTAGTGGGTAGCAAAGTCCCAGCTTTACTGGATTAATGGGATGTCTTCAGAATACTTTGTCTGCATTATGAACTACTTGGAAAGAATTCTTTTCATGTTTAAGGATTTGATTCAATTAAAAAAAAAACATTGCTTAGGTTGGGGTTTTGCTTTAATTTCTTTTATTAAATCCAGCTGACTGGATTGAATATTGTTAACAATGGCACTTCCTCCCTCTGACATAATGTAGCATTTTAAGTAGCTAACCCACATGTGGGTCCAATAAAATGTTGTCTGATTCCCATTCTTGTGGGAATGGATTTCCCCTTCTACAAAACAATATACTATATATACTCACAATTGTCTTTGCTTCTCATTCCTAAACACTTTGTAGGTAGCTTGTAGGATACAAATCCATACTTACTACTAAAGGTTAACTTGTATTTGGCTTTAGTTTAATCTTTTTTAAAACCCCAAATGTGATGTGTCATGGCAGCTACGATGTGCCCCTAGGCAAGCCACCATTGCTGAGCCAGTGCTTCCCATTCACTGTATCATATATTCTGGAATACTATGAAGATAGTTGATTCATCCATGTGGAACATGTAGAAATGTGCTATATAAGTGCTAGGTATTTTATATCACAGAAAATGAGAAATGTATTGAATGAATTTTTTGTTTGTTTTTGCTTTGTTTAAAATATGTATATGCAACTCTTCTGCCTGCTACCCAATATCCAAGGTGAATAAAAATTAGCATGATGCTGCACTACAGTTTGAAACATCATTGTCTAAATCCAATGTCAAACCCATAGTACTAAAAAACTATAAACTACTAATGGCATCCACTCCCACCCCACTGCCTTTCCTTCCACTTTGCAGCCCTACATATATCAGATGGTTTCCCAGCTCTCTGGAGCAAATTTGAGAGACACATGCAGGAGATGGTGAAATACCTCCTGTTCCACTTCCAGTTCTGTCAACAGAACAACAACTCAAATCCTGGTCCATGAGAATTACAGCCAGTGTGGTGTGGCATAGTGGTTTGAGCGTTGGACTATGACTCTGGAGACCAGGGTTTGAATCCTCACGCAATGGGTGGCCATGGGCAAATCACAATCACTCAGCCTCAGAGGAAGGCAAAGACAAACCTCCACTGAACACATCTTGCCAAGAAAACCCCAATATTTTTCGTCTTAGGATTGCCATAAGTTAGAAAAAACCTGAAGGCATACAACAAGAATTACAATAAAATAAAGCTAGTTATTACAGGTCTAAGAGTAAAGCAGTGTCTGCAGCTACTGTCACACTGCAGAATGAATGCAGTTTGACACCACTTTAACTATCATGGTTGCATTTTATGGAATCCTTGGATATGTAGTTTGTTGTGGCACTAGAGCTCTCTCACAGAGGATGCTAAATATCACACAAAACTACAAACGCCACAGTTCCATAGCATTGAGCCATGGCAGTTAAAGCAGTGTCAAACTGGATTAATTCTGCAGTGCAGATGCAGCCTACTTCAGATTATATTAATAATAAATAGACAGCTAGTGGTGTAGCTTGAGTAGCTATCCCCTTCAAAAGTCTTTTCTATAAAACGTGGATGGCCAACCACAAGGGTTTAGGGGCCTCAAGTGGCCCCCCTATAAAACCTTGGAGATCTGCATGCCAGACCCCTCCTGTCCCTCTCTCAAAATTTTGTTTCAAAATGTTAACTAAAATGTCGTTCATGCTCCTTAGGGCATATATGGGAGGGGACTTTCACCATGTTTAGGACCTTCATGCCCAGGAATAGCCTTTTCTTTAAGCTTTTAAGTCAACCATTTCATTTACTTCCTACTCTCCTAAGAGTAAAACAGGCAAAGGGTAGAGGTCCCATAAACCATGTAAAATACCCACTCACCACCACCACTTTTTTTTTATGAGATGTGGAGGACTTTTTAAGCAAATAAATAAATAAATACAAAAATAATGATGCTTCCAAAATGGCCCTGAGAGCTATCTGCTGCCTGTGGGTAACATTTTCCCCTGCCCTGGTATAAAGAGGTCTGTGTATTACACTTCTCTTAGAACAGACTTATTTGGGAAGAAACCCCACTAGAGTAATTCTCTTTGCAGACTGCCAGAAATAGTGCACATTAAATTGAGGCACTGCCCTGGCTCAGTGCTAGGGAGTCATGGGAATTGTATTTTTTTCTGGGGCATTGAGCCTTCTCTGTGAGAGAGCTCTGGTGCCACAATAAATGACAGTTCCCATGATTCCCTAGCACTGAGCCAGGACAGTGCCTCAATTTAATGTGCACTATTTCTGGCCGTCTGCAAAGGCCCTTTGTGGGATGACATCCGATGAAACAGCTATTTATTTATTTATTTATTTATTTATTTTATGTCTTTTTTTCCTTTCCTCTTTCTCTCTTTTTCTGCCTTTCAAAGCATAGTCCTCCCAAGGTGGCTTACAAAAGATGATTAGCTTCATATATATAACAGAGTAATTCAGCTTCAAAGAAGCCGGCATGTTATAGTCATTTGAATGTTGGACTAGGACTCTGGGAAACCAGAGTTTAAATTTCTCAGTCAGCCCTAAACCCACTGGATAGCCTTGGGTAGGTCACACTCTTTCAGTATCAAAGGAAGGTAAAGGCAAACCCCTCTCAGGATAAATCTTTCCAGGAATATCCTAAGATACGGTTGCCATAAGTTTCATTTGACCTGAAGGCATATAACAACGAAGAATATACAAGGGAAAGCTGAATGCTGGAAGTTGATACATCACTTCTTCACGGTTGTGTATGACAGACACATTATACATTTAAGGATTTCCTTTGGTATTTTCTTCTGCAAGAACAGGAACTTCATGAGGGCCCAGAGTCCAGCACTTGAAAACAGATGTCATAACTGCAAAGGAGGAAAAGGTACCGCAAAATGTCGAACATTCAAGAAAAATGTTGGACATTCCAAAAGAAAAGCTAAAAACACTCATATAAATGTAAATTCGTGCTTCTTAGTCATGCTCAAAACGTAAAACAACTTGAAATTCTTCTTGGACAGTATGCTGAAATATAGGACATGTCTTCGAAAAGGAGGACATCTGGTCACCCTGCTTGAAAATTCCACACTTTTCTTTGACATGGTTCTATCAGTGATCTGGAAAAAAATCCTAAATTAGAGTTATGATTCTGCAAATTGGCAATTTAGATACAAAAGAAACACTCTTCCAAGCTATGGTGACAGATTTGGGGAAGTGAGTCTGGCTGAGAACCTTTTAGCACCCCTTTTTAATGCTTGTAAATCAGGGATGAGGAAGGTATAACCCAGGGCTACATGTGACGTCTGGGCCCCCACCAACACACACTCTCCCCTTCCTTTTTGGGTGGGAAAGCAAAAGACTTGGCCTTAAGAAATCCATTTGTGTTGCTAAAGGCCTCCAGGACTCGGAGCCAGAGATTAGAACACCCTTCCATAACACACAATTGTAGTGCTATGATTCCACCTTAACTGCCGTGGCTCCATCCTGTGGAGTACTGTGTTTTTAGGGAGAAGTGTTCAGAGCTGACAGCCAGAGAGCTCCTCTAGTACCTCTGAAAAAACTACAGACTCCAAGATTCCATCGGGTGCAACTATGGCAATTGAAGTGGAATCATAGTGCTGTAACTGTATGGTGTGGAAAGACCCTTGGAAATATGTAGTGGAAATGACTTCTGGTCACTTCCACAGCAGATATATGTTTATTTTTCAGTCAGTTTTGAAAAACTTCAGCCCACAGGAGGACCTGGATTTTAAATCTGAGTTTGTTTGCAGCTGCCCACCTCTATTCTAAATGATTTAACATGCAATCCATTTGCAGTGTTTCCAGTATAGGTCCGCAGTAATCTTCTGTTGGAAGTAATGAACGATATTGAACAAATTGTTATATAACAAATATATAAAAATTGCTTTTTAAAAATAATGTCCCAGCACTCTGCTATTTATCTGTCTAATGCTGATCCATTCTGCCATGTCTGTCCCCTGACATTGTTCGCCATAGCATTGATACTGAAATGCTGTCATGTTGGAAAGAATCTGGAATCTGAATGGCATTGACTTTCAGATGGGGTTGAGATCTGGGGTGGGCAACTTCCAAAGTCATAGCATCTCCTGAAGTCACTGAAGTTGTTGTTTTTTACCACAACCAAATTAGCCACTGTGTTGGGCAGTGAACCCCTTCACTTGTTCCCACTTAAAACAAGGTGCATGCTTCCTGTGCATCTTACTTACAATGGAATTGTACTTCAATTTATAAAAAGGGACTTCTGACAGCACAGACATTCCTTTAAAGGAAAATGCATGCCCATTTGGATATTGCCACCGTAACACCAATACCCTGCTCTCCTCCCGCCCCCCCCCAAAAAAAATGGACAGAAAGACTTCAGAAATTCCTGGCTTCAGAAATTCCTGGCTTCAGTGGCAAAACTCAGAAAATCTTTATTCAGTCACTATAGGTCTACGCCAGAGATGTTTGTTGTCAGAACTACATAGCAAGTGTTAATGAAGCCTAAATAAACCCACACACAATTTCAAATAATTGATGGGTTATTTTCTCAATTGTTACAAAAGCAAAACAACCTTGTTCTCCTCGCATTCCCTTACCACCCCCACCACCATTTCTTTCCCAGAGAAATGACCTTGGGTAGTCTCCACCCATGCAGAACTCTCTTCTCTCTGTTATTTCAGCACAAAGGAATGTGATCAACAACCCTCCAGGATAAACACCCCACTGCATATCCCATCCCGTTACTTCAGTATACCAAGACACATTAACCCTAACTGCAACTCACAGGTCTGTATTTGCACTAAATCCCTGGCAGGCAAGATGCATGATGCAGCTCCTGACAGCCACTTGCAGTCCATGGGCCATATGTTGTGTGGCCTACCCCTAGTTTAAATAGTCTGGACTTTCTGTTCTCCAAAGCTTTTCAGATGTACATAACAATCAGTAATTTAGCAGGTAATATAGCTGAGCCTAAGCAGAATAGAGAAGCTACTGCTTTTCTTACCTCTGGTAGCCTCACCAGTGGCAGCTGGTAGCTGGAGATGTGGGCCTTTCAGCTGGCATCGTATTTAGGCATAATGGAGTTGTGCCTGACTGCTATTTCCTTTCCCTCTGGTACATAGCATCATGCTGGCTGAAAACTGCTTTCCTGTGACTGAATTCTGCTCATTAACACTCCCTAAAGCAAGCAAAGCCAGTGTTCAGCAATCCAAAAATACTCATGTTTGAAAGTGCACAGTACATGTGGCTGGCCACCTTCTCCTGTACTAAAATCTCTTTGGCTTTAGGATCTATTCCGAATGGCATGTATATACAAAGCATGAGGGCTTCATTTCTTTGTTTTCCCCTAGCGCTCATTATGTTCTGGGTTTATGAGAAAAATGAACTGCAAAACAACCTCATGCCTGTTCTTCTGAAAGGAAAAAAATAATCCTGGCTGACTGCAGTGGATGAGTGAAATGTGTACTGGTCACAGATGTGCCTTTTACACTTCTGAGTATGCCTCTGCTTCTTCCACAGTAATCATACAGTTGTGTGCTTCAGAGATCCCCAAAGTTAGGTGTTGTCCCTGAAAAAACAGTGACAGATTCTAAGAGAGTAGCTGCGAATGGCACTCTATGATAAAGAAAATATTCCTTTTGTGGATTGCAGTTCCCATAATCCCCCAGCCAACATGACTAAATCAGGCAGCTCTAGTAAAAAAAAAGTCACTTTTCCAGGCTCTGTGTATCTCTGAGTGTTGATGAGCCACAAGATTCCTTTCTTTTTCTTTAGAACAGTGCATGATCCCCTTCACATCACACTGCCATGGTTCCATCCTATGAAATTCTGGGATTTGCCATTTAGGGAGGAGTGTGTAGAATTCTCAGCCAGAGAGCTTTAGTGCCTTCCCAGGACTCCATAAGATCTTGCCGTAGCAATTAAAATGGAATCATAGCACTTTAATTACTGTATTTTCTGGTGTATAAGACGACCGGGCATATAAGACGATCCCCAACTTTTCCAGTTAAAATATAGTTTGGGATATACTCACCGTATAAGACAACCCCTCTTCCAGTGCACACCAAAGAAAATTTTTAAAAACATCAGATTTGATTTCAATATGGTAATTTTAATTCAAATGCTTATGACATGCAGGTACTTAGCAGGAAAACTGTCACTTATAAACATAAGGCTGTTTGTCATCAAACAGGTAAACATAAGACAGTGCAAGTGGATTAATACATACGTTTCCTAAAATGCATCTCAAAACATGTGGTTAACCTCCATTGAAATAAACTGAATTGTTGTCATTAATTTCAGAGACTGAAACTTCATTATTATGAATGAAATCCACTGCCTATGCCTGTGGCTCTCAAAATTTGGTTATCCAAGTGTTTTGGACTTGACAGCTTCTTCAGTGGTCAGGGATTCTGGGATCTGAAGTCCAAAACATCCAGAGAACCAAAGATTGCAAACCTCTGGCCACCATTACTAACACCAAACTGGAATGAACATAATATCTTTTTCTAAAATTTATTAACTTAACATAAACATGTTTAAACCTATGTTACATTACAACATGGACCAAAGAAGAGTGTTTTAGCAAATGTCTAAAGCACCATAGATAGCATATAAAATTAGTAGTTGGAACTTGCTGGAGGTCAATGATTAACATAAAAATATGCACTGCTGGAAGCTATATTTCCAATAACATCAGAGTACAATTAAAAAAAACCCCTTCAAATTAACACTGAGTTCTTACACTTCCAGCAGAAGCAATTCCTATCCTTATTTTTGTCCCAAACTTTTATAATATCTGATTGAAAATTCCATTACCATCTCTGAAATCCCCAAATGCTATGTGACAGATATTCCTGAAGAATGCTTACTTAGATTGCTTACTACGGATTTTTGTAGTTTAACTTTAACCATAAAGATAAATATTTTACAATGCATCAACAAGGCCTCATTGTTAGTTGTTTTACAACTGAAAGAATGTTTTAATAATGTGTCAAAATTAGGTATACTGAAAAAAATGTCTATTTAATATTGAGTATCATTATTTTATCACTAATTTGTGTCTTATTGATTGACACAAAGTAGTCTCTCCCACCCTTAGGCACCACACCCAAAATACACAATCCATGTTTAATAAATAGCTTTATCAAATAAACATGAATATACCATTTCTTTCTGAGGCTGAGAGCATGTGACTTGCTCAAGGTCACCAGTGGGTTTCATGGCCAAGCTGGGAATCAAGCCCTGGTCTCCAGAGTTATAATCCAACACTTAAACTACTCCCATCATCACTTTCTCAAAGTGGTGCACTTTGTATGAATATCATTAAACTGTGGGTGAAATAGTCCTAAATCCATGTGTTAGTCTCAATTAGAGTTCACCTAATGAATCAACAGAACTCACATTATTTCACTGACTATACTTTAGCTGGGACTAGCAATTGGATTTAGGTCAGGGATGCAAATCATGCAGCCTTCCAAATGTTGAACTTCAATTCCCATTAGCCCTAGCCAACCTAGAATGGTAAGGGAAGCTGGGAGCTGCAGTTCAAAACCTGGAGCCATATGATTCCCACCCTTGATTGAAGACATAGAGGACACTTTACCCAGTGGTAACTTAGGCTGTGTCCACACTGACAGGAAAACCCGGTTTACCATTGGGGATTCCAGGTCCGCAGGGAGGATGAGCTATTTGCACAACAGGCACCCACAGTGGGCTGATACCATCACACTCCCAGGCAATGGCCATTCTGCTTTGCATCAGTGCACTGTATTGATGGTGGTGTTGTGCTAGTGTGTGTTTGTGCAATAAGTTTGCACAGCTGCAAAAAGAATGGCACCAGGACTGCACAAACTTAACAGTGAAAGTCCTGTTGTGGGAAGCTGTTAGTTCCAGGTGAGAAAAGATCAGTGGCTCACCTGCCTGCCAACACTTCTCCCCCATGTCCCCACATTAGCATGCAACCTGAACATCCCCCCCCCAAGGATTCTCCAGAGTTTCTGCCCTGATCCAGAGCAAAGGGGATGCTTTTTGCTCTGGAGAGTTTCCCAGGCACCCGGATTGGGCCCATATCCACCCATTTTGGGCCCATGCATCATCTAAATAGGTCACTGTGGGAACAAGGCTGGAATGTTTCTTTTCCTTCATGCACACACTACCTAACTGTGATGTGCAACTCCCATTGCTAGGTCATTTGCATCATCTTGCCAAGCTCCAAAGAGTATTTTGCCTCCTTCACAGGAGGGTGTATATGTGGGGTAAAATTGTCTGAACAGGTTCAGTCAGATTACTTAACAGGTAGCTGCATGCACGTTGTTATCTCCTGGGAACTGGCTGTTTGTCTTGACCCGTAATTGTACAGATGGATTTAGCAGAAATGAAAGGTCACTGGATGCATCAGCAATATGTTGAAGGTAGATAGTCTGCAAGGATATGTTAAAAGGATGCAACAGCTGTTCCCTCATGCACTTTTCAGTTAGATTAATGTCTTTCATTGCTTGTTATCTTATGATAATTTTCTGCTGTTGAAGGGAAGAAAAATGTGGGAAAGACAGCTTTTCTCAGACCTTGTTAATGCTACTTTTTTGAACAACAACTCCCAGAATGCTTCCCTTGGTTGTGGGTCTTCTGGGAGTTGTAGTCCAAAAAAGTAGCTTTTTCAAGCGCACACACACACACACACACACCTCTCATCTTTTCCTTCCTTCCTTCCTTCCTTCCTTCCTTCCTTCCTTCCTTCTCCTATGTGTGAGCCCATATGTTTATAAAAGCAAAAAATCAAACCATGGATGATTTAGTAGGACAGGACGGGGCAAGTGATTGCTTTAGAGAAGCACAGAAGCTACATTTAGAAAGTATGTATTGCCTGGGGAAATATCAGTGTTTTACTCACTTACTAAACTGGGCTCATGCAGGGTTTTCACCCAATGCAAATGAGACAAAGAACAATGTGTATGATTCAATGTATCCTTTATGCTTTCAGTGTTCTGGGGTGGAGGGGATGATGATAGAGCTGAACTTTCAGAACAACACATTAAAAACCACTTTGTTATGGGGATCAGAAGTTCCAAAGAGGCCTCTTCTTGCACAATGGGGATTAAGAAGTGCAAACAAAGGTTCCCAAGGACATGGCCGTGCTTAGGTTTGTGGCTGAAACCTTTCTCTCAAGTGCATCTGATTTTTGCCCTTATGTCAATCTGCTTAGTGTAAAATCATAACTGTTGCTGCATCATAGGAGCACAAAAAGGTATCTTATGTCAAGTCAAATCATTAGTCTATCTCAGGTCAGCAACCTACGGCCCATGGGTCACACCTGGCCTGCCAAGGCCTCCCAACCAGTCCCTGCCCGGTTCTGTCGCTTCCACCGCCGCCGTTGCACCATGAAAACCATTGGACATTCCAAAATGGCGCTCTGCATCGCATGCATGCATGCAAGACATGGGGCGCCATTTTGGAATGCCAAATGGCGCATGCGCACAGCGCCGGCACCATTGGGCGTTCCAAAATGGCGTCTCGCCATTGAGCACATGTGCGCATGACGCAGGGCGCCATTCCCCCCCCCCCGGCCGACCCGCAAAAAAAGTTGCCAACCCCTGGTTAATCTTATTCTGCATTATCTCTCTTTCTCTCTAGCTATTCCTGTTGCTATTTCTGTCTCACCATCCATTTATTTGATTTATATCCTGCCTTTCTCCCCAAAATGACAGTTTAGGCATGTTGCAAAATGATTATCCCAAACTGCAATATGATTATTCCAAATCCCAATATGACTATCCCATACTCCTCAAACTGGCATTTTAGGCATCTTTCAGTATGATTATAATAGAGATATTACAATATGATTTATATCCTGCCGTTTTCCCCAAACTGGCACTTTAGGCATCTTACAATATGATTATCCACAAAAGGAAAAGATGGCCTTTCATTACTTAAAAAGTCCAAGCTTTTAGCTAATAGAAAACTGTATTTTCAACATTTTGGGACGTGCCTCCATTTCCTCTTGTGAATTTCACTGATTGTTCTTTTCGTTTCTTCAAAATATGATTAAACAAGTGGAACAAGATTAAACAAGTAGAAAAAGTACAGTAGCTTTCCCCTGAAAGCCCTTTTCTTAGCAACCCAAAGCCTGCTTGAGTACAGAAGGCTTTGCCTGCTGGCAGATGGCAAAGAAGAAGGCAGGGGGGGGGGGGTGTCAACCTAGCCTTCCTTGAGAAGAAGGTCACAGGTGGTAGCATCTGTTTAATGGGAGCAACCACCCTATACAGGAGTCCCCAGTCCTAAGTGCCTCCCAACCAATTTTGCAAATGTGTTGGACTGAATATGTTTTGGACAATATTGCCCAAAATTCCTAATCACTGGTAATGCTGTTTTGGGTAGATGAGGATTGTGGTTCATAACATCTGGAGGGCATAAGGTTGAAGTAGGCTGAATACACTCACAAGCGGTGACCCAGGGGTTTTTCAAACTGGAGTCTTTTATTGGCAGTACTGGGGATAGAACTCACTCATTGGTCTACCACTCTTCTTCCCCTTATAAAGTAGTCATGTACTGGATGTATTTCAAGGATTGAAATGTTTTCAGGAAGAACAGTAAGGAGCAAACTGTTGCTTCTTTCAGAAATCTTAGCATCAACTAGGCATGACATAAAGATAACTGAAATCATTCTGCAGTTTGGGGTGGAAAAAGGAAAGCAGTGCAAGAAAGAGTGTATTACCATGCTAGTTTATTTTAAAAGGTGGGTTTGAGGCAGGGGAACACTGAATTACATCATTCTTCCACCTGAATTTTGGTTAACCATGGGTCCAGTTAAGGATATTCCAGAAAAATGGGCAATTGTGCAAAGCATAGGATCTACCATTAGCCCCCAGTAGGCATTGGAGGACTGTACTCCCACGACACCACCAGCAAAATCAATAAATATCCCCCCAATGCCCCCTATAGGGGATTAAGGTGGCATTGTGCTATGTTTTAAATTGGCCCAGATGGGGCCCAAAAGTGGCAAAAATTCTCCTTGCCCAACTTCAGGTGGCCCTAGAAGGTCACATTCAGCCTACAAGTTTCAGTTGTCCCATTCCAATGTACTGTGTAATTTTTCTAAATGTGTAGGTCTATTAAAATTTGTATTAAAATGTGTAGGTCTATTAAAATGAAAAGCTGTAAAGTGCTCTGCAATCCATGATTTAAAGTGGGGTATTATTATTATTATTATTATTATTATTATTATTATTATTATTATTATTATTCAGTTCTATATTCTATATCTCCAACAAGTTCACTTATAAAATTTAACCAAATATAGCTGGCTTAAGAACTGGCAATAGTCTTTGAACAAATGACCTTCTTTGGTTGGAGAAAGAAACAAATTCGCCCAAAGTGTCCAGATCAAATCATTCACATATTTTAAATGAAACAAAGCTACCAGTAAAGGGTACCAGTGAGGCTGTAAGGAATCTTTAAACACCATTCCTTCCACAATTATTGTGGCTCTTCACCAACATATACACTGGGGCAGTGTCAAAACACAAACAAGAGATGTAAAAAATATCAGCAAAATAAGGTTGAAATAGCCTTTTACAAAAAGGATTATGAGATTATTTGCAGTCTAGGATTTTATAATGAGAATTCGG
>CM034706.1:98680269-98706528 GCA_020142125.1 Phrynosoma platyrhinos
TTTTTTTTTTTTTAAAGAACCAGAAGTAGATTTCCATCCACTTCTAGTTTTCTTTCCTTCCTAATTCCTTCCTTCCTCATTTTTTTCTACTTCTTGCTTTTTTAGGCATTTCGGGCTGCTTTTGCCCCTGCCCTGAGCATCCTAGGATAGAAGAACTAGCCCATGAACCACCAAAAGTATCACCAGTTTCAACAAACCACAGATCCTAGAAGCTTAAATATCACATGGCAATTCTACTGATTTACCAAACTGACTGTGAGACAAAAATAGACAAGAACAAAGTTCCTCTTGGTGTATTCCCATAGTAGAACCCAAAGCCTGGGGATGTTCCCTTTGGGGGTGAGGATGGGACTACAGCTCCTAGAATCCTTATTCTGTCTGTATTTGGTCATCAGACTGTTACTGAGCTGAACTTTTTTGTTTCTCATCCTAGCAATTCTGCCTGTAAGACATTTGGGAATTCCTACAAATTTTCCAGTGAAAAAGAACTGTAGCAAGTTATGTGGGATTCGTTCTAGCCATAAATTAATCCCTATATTTTGGTAAAAATCACTGTATCTTGCCTCCATCCCCACCTCACCCAACCCCACCCCTTTGGAGATGACTCATTAAAGAAAACACAATATTTTGCACTAGTAGATTTGTAATTTTCCAAGGTTCAGCTTCTTTCTTCAAATCAGTGCATGTTTGCATTTTGTTCCTAGCACATTAGGTACATGAACACTAAGGCACCATTTTGTCATTTTGTACTCTGTAGATGTAGGCAAATCATAATTTATTCAAGGAACATTGTATCCTTATAATACTTTTGTCACAAGCATCTTGTCTGTTAATGTATCGGAGAACAGTCGGGGGGGAGTAGAGCTTGTGAAATTATCCTTGATGTGAGAATCAAGAGGACTTAATGCACCAAAATGAGAGAGGGCAGCTGGGCTGACACTAGTGCCATGTCTGCATGGACCAAATAACATGTCTTTCTCCTGTCCTCACAGCACTTAGTCCAGACAATCCAGGGCCCAATCTCTGGTTCTGATGCTAAGTGTCCCGACTACATACAGCCAATTCAGGACTGAACCTGCATTATACCACCTTAAAATGGATTTTTAAAACTCACCTTTTGCTCCAGATCTTCCCAAAAAATCCAGAGCTCTCCAGAATGATGCTGGGTGGCTGTTCACACATGTGTCCCACTGTGCTGCTTGGTGCTGGCACAGGTTGCTCCCTCTGAGGTCAGAACAAGATGCCCAGCCATGTGATCAAAGTAGGGCACCTCATATTCAGTCTCAGAGAGAGCAGCTTGCATCCCTTTGAACAGCCACCCAGCATTGCTCCAGAGTGCCCAGGTAATGGGGAAAATTTGGGGCAGTTTCAGAGCCAGAATACTGCTCCCAATTCTAGCTCCTGTGGATGCAACCAGATTCAACTAAAATTGTGTTGAAGCCAAACTCTGTGTGGGCCAGGGATATTGGAAATTACTTTGGACTGTCCTTGTCCTGGCTAATTGTGTGCCAACATAGTGGCTGTATCCCATAGCTATATTTTGCTTTTCTTGTGTTCTGCCCCCTTTTTGGCTCTTCTGCCAGCTGATCTCAGCCAGCAGCAGTGTATTTGTGTTGGCTCATCCCTCTGCCAGTTGATCTCTGAGATCAACAACAGAAGGGGGTTATGCTGGCCTGAAGACAATTCAGCGGACATAACCCAGTTCAAGGGTTCTGCCTAATGCTAACCCCCTACGGCCAAGACATCTTTGATTTAGGATTGCACTGCATATCTGTATTTTCATCTGTACTTGTGTTGGATGGGAGGCATAAGTTGAGGCGATGAACTCTGTGGATGACAATAGAGAAGATACAGGATGTCCTGGACTAGAGATGGAAATGAATTTAAGACTAGTCATGAGGTTAGCTTCCTGCTCAAGAATGTGAGGGTGAGCCGATGGCATTTGTATCTCAAGACAACTCTGAATCTGGGTGTTAAAGAAAAGGAAGAATTATTTCATTGGAGCAGTGCTGAAAAGCTAGAGGCATGGAATGCATGACTGAGGTTTCATGCTGCTCAGCTGATAGGACAGCCTTCTCAGACTGGTTCCAGTCCACTATCTCTGCATTATTATTCCTTCCTCAGAGACCAATTTCATCAAGTTCTCATTAGGAAGCTAGTATTCCTGCTGTAGATTCAAATTCATCTATTTCCCTTTTTCATTGTTGTCTCTTTTAATTTTCACTGTGTTTCCATTAGTCAAAACCTCTCGACTTATTTTATAAGGATGACATTTAAATTTTAAATGCAAATATCCAGTTATTGATATTAGAAGGATCTCTAGCCGATAATTAGAGCCTAGAAATATAAAGTTGGAAGAGATCACAAGAACCATCCAGTCCAATCTCCTGCCATGCAGAAAGACACTATTGAAGCATACCTGACAGACTTCCAGTGTCAGGTTGAGCAGTGTGTCTGCAGTAAACAATGCAATACACAAAACCTGAGCTGAGAAAGAGTGGGATTTTATTCCAGCTGATTCTAGTGTAGCTGTGTGTTTCTCCCTACAATAGGAAAGGCAAACAGCAGCTTCCTCCAGAATCGCTGACTGAGCAGGTGGTCAATAGAAGAGAGAAAAGTGGAAAGCTGCCATCAGCATATTAAACAAGCATAGATTTAAGACATCTGGCCACTAAAATGGAAATCATGTGGAAGACACATTTTTGAATGTGGTCTCTAGAAGGTTAAAAATGTTTCTGTTTACTTATGCAAGGCTTACTTGACCTGCATGTTTCATTTCACATGTGCATATTGTTTACTTTGAATAAACAGTTTGCTGAAACATGTTGAACTGCTCTTCTTTTTTGTGGTGTAGGAACCTATCCCTGTTCTTTCCATGTTATTTCTATCTCTGGTACCAATTTTTCTTTTGTGATAATACACTTATATTAAGGGCACTACACTCTTAAAGCATTGCTATTCCACTTTTAACTGATCTGGCTATCTCCTGTTACATGCTGGGATTTGCAACCAGCGAGCTCTTAGGCCTCACTGAACTACAAACCCCAGAATCAAACAGAATGCAAGGAGGCAGCCAGAGCAGTTAAAGTGGAATAGCAATGCTTTAAGAGTGTAGTGCGAAATCTCTAGTGGCTATGAACCAAGCTACATTCAGCTAACAAGGGATTAATTTACCATTTAAGATGGCAGAGGGTTACATAAATTCAGGGGAGCTATCCTTTGCCAATCAAGCTCTGTGTGAGTAGAGAGATACTAAAACATCTGGAGCCTTTGGAGGTCAGGGATAAAAAAGTTTTATTGCCTCCTTTCTCACTAGGCTATCAGCTCGTCAGTTGAGATGCTGGCTATCCTCATGAGGAAGCCAGATGGAGACTGGTTTCCAAAGGGTCAGATTCCCCCTTCCTTAACCAAGGGAAAATCTGAGAACAGAAGGTCTACTTTTTTTGTAAGTGGCAAGCGACTGTTTTACTTACTAGCCATGAGGGATTTTCGTTATGTTTGCCTAGCTGGTTGTTGATTCCAAGGTGTCTTTGGAATATAATCTGTTTCTATAATTTTGCAAGTTTCTAAACTATGCCTGGAGAAGGATGCTCCAAGATATGATACCCAGGGCTTGTCTACATCAGTGAAAACCACGCTTACCCCAAACTTATTCCAAAGTGCTGACACTCTTCATGACATACAGCTGCTTCCAGGGAGGAGCCATGCTTTTCAGCACTTAACCCAACTATAATCCAAAGTAAACAAAGTCAGTTTTACAGGAAATCCTGGAGTGTCTCCAGTTCTTTTGGCTATGTGAACAATTGGATCAGGTCCAGTTTGGCCTATACAGTTGTCCCTATTCCAGGAGCCACATCATGCCCCTTACCCAGCACTGAACAACACAGGTAGGGTATGGATTCTCTTGAAAGCCACTATTATCACTTCCTCACCAGGCAAGCAGCTCCCTGACTGGGACACTGTGCTTCTGCTGAGAATGGGGCACCCATGCGATCAGCGAAGAGGGGTTAGAATTAACCCCCTTTCCTAGATCACTGGCTGTGACATTTTCAGGAGCCTTACAGAAGGAGGTGGGCATGATTGGATGGCTAGATGCCACCTTGAGATGTCACAGGCAGGGATCAGAGATGTGTGAGATCACTAGCTGGACACCTCCTGGAGACATCCAGCCATGTAATCTAGGAGGGGGGTTGTTCTACCTCCTCTTTGTTCATCACACAGGCATCACATTCTGACCTCAGTGAAGCATTGGCATGCCAGACAGGTTTTTCATGGAGCTCCTGTTTGCAAAGTGACAACAGTGGCTCCAGAAACAAAGGATGGGCCAGTGGAATTGATGTGGTATCAGCCTGGTTGGCCCTTGTGGACAATGATGTGCCATCACACCAGATTTGGCTACTGTAGTTGATCCAGGGATCCCCGGATTACGTGCCCAGTGTAGACAAGTCCCCAGAAATCTGTTTTAATCCTGATTACATAGAATGAAACTTTCTTAACTCTCTGTTAAGCCTCAGAGTGCTTTTAGCTACTCAGCATGCACACAGGTTCCTTTCTTTGGGGGAGGGAAGGGGAAAATGGTTTGACTTTGGGTTACTCATTTCTCTACCTTCCATTAGGAAAAATGGAGAAGGCAGCACTGAGGAGCAAGTGGATTCTGAGAGTTCTTGGTAGCCAGTTCTCACTTCTTTGCCCAAGGACCTAGGACAGAGGAAAAGTTATGACGGAAGTAATACTCAGGAACACATCAACTTCATTCATTGAGGCATATTTGTATCCTGTTTTGAACACTATATTTTAGAAGGTAATGGCCTGTGCATGATATTAGTCCCTTTGGAAGTGGCTTGCAATTTTTTTTCTCTCAGTTATTAAAGGGTCGTCAGTTGCAGCCATTGATCTCCTACCAACTTATAATTTGTTTAATGACTACGTCCCTCTTCTTTAATACCAACCTGCTGGTAGCCAAAATCAACCCAATCTGCTTTTGGGACATTTGACTTAATAATTACTTTCAGTTCCTATTTCTCAGATTGCTTTGAGAATTGACTCTTTTTATGAAAGTAATAGGCACTTGCAGCTGGGACATGTAAGGGGTGCAAGTGGTTCATGTTTGCTCAACACAATACAGGCAAGATTCTCACACTGGACCTGCCATTTCGCATCTGGAAACACATGGAATTGCTGCTTTGACATTGATCTGGAAGTTATTATCTTTCTGTGATGCACTTGCAAGATTAAGAACTGTAATGATGTGGCCTTCATTCTGTGTGTGTGGTTGTGTGTATTGCTTTGCTGTTGTTGTTTCTAAATCTTCAGGGTTAGCGGTGATCCCACCAAAATGGGGTTTCATCCTCAGACAACCATAATTAACTGCTGATTGCAAAATCCCGTTGCAGCTGCTACTCTGGTGTCACATGTATAATCTCATTTATTTGTTTTTTTGAGAGGTGGCTTTTCCAAGAATGGAAGCAAAAAAGAAAGCAACCCCCACAGGAGCTGTCTTTTGGATATTGCAAAACAGTGAGTAAGTGAATTAAGTCAGAGACGCCAAGACTAATTGCTGTAACGTTTCCCAGGCAGGCCTAGCTTAGCAAGCATCAGACTGGAGGAGAGGTTCTCAGACTGTCATACAATGAAAAACCCTCTCTTAATCAGAGGAAAGACTCACTCTCTTCACTCATTGGAAGAAGTTTCCCTCCAGTCCCATCTAGCAACAGCAAAGTTGGTCTATAGAATGTCTTCCAAGGAACAGAGGCAGCAGGAGTTCCCTCTTGTAGCACAGCCTGAGGACAGGAGTGTTTCTCTGTCTCACCAGGTTCTTCCCCATAGATATTTCAGATGGTGGACTCATAACCTAGACCATGAGTGTAGCCAGAGTGTAGAATTAAAGTAGTTTGACACCCTCTTTAACTGCCATGACTCTATCCTACAGAATTCTAGGATTTGTAGTTTGGTTGGATCAAAAATCGATCAGGAAGGAGACTGCAGTCAAGAAATCAGAAGAAGGCTAATTATGGGAATAGCAGCTACAAAAGAACTAGAAAATATCCTAAAGAGTAAAGATACACATCTGCGCACTAGAGTCAAAGTCTTTCAAGCCATTATATTCTCCATTACCATATAAGGATGAAAGAGCTGGACAGTGAAGAAAGTGGATAAGGAGAAAATCAATTAATTTGAGCTGTGGTGCTGGAGAAGAGTGGTGAGGATACTGTGGACAGCCAGAAAGACAAACAAATGGGTCCTTGAACAGATCAAGCCAAAAATCTCCCTGGAATGATTAAAGATGATTAAACTGAGGCTGTGCTGCTTTGGACACATCATGAGAAGGCATGACTCACAAGAAAAGATGACAAAGCTAGGAAGGGTGGAGGGAAGTAGAAACAGAGGAAGACCACATGCTAGATGGATAGACTCTATTAAGAAGGTCATAGGTTGTTGAATTTACAGGACCTAAGCAGAGCAGTGGAGGACAGGGAGTCTTGAAGATGTCTTATACACAGGGTCACCATGAGTCCCAATTAGTTAACAACAACAAACAAGGTACCAGAGCTCTCTGACAGACCAGGATAAATACCTCACCAAATTACAAATCCCTGGATTCTGTCATGGCATCATGGCACTTAAAGTGGTGTCAAACTGCTTTAATTCTGCAGTCTGGCTACACCCCTAGAGGAAAGTGGCCAGAAGGAAAAACAACCTGAAGCAGTACTTAGCATTTATATAGCTATTTAAAATGTGTTTACAAACTTGGAACACTCCGGTCTCTGAACTTGGAAACTTTGTCATTCTGGCTACAGGATTCTAGGAACTGTAGTAAGAACAAATACAGTCGCCCCTCCATTCCCGCAGACTTGAAGTTTAAATCAATGGGGTGCACCTATGAGGCTTGAATATTTGCAAATTCCCTTTTTTGCAGGGGGGCTCTGGAACAGATCCCTCGCAAAAATGGAGGACTGACTATAACTTTTCCAAGCTCTGAGTCATACTTGTAACTTTGCTAGAAAGTACTAGGCTGATGTTATGATCCACATCTTGCAGGCAAAGGAAACTGACGCTGCTGCCACATCACAGTTTGACACCACTTTAATTGTCATGGCTCCATCCTAAGGCATCCTGGGTTTGTAGTTTGTTGTGGCACTTGAGCTCTCTGACAGAAGAGGCTAAATATATCATAAAACTACAAATCCCATAATTCCATAGCTCTGAGCCATGGCAGTTAAAGTGGTGTCAAATTGCATTAATTCTGCATTCTAGATGCAGCTGTTGAAATATGACTGTCAGATGGTTGGCTTCTTTGGACCAGGAATGGACACTGAGAGGCAGCAATGGGCTGACAAGCTCAGGAATAGCTTATTGGAAAGGGGAGAGTTTCCATTTTCAACTTGCCAACTCCTATGGACTCAAAACAACATGCCTTCTACTAGTGTGCAATCCAATTGTGCAATCTAGGAGGTCTGTGCCATGTTTTGCATTCTGATTGTTTAAATAAAATAAACAAAAAATTAAAGTTTTTCAAACCTAAAGGACAAATATTACATTAAAAAGATAAGTTGTGTCCAAATGTAGTAGAAAATAGAAATTAGAAATGCTTCTTGCTTTGATGTTTTGGCAATATGTTATAGAACAAAAACAGAGGCCTTGTTCTCTGATCTATATCACATTAATGTGTATGAACAGTAGGTTACCAGTTCAACATCTGGGCTATAAAGCACATTCTGAGAGAAGGGAAATCTATTACATTCTGTGGAGCTGTAACTTTTTTAAAAATTTTAAGAGGAGAGACATGTATCTGCAGGCAGATAGGTAGGCAGATAGGTAACCATAAAGTCCGTTTTCTGAAATTAAATGGTGGATGTTGCATATTTAGATAAATGCATAGATATCACATCTTCTTTCAAAATTTCCCACATTCCTTTTAATGACGATGTAGTCCATCTTCATTTCTTTGTAAATGTTAGAATCCTAAGACTTATGTTGTCTCATGTGCTTGCCTCATACAGTGTTGGTCATACACTTTCCTAATTTACATAAAGACTGGGGCAGAAATTTGCATTCAGTGTATATGCATACCACATGTTGTAAGTTATTTTCCTTGTTGTTAAGCAACTTGTTGGACTCACAATATGCATGACATTTTCAGGATGACATTTTAATAGGTTCCAAAGGAACAATCAAGTGGACTAGCTTTCTCTTTGCAACTGCATGCAAAATTTAGTTTGGAACCCAGTTATTGTTGGAAGTGGGCACAAGAAGAAACTTTTTTTGTGTTATTTATTTTGACTTCCAGAACACAGCAACTCTAACTGAATGGCTGAGCACCTGGTTTTCAGGTTTACTCTCTGCGTCACCAGTTTAAAAGGTTTACAGAGTACCATAGCTGGGCTGAGAAAGACCTCTTCTGAGGACCTGGGGGAACTGCTTATAGTCAAAGTGGGTAGCTTGGGAAAGTGATGTTTTGGGGACTACAGCTCTCAGTATACTTCAGCCAACATGGCCAATATCCATACTGCCTGGGAGATTTTTAGAACTGTAATCCACAAAAGTTATCTTGCCAAACTCTGAACATTGAGTTAGAATGATGAATCAGGTGGAAGGCACTTTCCTAATGATACTTTCTGTGCACCACTTCCCAGCCTTCAGGGTTCTTAACGGTGGTTTACAAGCCATTTAAAAGTACCACTCTGAATAATAAAACAATGAAAAAGCAATAACACAGTCAGCATAAAACATACTGCTACATATAAAGGACCACAATAAAAACAGCCAAGTAACCAGGCTTTTGTATGGATTCATTGTAAGAGGTTGAGGGGGGTCGTCTTGCTCTTCAAGCATGATGTCACACAAAATTCACATGATGTCACAAAATTCACATGATGTCATAATCACTAGTCCTGCCTGATTAATATGTGCTAGAGTTATGTCATTCATGTGAGACATGTGAGTTTGTGTTTTGTAACTTCTTCTCAAAGCTGGCGTTAGCATTATTTACTTGTGAGTCATAGACAGGGCAAGCAAGAAGAGAGCTGCAAGGCAAGTACTTGTGCTCTGCCAAGCTTTGGAAGCCTTGCCAGCTCTTCATTCAGCACAGTGCAACTAAAGAGGATATCCTGTTGGACCAATGATAAAGAGGGAAATAAAATCACTTCCTCAACAGCTGTTTGATTTAGGTAGAAGAAAAAAGAAATAGAAAAAATAAGGAAGTCAACTTCCTCTGGGTATACACTCTGACCACCACCCACTCAACTCATAAATGCAAAGTGGAGCACCGAGGAAACGGACTCCCTGCCAAGCTCCTCCAGCCCATGTTTTATAGGCAACACAGATCAATAGCATGCCACTTAACTGCAACCAGTAGAGACTGTTTGGTCTTTGCAAACTAAGAGCTATGCTCTTGGATTTGGGAGATGTAGGTCCTAGTCTACACTTAATCATGAAGCCTCACTGAATGACCTTGGGCCAATCACTCTCTCAGCCTGGCCTACCTGTGAGGATAAAGTGAGAAGGAAGAAAGTCATGTCCACCACCACCATGACAACAGTGATGGCAATGGAGCAAATCATAAAAGCAAATGAAGTTGCCATTGGCCCACTGCAATTATACCCCAATAAACAGCCACCTTCCAGACCCCAATCTCTTTTCAGCTGGAGATGCCAAGGTTTGAACTGCATCCAAACTAGATGTCACCTACCTGTGTAACACCTCGTTTCTTCAAACTAAACCATACAGAAATCACCGAGAATTATAATCTTGTGTGCAAGAATCTCCCCCCACTCCTGCCCTTTCAATGTAGTCTCTTCACCTCTCATGTTCATCCAAGACTGTTTGGAACCCTGAAATGCAGACACATTGAAGTAATCTAGAAACAGCACTTGTGGTAAGCATCCCCTGTAAATGGGCCTTTAATACTTAGTAAATATATTTAGAGACCCACTCTTAGTGTTGGTCTAGGATTCTAGGAGATCAGGATTTGAATCCCCACTCAGTGATAGAAACCCACAAGTTGCACTTTCTCACCCTCAGAGAAAGGCAATGGCAAACTCTCTCTGAACAGATTTTACCAACTACTGTGATAGGTTCATCTTAGAGTCACCATAATTCAGAAAAAAATTGAAGGTACACAATTGTGAGAACAATGGTAGGGATGCTTGGAGCATGATTGACTTATAGTGTGTATAAGACCAACAGACAGAGTGGACTGCCATTTTCATCACAAGCTGAGTTGACTAATTGTCATGTACAACTTGACAAGCCATATCTCACACTTTGGCTGTCAAAGCTAAATTGTACTGGAGGTAATAATTATACAGTTAGTATAACAGTTATATAAAATATCTAAGGCCGTAAGCTTTTCTCAGAAGTATATATCAATATGACCTTCTAGGTAGCTTTTCATAGGAAAACGTAGTGCTCATCTCTCTTATGGACCAGACTAATCTGAGATGGCATGCTTGTGTCAGATACACTTTAGTTATTGCAACATCAGGAGATGAAACAGACTGATGCCCTCACATTGTATAAAGCATGTTTGTATGTCCTTATATGATTGGAACAGGTAATTGAGAATAGTTTGTGCCTGCTAATCTCCTCACCTTTCCTTTTTGGTTATGACCAGGGCTGGTCTGATTGTCTAGGCATTCTCAGGCAGTGTTATCCCTTACTAACAAAATTATCAAATATTGTTCTTGCAAAGTGGTGCTTCTTGCAAAACTAATAATGAGTTTTATTATTTATTTCATACATATGGGGCATGGTTGTGTTTGTAAGTACAGTTAATTATGTGGCAGTGTGGCACAGCATTACTTTTGAGAATTCTGTAAGAGTTTGAATGGCTTCAAAAGAGTGTCACCTTCACAGTCTGGCAATTCAATCATTTTCAGCAGCCTGGCGGTGGCCAAGCATGCAGTTAAACTTGTGTTTCTTGCTTCTTAGTGAAGACAGGCCACTTGGTCAATTCCCTGTGACAGCTATGCTACTATGGTATGAACCATTCAACTGTATGCAATTGAAGAAATTGTATTGTGTTGAACTTGAAAAGTTCAGTAAAAGGTTTTAACAAGGTTGTAAAGGGAGATTCACAATTACTGTACTTGTAAAAAAGTATGTACAGTATGGCCCAGAAATTCAAGCTAAGCCTATCTTATGCTTGTGTGTATTATTATTATTATTATTATTATTATTATTATTATTATTATGCCATTGGGGATGTTGTTATTCTCTTTCTCCTTCTGTAATGTCCAAAGGTCTACCACCAGGATTCACCATTGTGCTATGTTAGCCTTCACACAGCGCTGGCAGACAGCAGAGGGTGATTGGAGAAGCAGACCAACAGTATTATCTGCTGACACTTCCAGAGGACCCCAGTAGGTCTTGATAGACAATGTCCCCACAGCTAGACACTTCTCTGATTCTCCCCCGTCTAACAACAGTATAGACTTGGAGAGGCTGTCATAGAGCAACAGTGAGTCCTCAAGGTAGTGACATGAGAGCCAAAGCATAGTTCAGCATGTAAATCTCTTACTCTAAAGTCAAACACGTAGGATCTTGACCCATTACTGTCAAAAGTTTTCTGATTATTTATAGTAGAGGTCACCAATCTAGAAAGCATTTGGAATTCTGGAAGAACGTTATGGGTGCTCCGAAAATGGCTGCCATGACTGCTGTGAGGGACATGGACAGTCACAAAAACACACATTTCATAAAAGTCAAACTTATAAAGCTACGAGTTAAAAACTTGTCCAAGAAACTGATTTCAAAGCAGAAGTGGGATCTGAGCTCTAAAACACAAAACCCCTCATTTGCATCCAGTATGCTTCAATTGAATACCCATTTCACAGAACTTTCTCTAAATTTCTAATTTTTCTCGCTATTGAAGGCAAGGGATCTAAAGTTTTGGTTCACTGTGAATACCAAGAAACTTTAGGCCAAAAACCTGTGTGTGGCCCTTCCAAGGGCTTTGCTTGCTGGAGGGGGGTAATTGAAAGTTATAGTCCAAAAAAAGTAACTTTTCCAAGCTCTCTACATTGGAGTTCACTTGACTTCACATATTGGGTTTTTGCACCTTCTCCTCCTCTCTTCGAGCTCTCTGTTGGTTTATTACATGAAATAGGTCTGGGTGTTTGTTTAAATCGGGTTTCAAACTTAAACAAATAGTGACAGGCTGTTCAAACAAGCTTCGGAAATAAGTTTAATCAGGATGTTTGAGAAAGCACCAAAGAGGAAAGAAGGGACCCATAAAATAGTTACTTGGAATATATGGGGCAGTAGCCATAAGGTTATTGTTGTCAATAAGAAGAGGGATTTCCTGCTGTGTATTTTCTGCTGAAATTTCTTATCTTTTGCCATAACTTGGAGCTTAACACTGTCTTCATCTTAACTTCAATTCATCCTCAGCCCTGCATACCTTCATGCTCAGCATGACCACCCAGCTACCTGTAAGATTAATATGGTTGGGGCTGGCTAAAAGCTAATATAGCACTGGTTTACTGACCTCTGTGGTTGTGGCATCTGTGTGCATCAACCACCACATCCATTTGTTCCGTGTTTTTAATTTGCTTTTGTTAGCAGTGCAATATTACTTTACTTTGGCTTTTCCATTAGCTATTCTGCTTTCCCTTTTTCAATCAAGCTTTTCCACTTCCCACCCAGAGCAAAGTGCTAACTAAAAATATCAAGGGAGAAAGAAAGCATGTAGCAAAAGTAATTGGGTTCTGCAAGATATATCTTGTACACTACATTTGTAGTGTACAAATCTTTGTGCCTATTGCATCGGAAGAACATAGAAGGGCAACATTTTTTTTTTGAACTACAGTTTTCAGAATCTTAGGACCTTTGCAGACTGCTAGAAATAGTACAAATTGAGTCCACTTTAAGGGTTAGGGTTAGGGTTAGGGAATCATGAGAACTGTATTTTATTGTGGCACCAGAGCTCTCTGACAGAGAGGGCTCAATGTCTCAGAAAAAAACCAATTCTCATGATTCCCTAGCACTAACCCTAACCCTTAAAGTGGACTCAATTTGCACTATTTCTGGCAGTCTGCAAAGGCCCTTTGTGCCCAAAGGTAATGCTAACTGAGGAACAGAGTCACTACAAAAAAGTAAACTTTCCAAGCTCTGCGTGATAAACCCAATGCAAGACAGGGTCCGTCTCCTGAGTAACACTAGAAGAAACGAAGAGATATTTTAGAAATGTGTTTACCCTTCATAAACATTTTATGCTTTATTTTTTTTATATTATCTTGTAAATTTTCACTTTATTAATATTGCTGTACCTAATTAATTGACTTTAAAATTATCTGTTCTGTTTCATGATGTGGAATTTCACCTGTTCTTTGAGAATTTACCTGTTCTTACTCTCTTTTCAAGCTAATACACACCAATCTCTGATTTGTGTGTTTGAGTTTAGAGCATTATTAGTGGAAACATTCATGAACAATTAAGCAAAAGGTTACGTCTTCTCAAGGCAACTGATTCAGGTGCACCTAGTTTTGGTTATCAGGGTTTAACCTGATAGGATTCTGATTAATGTGCGTATATTGTTTTAACAGCCATCTTTAAGACAAGAACAGTTCATTCCTTGTTTATGTGAAAAAGATAGAAATTCAGGCAGCAGGATATAAACCAGACAACTTAACTTTGGGGTTTTTTTGCTTGCTTTATTATGGAGTTTGTCCTGCTTCTCTGGAAGTGTCTAGCTCTACAAGATTTGAACTCCATAGTGTAAGAAGCTTGATGCGCCATCTTGTGTCAGTTGTTAAACATACCAATAAGAATAATGACTGCATCAAGAATCAGTCAGTTGATATCTGTGTATTAACTTTCTACCTATGATATTACTAAGTGGTGGGAGTAGTTTGGCAGGGTGGTTGGGGTATTTCTAGAAGCTCCAAGTGTCTGTTGTGACTAGCGATGGGGATCACTAGGCAAAATGAAGGTGAGAATTTTCCCCTAGCCACTGTCATCCTCCATGTTGATCACTTGCCACTGAGGCTCCAAACTCTTGCAACAGTTATTCACAAGGCTCTTGGGTTTATAGGAGGCTAAACTAGTGGCAGGTAGGGCCCTAATCTGCACTACACACATAATGCAGTTTGACATGGCTTTAACTCAATACTATGGAATGCTAGCATTTGTAGATTTGTGAGATATTTAGCCTTCTTTGTCAGGGAGCTTTGCTCAAATTCTGGGAGTCCATATCATTGAGCCATGGAGCCATTGAGCAGAGCAGTGGAGAACAGAGGCTCTTAGAGATGTCTCATGTCAAACTGCATTATTTTTGCAGTGCAGATGCAGCCAAAGTTACTGACTTCAGTCTTTTGAGGTGAACATCACTTTTGACAAACACTGAATGGAGATAATTCAGTTCTTGGCATCTCAGTAATTAAAACAAATACAGAATGGCTCTTTTGGGAGAAGACATTACTGGTAAGTCAGTCCAAGTAACTTTGGCAGCCCAGGATAACACCAGAAAAATAGCTTGGGAAAGTGAAGGACTGGCAAAGGCCATTATTAGGGGTGTAATATATTACTGGAAGCCAAGATGACAAAACTGAGGCTGTTGTACTTTGGACACATCATGAGAAGGGAGAACTCATTGGAAAAGACAATAATGCTGGGAAAGGTGGAGGGAGGGAGGAAGAGAGGAAGGCCATATGCCAGATGGATGGACTCTATTAAGGAGGTCACGGGTATTAAGGAGTTGCAGGAATTAAACAGAACAGAGAACAGAGGCTCTTGGAGATGTCTCATCCATAGGGTCGCCATGGGTCGATATCAACTTGAGGGCAGTTGTTAACAACAACAAAATATATTCCATAGAGAGTTTTCAAATGCGGTTACTGAAATTCCAGGTAGCAAATGAGATGGGGGGTTTGATACTAGGAGTAGAGAAACATTGGCCCTTCAAACATTTTAGTCTTCAGTTCCCAAAAGCCTCAGCCAATACGATCAATGATAAGGGTTGAAGGGAGTTGCCATCCAGACCATTTTGAAGGCCAAAAGTTCCACACCTTTGATTTAGGGAGATCACAGTATTGTCCTTCACAACCCTTTAGAATCATCCTGGCCTTGTAGTCTGGAATTTTGCCTTAAGATGATTCCAATGCATTGGGAGGGATAGTATTGTAATTTTGAGGATTAGCAAGTCCACTGGCAAGGCATTCAGTAGTGATGCTGAGAAATGATGTTGTCTGGTTAATTCTTGCAACATGGTATGTTCTCTGTTTCTGATCTTCTCTCTGTCTCCCCACTCCCTTTTCTTTTCCCCACCTCAGGATGCCTTTGTGGAGCTCTACAGCAACAACATGAGGCCTTTGTTTGATTTTTCATGGCTGCCTCTGAAGACGATCCTGAGCCTGGCAGTTGTGGGTGCATGCATCACTCTTGGAGCTTATCTGGGGCATAAGTGACTTCTGCCAACTTGTGATGAACTGGTGAAAAAGTCTCTCTCTTTTTTTAAGGAACTGATAAAGGGGAGCTGGGAGAGGAAAATAATATCTGGTAATCTCTCCTCCCCCCACCCCACCCCCCATAGCATATTGCTATTATTTTATGAGCCAAGTATCTTTCTCTTTAAATATTAAATCAGCTATTACTGCCAAAGGGAATATTCATTTATTTTTACAATGCAGAAGAGTTATTTATTAAAGATATTTTACATTTAACCTGCTATTTTCCTGAAATTCTGCAGACTGTACAACCATAGTAACATTATCATAATGAACTTTTGAGGAGACTCCAAAGATCTTCAGCATTCTTGCAAATATTATATTCAACAAACTTATTTTATCACAGTAGATACCATAATGGGCACACAGACATATGTGTCTTATTCTTACAAAAGGCAATTAATGAGCTGCTAACCGCCATGTGGATTTTCCAGATTGTTTATTAACTCTGCCGTGGAAGGGGTAACCTGAAACGCAGCAACAATGAGATTGGAACAATTGCAACCTTTAGGATATTATGATTCAACATGGTACCTAACCTATATGAGAAGCTGATGGGACATTCAGGCCAGTAATAGTCTATGTAGCAAGTACCCATCCCCTCTCCCCACCCCATGCCAATAACTGTATTTTGGAAGGCTCCCCAACAGGACCACAGCTGGAAATAAAAGTTTGTACAACATTTGAAGCATCTTGTTTCATGCTATAGTGTGCCATTGCACACCTGACTAATTCCTCATTGGAAGGGAGCCATTTTGTGTGTCCTCAAGCTAAATGCCTGGCATGAAATAACTAGGCATTGGAAGATATGGCTGCTCCAATGTATTTTTCAACCATAACTTTGTATGGTAACACACAACCATCAGGAAACCATAAGTGCCTGTGCCTGCCTCGCAAGAACTGCCTCCTAGGAGCCCCAACATAGTTTTATCCACCACTGATCTCAGCTTTAGATGCTGTATGCTTCTTGGGGAGTCTTGAAAGCAATTTGCTTTACTCTCTTAATAATGTCTCAGAGTCAAAAGAAAGATTTGAGATTCATTTGGCAAGAAAAGACTGATCAGCTGAGAGAGATTAGCTATGACTTTCCCTCTACATTGGAGTAAATGCCAACATTAAATTCTCCCACTCTAATTTGATGTTTCAGAGGAAGAAACTGGCAAAATCACCTCTGAGTATACCTTGCCTAAGAAAACCCTATAAAATTTATGGGGTCACCATATGTTGACTGGTAACTTTCACATAACACACACAATTGGAGCTTTATAGCCCTTAGAAGTACTTCATCCTGGTTCTTGCATAAGGCCATCTTCAAAAGAAAAGAAGATAAAGAATCCATCCAATGCCTCAGTCTGGAGAGATTCAAAAACACCTGGCTCCCTGAGGTGCATATTGTCCTTTGCATGGAAACCTTGGAATGGCAGGGGAGCAGAGAGGTCTTACTCAGTGTTCACTCTAAATAAGATAAACACAACAAACTTAAGAGACAGCTTTTCTGAGAATACATACTGCTGTTATGTGATTGTATGCCCTGCCAAGGCTCACATCCCCATGGAAGCCCACTGGGAACTTCCACCCTGGCCCTGCTTTTCCTCCTTACTGTGTGTTCACCTGCTCTCCCAACTATGTAAGCAACAACAAGGACAAGGAGAAATCACAGCAGCTTCCATTTCCCTTGACCTAACCATCTGCAAATGTTCATCCCTTAGGATGAAGTGGATTTTTTTCATTACTAACATTTTTAAAGAATAAGTTGGCTGTGCATTCAGTAAACCGTTTGAGGGAGATTTGGTTCCTAAAGCAAAAATATGGTTATTTCTTCCAATCATGTATTCAAAGATGACCATCACTTTGGTGAAGATTATTGTAAGGTTGAGTCATTTCCAATTGCCCATTAGCCCAGTTAATAACAACCACAGTGGCTCACTGATTCAGTAGAACAATATGTGCTGAAAGAAGCCCATGTGGACAGCTGGTGCTTTTGCGCATGCTAAGAGCTTTCCCACGTTTTGCTTCTAGCACTGGAGACTCTCCCCCTGGCTCCAGCCTCCATTACTAGCTTTTGGAAAATATTAGGATGGCGGCTGCATTGAGGAGGGGAGAATCCAGAAAGATCCCAGCAGATGAAAAATGCCAGCTCACACACTCTTCTATGGCTCCCAGCCAATGAGTTTAGGAGCACTGTGATTAAAGCAGCAGCTTTGTAAATTTCTGGAAGGGATACAAATCCAGAAGAAACAAAGGTCTGAATTAGATGCAGTAGATGTGTTTGACATCTATGAATATCCTTCTTATTCTTTGTAAAAGTGTTTTCTCTCAAATGGGTTTTCATTACTTTGTTTATAAAACTGTAAAGAAATAGAATTTATGGATTAATATTGATTTAGTGATTAAAAGTCTGGACTGAAGTTGTAACAGACATATGCTTAAGATGATGTAGCAAAAAAAAAAAAAAAACCTGCAGAAATGTGGGTTCAATAGCTCTTAAGTGGAATATCTTATTTTGTAACATTTTATGCAAAGAAAAGGCCCCGGAGAATGTAATATATTCATAGCTAAGGCTGTGGTTTATATCATGTTTTCAAAGCTGCATATATATAAATATATGGATAGATATAGGCAGAATCCATCAGGAAGCTGCTCTTGCTCAGCATGTGTTTCATTGGCACATACGCAGAAGAATTTGCCAGTGGATTATGTTCATCATGTTTTATGCATCTCAAGAATTGCTGTAGCCACTTTACAGTTATAACTCTTGGGTCCAACATTTCAGGAATGACCATGAAGTGAAGCTCTTAACATTTCACACCAGAAAGAAATATATACTCACTTCATATTTGAATTGAAGTTTCTAGATGCTAGGCAATGACTGTTTCAATGTCGATGAGTGTTAGTATTTTGCTTTCCTGAAGCTATAATGTTTCTTCTTACATCTGACAATTATACAGCTGTACACAGAGCAAACTCAAAAATCTAGGTACGTCCCAAATCCTGTATGAGTCAATGGCATTTAAACAACCCTAACATCTACTACTTTGTTTGGAGAATGAATATGTGTAGTAACAACAGCTGACATCCTGTTGATAAATTATGATGGATGGCTGATGTAGACGGCCCGTAAGGGGCGGCTCTGTGCTGCCCCTGGGAGCGGCAGATTGGGGCCATGACAACCACATGCCCTGTGCCCGATCCTCCTTTTTGTCACCCCCAAAAGAACGGGAAATGCCACTCCTTTGGGGGACAGCAAAAAGCTGCCCTTAGAGCTGCTGTGGTGGCTCTTTTGTGCCCCTTTGGTACAGCGTGTCTACACGCTGCACCAAGAGGGCACCCTGATGCCACACACCGTGTGGTCAGGCACATGGAGTCAAGGTGGAGTTGGGGCGGCCAGCGTGTGGTCGCTCTGCCCCAACTCCACCCCTAGGCTAGCCTAAAGTGCCAGTCTGCATCCCCCCTAAGTTGGATTTATAGCATTACAACTTAATTTTTTGGTCATTGTAGAGATCAGAATTCTGTTCTGACCACACAATGACCACCCCAACCCAAAAGACCCACACCTTTAAGCAGTACAGCCCTTCCAGAACAGCCATTTCTGTGTTTTCCGAGATTGGTGAGATGAATGAGGACGCATTCAGCTATTTTTCTGTACCCAGAGGCACTACAATATCTGTAGAGAACTCCCAAGGACCCCCAGAATCTCTGCAGATGCCTGTTGTTGTGTGTCCAGCTCATCTGCTCCCTCAGGTAATAAGGAAATGGCTGTGTTGAGGAGGGCTGCACTGCTTACAAGGTGAGCTTTTAAGGGCTAGCATTGGGAAACATGCCTATAGATAGTTAGCTATGTGATATATGTACGTCTCCCAATGCAGGATCTCAGCCAATGTGTTAGTTTCCCAACTCCCCTTTCTATTGGTTCAATTAAGAAGGCTTGTACAGGTAATGCCTTAAAGGGTGTACTTTTGCATTGCACAAAAAACCTTCTGTACACCACAGAAGCTCCAGCTCTCAGTGATTGGCATCTTTGTTGAGTGCCAATGGCTTTATCAAGCTATGATTCACATCTCTGCTTGTCACTTGATTTCTCATCATCATTTAGTTACTCATTATTTAATGACACTCAGCCTGGTTCTGTGCTGAGTTCAGCATAACTTAATTACAGCTTGAAAAGTTACCTTTTGGGCTATAGCTCCCACAGTCCCACAGGCACATATCCACCAGCTGTGTTAGCCAAGGGATTCTGAGAGTTGTGTTTAAAAACAGAAAATTAAGTTTCCATTTCCATACTCTGAACTCAGTAGGTTTCAGACTCCCCAAATGCATATAACCAGGCAGGCAATCTAATTGTCAACCGTCTCATCTTTAAATTTCTCTCTTTGGGTTCGCATTTGGATGATATGATACATACACACAAATCATCATGGTCAGCAAGAAGTCATCAGACTTGTTGTTCTAATTCAGTCTCTCATGCAAACTTACAATGCTGTCCTGGAGTTGCAAGGGAGTAGACAAGAACGATTTGGCAACATTCAGTATTGTGCCATGTACTACATATGTTCAAAAGTGTCATGGCAGGACATAGGTGTGACAGGGATGTGAGTTGTAGTGACAAGCTCACTCCTCTTCGTTCTTACCCTCAAACTGCTGTATTCCTTCAGGTAGCTCTAGTATCTGGTATAAGACTGATATTAGCCACATGGGGAAAGCCAATGTCAGACTTGGTTCATTTGAACAGTGCTTAGAAAAGTTACTCTTTGAAATGCTTCTGTTAGGGCTAGGGCCAATGCACATGCTGGCTGGGGGAATTTGGGAGCTGTAGTCCAAGAAAGGTCTTTTTCCTTGCACAACTCCGGTTTTGAACTAGCAAATAAAACAGGCCACCTGATTGTAGGAGTTGTTTCAAATGGAATGGCAGAAACAAAGTAAAATAGCTCTAACTCATATAGAGAAGAGCACAATGGTGTTGCTGTCTTATTCCCTATCCTCTATGTGATGCTTTTTCTTTTCTGCCCCCATCTCAGCACAGAGGGTTGCGAGATTCAACTTTTGGATGAAGAGTAATAGACTCATGGGTGTGGGTTCAAGCCCTGCATTTCACACTGTCTTCAGTTTCCAACTGATAAAGTCAAATTGTCTATCGTGGATTGTGGACCTCAGATAATCTCACTAAAAGATTGTTCAATTTTTAATGAAAGGTTTACAGTGGCTTTTTAAAAAAAATGGTAAAAAGAATTATAAAATGCCTGTGCTGCTACACAACCAAGATTATTTGAACAAAGTTTATTTTGTTGTTACCACTCAATTCCAATATTTTTCAAAGCTGCTTTGAACATCATTTGAAGTACTCACAATATAAGTAGCTAGGGAGATGCTGCCAATGGATGCTTCCTTGGGTTGTGTCCACTGGGTTTCTCAGTTTCTTAATTAACTGTATGCCAGAGAGGTCTAGGTGGCTTTTGAAAGTTTCCTCCACTCTTCTCTTTGCTGCAGAATTGTACAGTATGGTGGCTGCACTCACTATAAGAACAGTTGATATTGCTAATATCCATAGAAAACATATTTAGAAGGCATGAATGTATATAAAAGCTTGAAGCTGCCCTCCTCCTTAGCTTTTTCACCATGACTTGACAGTGTTTCCCCCTCCCCCTCCCCTAGATAAATAAATGTGGCTTAGAATGAAAAGAACTTGGAAAACACAAGTTTTACTATTCCAAATCATCTGTTCAGCACTTTCAGCCTGCATTGTCATTTACAATTTCCATCTTTATTCCCCTGACAGCTTCCTTAAGAAGTACGTCAACATTTTGTAGCTGGGAATAAAGCTGCAACTCCTTTACATCAGGATCTATGAGACTCTACATGTTTTTGAACTTCTGTTCCTATTAGCCCAGCCAACAGCCAATAGTGACAGGGATCATGGAAGCAGAAGTTCACCAACTCATGGAAGACCAAATGCATCCCGTTCTTGCTATACGCACTAACCTGGATGCCACCGAATTCAGTGGCATGTCCAAGTTGTGCAAAGCTTAGCATTGTTCTGACAGCAACTTTTCCAAGTCCACATAATGAATTCATCGCATAGGTAGAAAATGAGGCAATGCGGCTCATCAGGCCTTGGGAGCCACAAAAATGGCCCTACATGTGGCTGCAGGCTGGACTTTCCACACACCTGATGTACAGGGACCAGCATTGTCTAATTTACTGAATTTAAAGTATCTGTATTTGATGGAAGTTAAAGCAGTTTCATTCATTTACCTCTCTCAGCCAAACTGAAACACTCTTTTAGCCCTGAAAACCTGTTTACTGGTGTTTTTTAAAACTGAAATGTAATAGGCATGACCCATCCATGATGCATATGCAATGCCATCATCCCCACAAGAGCACAGCAGAGGCTTGTGTGCACCTCTTTTGCCATCCATGCATGAGCATGCATAATGCAACATTGCATGTGTCTCCCCTACTCCCATTTGCCCTTTCCTCTCTGCACTTTGGGGATAAATGCTACTTGGTGCAGAGGGGAAAGACAGGGAAGCCACACAGAAAGAGTTCCCATTCCCCATGCGTGCCCCAGGAATGGACAGCATGTATGGCCATTCCACATTGAACTGCACTATTAGCTGTGCTGGTTCAGGCTGATGGCAGTTGCAGTCCAGTTATAGAGAAGGCCATAAGCTGCCATTCCCAGTAAGGAGGGGGGACACTATACCTGTAGAATGAATTGCAGCCTTCTTTTTATTCTGTTTGAATTTTATTTAACACCAGCATCATTGTAATATGCAGGTCTGAGTTTTATTTCAGTGTTTTGGATGCTGTATGTAAAAAAAATTAAAATAGTTTGCCTGTTTATTATCATTTATTAAAATAAGTACATTGTTTTGTTTTGAAGTTGTCATAAATCATGCTGCCACTAAGCATTCCAGCTAATTTTGTGAGAAAAATAAAATAAAGCACACTATGAAAAATTGGTATTTTGGTTTATTCTTGCTTATGCAGAATCTTGCCAGTTTGATTCTGAATATTGGAGAGTCAACTTGGATCATTGCCTAATAAGTACAGTGGACCATTGGTATCCACTGAGGTTTGGTGCTAGGACCCTCCATGGATGCCAAAATCGATGGATGCTCAAGTCCCTAACCCTTATATAAAATGGCAAAATCAAGGCTGGCTTTTTGGAATGTATATTTTTTTAAAATATTTTCAAGCCGTGTATGGTGGAATCCATGAATATGGAAGACTATCTGTAGAAAAAGCCTCAAAAATCATTTTCAGCTTGGTCACATTATCAAACATTGTGGTTTCTGAGAACATGTGGAAAATAAATTGCATGCTACATGTCACATACTATAAGGCTGGCATCCTGTTAGGAACATAGGCACCCGTAAGTTTTTCCTTAGCTGTGTGTACTTTTTGGGCACTGCAGAGGTTGATATTCTCTTTCTCTGCAACCCCCCCCCAAAAAAAAACCCTTACTTAACAGCCTCTGAGGCCCCCCACACAACCATATCATGTCTCTTGGGGAGCAGTCAGGATTATAGAAGAGTGGCTGTGTCCCCATTGCCAGACACAAAATGATGACATCAGCACTAAGGTTTGCCAGAGTCCTCCAGAAGGGTGTGTGGGAGGAGTTCTTCTCTCTGGTTTCTGCTGCAGAAATGGTAAGAGAACAGCAACTTCAGAAGGAGGACCTGGGAGCAATAACACAGAGCGGCTGCAATCCAGCATGTCCTCCATGTAGCATAAATGTCTGCATATGGAGCCAGCAACATGCAACCCCAATGCAAAATAGAAACATTGGATAACACATGTCAATGACTGGGTGCCACTGTGCAGTGTACAACTGCAACCTGCAAGTCAGCAGCCAGAATTCACAATGTGCAACCGTAGTGTACAGCATTGCTGTATGCACAGCTCTGCTTCCACCACTGTAGCCAGAATATGTCTGAGGGAATAGCTCATCCTACATGCATAGCATGACTTACACATGCATGTGTCACTAACAGAGGTCCAGTCATTGCCTATTATCCACAACCACTCCCTGGTGCCACCCAACAGAGCCAAGGCCTAACAACTTGGAAAAACCATGCAGGATCTTGGTCAAAAGCTGAATGGACAACCAGTTGAACCTTACTTCAATATTGGTGGTGGGATTGTATTTTCCACCACACCTGAGGGATGGAAACCTCTTTAGGGGAATGCCATGTGATGCAGCCCTTAGCTAGGGTTCAGGCATAATAGCTGGAGACTACCATTGCCACATGTGGTACAGCTGGGTCTGAAAAATGATGACAAACAGATTATATGGGGGAAAGATAATACCCATTTTTTTGCTGGAGGAGAGTCTGTAAGTTCCACCTTTGCAAGGAGGATCTTGAAACAATCCAGAACTTCTGGGTTCCTCAGCAAGTGGAGAACTTAGATGGTCATGCTCACAATATAGTGCTGACAGAGAAGGGCAAGATAAGAGTTCTCTCCTCCTCCTCCTCCTCCTCCTCCTCCTCCTCCTCCTCCTCCTCCTCCTCCTCCTCCTCCTCCTCCTCCTCCTCCTCACATGTTTATTTTAACTGGATTATTGAATGCCTAAATAGGGTTAGTAAATTTGCAGGTTCAAGGCCAGATAACATTATGCTGAAGTCTCAGATGTGTTCAAAAAATTATGTCAAATCTACACATCTCTCACATCAAGCCATGTTTAAATGTTTAAAGTCTAAAAGCCTTTGCTAGAGAAGCATATGCAAGAAGCATTTGCGTTTTCTTAACAACCAAATTATACAATGGAAAGTGCCTGACGGCTTGTGGAGAAGAGAGGGGGAAACCCTTGAATGTTCCTTTGGAGAAATAACAGCTGTTTTCATGAACGCAGAAGAACTGACGGGTAAAGAAAATCTCTCTTGTAAAATCCAAAGACTTGGACAGGAGGAAGTCAGTAATGAGGAGAGGATGTTAAGAAGGGAGAGAATGCCTCACCTGCTTTATCCATATATGTTGAGGGAACTCAAAGTTTAGACTCCAGATGTTGAGCAAAAACCCTGATTTGCAGGAGTTTCCTGTCAGTTTCCATCCATAACATTAATTTACAGCCACATGAGAGAGACAGTAAGAAAGAGACACAGAAAGAGAGATCACTTTGGTTTTCCGCCAGTCCTATTTTTGCATAACTGCAAATGGAAGGATGCTCAGTCAGCCAGCAATCCCTTCCAGACAATGCCTTAGAAGATACCATCTGCACAGTAAAATTAGACAGCACACTCTGGTTGGGGAGCTAAAATGTAAATTCTTTCTGTGTCCAGAGTCTTGGTGGTTAGTTCTCCACACATGAAATAAAGTTCTTTGTTTTATGGTTCCAGATGAAAAGCTATGAGGATCTCACATCAGTTCTTAGCATGTTGGTTTCCGATGAGGGAGAAACCACTGATCAGCTTATTCTTATGCATTGTGTGTGGCAGGTTCCAAGACCAATACCTGATGTTTCCCCAAAAAAGGCTCAGGAGACAGGTGATGACACCCCAGAGAACTGCAGACAGCTGGAATAGACAATTCTGCTTTAGACAGGCAATAGTTTGACTTGGTATATGCAGTGTCCTGTGTTCAAGAGAGAACCCATGAGGTGCAGTGGTTATACTATTGGACAGGGAAATAGGAGGTCTACTGAACCAGGAAACTCACTGGGTGACCTTGTACTATCAATTTAAATTTCCCACAGTGACCCACCAGATCCTTTCTGATCTTGGAAGCTAAGCAGGGTCAGCCTGGAAGCCCAGGTTTCAGCAGTGGCTAGGAAAGTATTTGCCCAGTTAAATATTGTGCTCCAGTTACACCCATTCCTTAAGACGGCAGGTCTGGCCATGGTGTCACATGCCTTAGTTACATCTTGGTTGGATTACTCTTAACGCAGTCTACATGGGGATGCCTTTGAAGAGTGTTAGGAAACTTTAGCTGTTCAAAAGAGCTACATCAATATTACTAACGGGTGCTGGCTACAGAAAGCACACAACTCCCTTGTTGCAACAGCTCCACAAACTGCCGGTCTTTTTCCAGGCACAATTCAAAGTGCAGGTACAATTCAAACCTTTCAAGCCCTGTACAGCTGAAGTCCAAGTTATTCGAAGGATAGTATTCTCTTTTATGAATCAGCCATGTTTCGACATCTGCTGGAGTGACCCTACTCTCTGTCCCACAGTTACATTTGGTGGGAACTTGGGAGAGGGCCTTTTCAGTGGCTGCCTCCAGCCCCTGGAACTTCCTTCCCAGAGAAATTAGACTGATATCTTCCATACTTTCTGAGTGCATAACTCCAAGTTGCACATTCATAACTGTGATACAGGATTCTGACTACCTTGTAGATCCCAGGTAGGTCTGTATTTGGGCTTTGTCACCACCCCAGTGACGTTGAATCATGCACTCATAGAATCATAGAGTTGGAAGAGACCACAAGGGCCATCCAGTCCAACCCCCTGCCATGCAGGAACACAGTATCAAAGCACCCCTGGCAGATGGCCATCCAGCCTCTGCTTAAAGACCTCCAAGGAGGGAGACTCCACCATACTCCGAGGGAGTGTGTTCCACTGTCAAACAGCCCTTACTGTCAGGAAGTTCCTCCTAATGTTGAAGTGGAATCTCTTTTCCTGTAGCTTGCATCTGTTGTTCCGGGTCCTGTTCTCTGGAGCAACAGAAAACAAACTAACTCCCTTCTCAATATGGCATCCCTTCAAATATTTAAACAGTGCTATCATATAACCTCTTAACCGTATCTTCTCCAGGCTAAACATACACAGTTCCCTAAGGACATTATCACACGTGGGCCAGTTTCGTTGTTAAAGAGATA
>CM034706.1:98724118-98739754 GCA_020142125.1 Phrynosoma platyrhinos
TTATTATTATTATTATTATTATTATTATTATTATTATTTTCTTTTCTTGTATCCTGCCTTTCTCCCTATATAGGGACTCAAGGCGGCAAACAGCAAATTTAAAACAATACAATTTAAAAATGATAAAACATTAAAATGTATAAATATAAAATTTAAAAAACAATTAAACTATTTTAAAAGTTAAAACAATTATATGTTAAAAATACAAACCTTAAAATTTCATTAAGACAACATTCCCAGCTCTCTTATCAGTTTGAAAAGACTTGCCAGCACATGAATGTCTTTATCTGCCACCGGAAGGACAGCAGGGATATTAATCTAGCAGTTAATTTATCCATGCTTATCATATCCATTAGTTCCCTGATCCACTCTTTAACTGAAGGTACCTCCTCCTCCTCTTCCTTAGTTGTTTTGTTGTTGTTGTTGTTGTTGTAGGAAAGAAGAAAACAACTGTCCCCAATAGGCACAAAGCTAGTGCTAGGCCTTGCCACATTGGAAGTAAAATAATTGCCAGTCATACATCTTGAGAAGCACTGACTTATAGCATTTTCTGATCTCCTGCCCCATGCAATATGTGTTTTTGTATCTGTCTTATGTTTCTTTGCTTATGTATATATGTGGTATAATATTATACCACATTAAGTTATTAAGTTGTTGTGTGCCTTCTAGTCCTTTCTTAGTCACCCTAATGTGAACATATCATGGGGTTTTCTTAGCAGAATTTGTAAAGAGTGGGTTTACCCTCCCTCCTTCTGAGGCTGAGAGACTGTGGTTTGCCAAAGATCACTTAGTGGGTTTCTGTGGCCGAGTGGGGATTCAAAGCATGGTCTCCAAGTGTTCTAGTACAACACTCAAACCATGTCACCATTTAGTAGGATCAGTTATAAATTAATAAGGTGTCAAAAGGCAACACGGTGTCTTTCATGTGGGAACTTTGCCCAAAGAGACCTAGAATTCTATGAAATGAGAGATGCAGTATATAAGACTATTAATTTAAATTTGTCCAAGAGTTTTTTCACTCACGTTCCTTTTCTCAAAGCCAAAAACCAGTTCTTATTTGTTTTTGTTTTTTAATTTCCACAAAGAACAGGTCTTTCCTAAAGTTAATGGGTCTTAATTAGCCATTCAAGAGCAATACATCCCCAAGTAGTTTGCATAATAATTTAGAATAACGCTTCAGCTGTGCTTTATGTGATGCCCTTGCATAAATGTAACACACATGTGAACCAAGTGGTGGAAAGAAATGTAAGTAACCAGGCTAAAATCCATACACAAGAGAGCTAAAAGTAACTGTGTAAAATGGAGTATGTGGATAAAAGTACAAACATCTCAGTGAAATAAACTGTGTAATGGACATCAAATGGAAAGAGGGAGGAAGAAAACACCATTCAGACTTTTTTTTAGCACGAGCTTCACCCCACTTCTTCAAAAGCATTGAACTTCAGATTTATGACTAGTGGTAGTTGTTCTAACCAACAATTTGTGAACATTTTTTGATGAATGAGTTCTGTAATTTTCACTGTACAACATTATATGGGCTTGAGGATGCTTGAAAACAGTAATGCCTCCATTTTGGCTTCCTTTACTTTTTGTCATCAACATTTCCCTAGCTTTTATTGTTTGATTCTGAATGTATCTTTCAGCCTTTTTGAAAGCAGAGCAGGCTTCCTCCTCATTCTAACTAGGGTGTGGACACTTTGTCCAGTGGTTATGCCAGTTAGGGCTGATGGAAGTAGAAGACCAGAACACCTCCTGCCTCTGCACTAGGATGTACTCCAAGCCATAAAGTTGTGAGTTTCATGCATATAATTACAGTTGCTTACCATTCTTGCAGAATAATTGCAATTGTTGGTCATTAAACAAATTGAACTGGGAGATCTGTAAGCTGACTTGTGTTTTCTGCACTAATAGGCAATTTCAGCAAGTTAGAAGATGTCTTATTCAGAGAGAACCCATCAAAATAAAGATTACAGGCACAACGAGAGTCCCAAGACTGACAGATATATTGATGAGAGAAGTAGAAAACCATATCCAACAAATGGAAGGTAAATCTTCGTCATCATCATCATAATCATCTCCTCCTCCTCCTAGAATAGGACAAAAGTGGGGAGTAAAAGAAGCCGAAATGTACTGTACTATCTTTGCTACATTTCCCCACATTCTTAATCATAGGTGATATACAGACCAAAAGGAAGTCTCCTGCTGTCCCCTTGCTTACAGTTCGGAGCCATCTTTCTATTCTGTGTATTACAATATTTCTGCTTATTAAAAAGGATGACATTGTTATTAGAGAAGGCAACAGAGGCTTTAATTCTAAGGATTAAATACTGTAAAGTGATCTAAGGGCCTTTACAGATGCTCGGCCGTGGGCCGCCCCGAGAAGCTGAGGATTGGGGCCAAGGCTGCCCCACTCCTCGGCCCCAATCCACTGTTCAGCCGGCCCTGGAAGGAACGCTAAAATAGCACTCCTGCCTCAAGGCGTGAAAAGGGCACCAGAAGAGGCAGCACGCACCTCTTCTTTGTCTTCTCCGTTGCAGCGTGTCTGGACGCTGCGACAGAAGGATGTCATTGGAGTGCTCGCCATGTGCAACAGCGGGCTCTCTGCTGATATCTTCAGGAAGGGGTTGGGGCGCCCAGTGTCTGGCTGCCGCTCCCTTTCCTTGCTTGAAAGCCCCTTAATTGGTACTCATTTTCATACTCTGGCTTTTATAAATGAAAAATCCCCAGATCAGGCAAAACCATTATTAGGTTTTTAGAAAATAGAATGTCCCAGTAAAGATAGTATCTGGCCATGCAGTTTAGAATTTTTCCTTTGAGCCACATTTTGTTGTTGTTAGATGCAGCATGAAGTGTGAGAACCTTGAGAGTGGTGGAGGAGGATGTACCACAAACTAGGATTCAAAGATTCCTTGGGCTGATGTATATTTTGAGGAACAGGAAAGAGATGGTTGAAGGATGCTTTAAGGAAGCAAAATTTAGATAGCTGTGAGGATAGAGGAAGATTTGCTGTGATGATCCCCCTGGACCAGCTCCTCTCATTCACTATTACCAACTACTTGATAAAATTGTCTTTTCACTAACTTTCCACAAAACAAGAAGGACACAAGGATGAGGAGCAGGACTTGATGCTGACTTGTTCAGTGGCTGTCTGTCTGGCAAGCAAGCAGGTGTGGTAGCAATGATGAGGAGAAGCAGTGGCAACTGCTAAGCAAGCTGCAAATTCCCTAATATGGGGATCATTGAAACATACCTATTTAGGGGTGGCCCTATGGATGTTTTTGGCCCAATGTCTCCACCAGCCTGAACCAACGGTCAATGATAAGGGATTCTGGGAGTCCAAATTATGAGGGGGTATGTGGAATTCCAGGTGCTACTGGACTTCAATTCCCATTAGCCCTATGCAACATCATGCAATGTTCAAAGTAATATATGGTCTCCTTGGGAATAAGAGATATCTCTTGTTTTGCCCTTTTCTCCATTCTGGCAGCTGTTGGTGCAGTCCATAGTTTACTGTATGCTGATTCATCAAACTGCTGTTCCTATAATTTTTTAAAAAAAATTCAAGCCACATCACTCTAAATTGTTTAGTGTTATATGTGTAGTGTAGATAAGCCTTGCAGGCTCAGGCTATGTAACATTCTGGAATGTTTGGACTCAGTGATTACCCTTTAGTAATCGGGCTGAATAGTAGAAGCTGAAAATCTTGTAAACAGAGCAGAGACCTGTGATGAAGATGCCATCAGGTAATATAGTAGTATGTGTGGTGAACCAAATGGGGACAGGAATAATAGATACATATGATACAGTGAAGTAAATATATAAATATTATAAATGTGGGCATATGTTGAATGTGCTACCTGTTTCATAGCTGACATTTGGAAGAACATAGCCAGGATGGAAATCTTTCCAGTGATCAGCCATTTGCATCCATCATAGTTAGGTGTCTGCTGTAGTTCACAAGGCAGTGACAGCAGCTCATAGACCAACGTGGGGGAAGGAGGCATTTCTCTCCCTCCCTCCAAATGGTATGGAGGGTCTGCCTCCTGCTTGATCTATGAGCCATTTGTGTCATTTGCCATTTCCTCTGAAATATACCCTACAACACCTGGAATTTATTGACAGTCTCCCATCCAAGCACCAACCAGGACTGACCATGCTTAACTTACAAAGTCAGGCAGGATCTGGTGCCTTTAGCGTATTTAGACTTTAATATAATTGTAACTGGTAGATAAATAATGATATAACCTAGGTAACTTTGAGGCAAGAATATCATTGTGGAAGTTCTTCTCAGTATTTAAGTAATTCTTTCTATGAGGTTATTTCCTACCCCCTTCTTAAGTGCCCTGCATATACAGACCTGTCTTATTCAGATTTAACAGAACTTTTCACAGTCAGTAATCCTGAGTTCTTTGACCTCCAGAAGTACTACTTTACTTACCACGGGCCATACTTATCATGAAGGCCTCACCTTTTCATCTTGCTCCACCTGTAGGTCATTACCAGGAACGCCTGAACATTCAAGACCTACCACTTCTTTCACAGACCCTTACCAGAGCCACCCAGGATCAATGCATGGAGATGCCAATTACCCACATCTGTCTTATCCTCCCAAAGAGACTTTTTCTGAGAAATGCTCAAACCTATGCTCCAGAAGAGGTAACATGATTTTCCCTACTTCATATATTTTAAGCATTGTTAATGTGGTTGTGAGAAGATAGCATCCTCCCCCTGAGACTTTTCTTTTGTAGGGAGTGGAACAGGAACAGGGGGAAGAATAAAAGGTTTCAGTTTTCCATGAACTCTTCTTCAGGCAGAACAAGAACAGAATGAGGTGAAGGCATTTAAATTCACAACTTGTAGCCAAAACCATTTGATAAACAAATGGAAACACTTCTGGTCCTTCAGCATATCACATAGTCACCAAGAATGGTTTAAATAGTGGCAGATTTTCACATATATATCCATGGCCCCTTAGGAATCAAAGTTTCCACTTAATCTATTGTTTGGAGAATTCATTATGACAAAATACTTCAGTGTACTGCATGAAAGGATGGTAATCATGATACTGAACCTCTTTCTCTCAAATGAACATAGAACACCTTCTCTGCCCCCTCCCAACAGTTGTGAAGGCAATTGGGAATATTATACTTTGGAAACAAGTACGTTTTTTAAATGTCTCCTGAAGTCAGTGTCATTGCTGGCCAGTAGGTATTCAGGGAGAAGTCATACCATACAGCATAACACCACCTTGAGACTGTAATCCTATTCCCAACCAGAGCTTGAAAAAGTTACTTTTTAAGAATATGACTCCAAGAATCAGCCAGCCCACATGACTACTTTCTGGACTACAAGTCCCCAAATCCCTCAAAAAAAACCCCACCCAGCTCCAGACTGAGTGATTCTAGGAAAAGAAAGATAACATATGTAAGCTTTGGACACTTTTACCTGGAATAAGCTTTATTGGACTCAGTGTTAAGTTTACAGCACAGTGGCTGATCTTTAGCATTTTGTGACTTCTTTGTCCTCATTAGCTCACAACATAATACCTAGAAATGTGCTGTAGCTCAGCATTGCAGGGTAATTTATGTACTTTCATTTACCTTTCCATGAAGCTCACCAAAGCCTCAAAATAAAAGAACAGTAATACCGTAAAAATTTGTAATGAAACTATGACTTAAATGTTAAATCAACATGAAAAACATTTCATTAAGATTCAGATTCAGACATGTGTACATGGGGAGGAGACAGAAGCAACTTTTCCAGAAGATGGGTGGCCTTTCTAACTGAGCTGAATTGTGGTGTGAGGAAGAGGAGTGATCCCCAAAATACTGGAGAGAGGGAGCTTCTACAAGTGGAACCTTTCAGCTGGCAGAAAGCTGAAAGGCCAGACTGAAAAGATAACTCAACACCTTTTTGCAAAGCTGAGAAAGTGAGAGCTAATTATCAAGTGTTTCTATCAAGTATTTTTGATGCATTGTTCTCTATGTTTGAAAACCTAGACCTACCCCCTAGTTGATCATTAATAGTTTAAATCAAGCACATGTCTAAATATTGTTTACTTGAAGAGGCTGTTACTGATAGAATGAGCACAGACATGAGTGTGTGTTATGGGGTGGGGGTGGCAAGAACAAAGAAGACTATTTCAATCCTTTGATAGAAAATCAGAAAGAGCTTTTCAGGGCATCTCATAGGTTTGGGAAAGAACTCACTTATTAAGTTATCTAGAAAATGTTGCTGATAATTTAAGTTCTAGGTTTGGATTACTCACTTAATTTTGAGTAGGCGTGTATAGGATGGCATTGTATTTTCTAGGAAACTAAATCATTTCCTCCTTTATGATCTAGCAAGTAGCACTGGGCCATTTTCCCCAGTCTTTCCATAAAGGCTGAGAACCAAACTAGGTATGAGACATCCTTTATAGTATCTTTTGATTCCCCCCCCCCCCTTTGGTGTGAAAGCAATTGCAGCAGGAGGAGAGAGTTGGGCTGGGTCTGCAAGGAGAAAGCTAAGTAGGAAACAATTACTTGTGGAATTATAGTTCTCCAAATCACCCAGCCTGCATAGTCAGTGGCCAAACTGGCTGGGGGATTCTGGGAATTGTAATCTGAAAAGTTAATTTTCCCTGCTCTGAGTCCTCGTGCTATTTCTAAAATTGTGATCCTTTCCCGAGTATGATATGGAGCGGCATCTCCCCTTTTCCCTCTGCAGCTCATAACACCTTGGGGTATGAATCTCAGATAGGAATTGGCCAGTCATGTCAGTGACAGTGTGTACAGTTTGCATAAAGAAAGTCCCAGGTTCAATCTCGACTTGGTAAAATGGGAAATCTATTGGGCTCTGACTGAAGGCCAGAGCAGATGGGCAGGAAAAAGCATCGTGAACCTGGGTTTTCTGAAAATGGGTCAAGACCCTGCTGTTCACACGCCTGCTCCCAAGGCAGGCCAAAAACCCATGGGCTGTCTGACCATGTGGTGTCAAGCTGCGCTGTGTGTTTTTGTTGTTCTTGCCTCCCCACCATGCATGTGCACCATTGCACAAACACACCGCCTGTGACCCAGTTGTCTCCTTCCTGCCCAGATGCCATCCCATTGTAGGCCCACCTATATGATCGGGCAGACAGACGCATCTACAATGCATTGTTGGTGCATCGGTGTGTTGAGTAATACATTGGCAAAGCACAATCATGGAGGACTCCCATGTGTGCCCCCTTCACCCCATGCCCCCCTGTTGGACTTCTGGTTCGTGTACATTGTAATTACAACCATGCATTATTGGTGATCATTTTTTTGCTTTGCTGTAGTCCCATGGTGTCACCAGGCTGTTATATGCCAGTGCGATGATGTGCATTTTCCAGCTTGAGTCAGAGTATCCCAGTTTCTTTCTAAGCTGGTTTTTAACACTGGAGCATGGCTTTATATCTATTTCCTCCTGGTTTCACCTCGTGTGTTGTCTTAACAGCCAGGCTTCAAAGCTGTCAGAAACGGCTTTATGCAGGTGCAGATGACCCCTGAAAGTGATCTCCAGGATACCAGGCAGTGACGTTTTCTCTCACCTACTCCTTTATTCTTTTGAGTAGAAATGCCAGAGACTAAACCTGGGGCCTTCTGGATGTAAACTATGTGCTCTTTAAAATGATGTAAATTCCTTTACCATAGAAGTGGGAATCATGTGACTTCCCAGATGTAGGACTACAACTGCCAGCATTCCTTACCCTCTACTAAGCTCAATACTGGGTAGTTATCTGACTGGTCAGACTGTAAAATGGAACACTGACTTAAGGGCTAGGAAAAGTAACATTTGAGACTACAACTCCAAGAATCCTGCACCCAGCAAGGCTAGGAGCCATTCTGGTTGGGGAGTTCTCAGGAGGCCAAACATTTCCAAGCTCTTTATGAGGTTCCCTTGGGGCATTGACCCGAGGCGGCTCTCAGACACACACACAATGTTAAAAAACATTCCAGTAAAATTTGAAGCATCCAAAAGTAATCTAAAAACATTACATGCAAATATACAAAAGGTAAAAGACATGACTAAAGCACTCATGCTTGAAGGGGTGCCACATTGAGGATGGAGCAAGCTTGTTTTCTGCTGCTGCAGTGAACAGGACCAAGAGCAATGGATGCAAGCTACTTTTTTGCTTTGCTGCAGTCCCATAGTGGCACCAGGCTGTTATATGCCGGTGCGATGATGTGCATTTTCCAGCTTGAGTCAGAGTATCCCAGCTTCTTTCTGATCTGGTTTTTAACACTGGAGGAACTTCCTGACAGTAAGAGCTATTTGGCAGTGGAACAGACTTCCTCGGAGGGTGGTGGAGTCTCCTTCTTTGGAGGTCTTTAAACAGAGGCTGGATGGCCATCTGTTGGGGGTGCCTTGTTTGAGAGTTCCTGCATGGCAGAATAGGGTTGGACTGGGTGGCCCTTGGGGGTATCTTCCAACTCTAGGACTCTATGATAAGTTCAGTGGATTTCTCATTTAAAAACAACAACATCCAAGGACTTTGGCTCCAACCATGTACAGTAAGGCCCCGTTTATGCAAGGGATAAGTTCCAGGATCATTTGTGTAGAACTTCAGATAATTGTGAACCCTGTTTTTTCTGTCTGAAATGCGCAATGTCTTGGGCATCTGGCAGAAACATACCATAAAATCATCTGGAGGACCTAGAAATGCTAGGTCCTCTAGCAGGATTCTGTGGTAAGTGTGAGGGACTTGCAGCTCTTCCCAGATAAGTGAAACGATGGTCCAAAATACACTGCAGAAATAATTCAGTTGGAGACCATTTTAACTGCCCTGGTTCAGTGCAAGGGAATTCTGGGAACTGTAGTTTGTTGTGTGGCACCAGAGCTCTCTGACAAAAAATGTTAAATGTCTCATAAAACTGCAGTTCCCTAAACTCATTGAGCCTAGCAGTTAAAGCTTTCTCAAACTGGATTATTCCCGCAGTGTGTTTTGGACCTATATTAGACAAATCTGTGTTAAATAGGGTCTTACAGTACTGCTTTCTTATCCTGTACTTCACCAAGCAGAAGTCCCGTGGAATTCAGTGAGGCTTATATCTGAGTGGGCACATAATAAGATTGCCATATCAGTGCTGTATTTGAGAAAATGTCTGGAGCCAGCTGTGTTCCAGGAAGCCTTTAACTTATGCTTTCACATCAAGTATGTCTGTTCTTTATCTCTAGTGTCATCTGTTTGCCTCAACAAGGGCACTTGCCATTTGCAAATTAGCAAGGAGCTAAATTGAATTCCATCAGCAAATAAAATTAGGAGATAGCTATAAAGTGATTTCCCCCCTCCCCTGGGATGTGCTCTTGCATTAATAAACCAGCAGAAATTCATGTATGTCTGGAGGACTATTCTTCCCTCACCATTGTACTCTTGGATATTTAATCAAAATCTTAAACTAATTGAAACTGAAGACATGCTGTCCTAAGAAAAAGAGTCTCACCTTTAGGCTCATGATCAGGAGTCAAAAAAAAAATTGTCATGGTGAAAGTAGAAAAACACAACTATAAACCACCAAAAATTCCTAATATATGAAAACTACTGAATAACAGTACACAACGTACAAAGTAGAAATTATAACTACTGAATAACAGTACACAACGTACAAAGTAGCAATTGTCATAAGTTCATAGAACAGTTTTAATTTTCAATATTGCAGTTTTATTGGAATTCACGAAAAAGTCCTTATTCTTTATTCTGTTGGCAAAAATGCTGAAACAGGGCCTTTGCAGACAGCACAAAGCGCCTTCTTGGAAGCAAGGAAGGGGAGGGGCAGCCTCACATTGGGTGCCCAAACCCCTTCCTGAGGACGTCATTGGAGCGCCTGCCATTCCACACGGCGGGCGCTCCAATGACGTCCTACCAGCTCAGCATCCAGACACACAGAGCCGGAAGAGACGCCAAAGAGGCGCACACCGACTCTTCTGGCACCCTTTCCGCACCTTGCAGAAGGAGCGCTATTTTAGCCCTCCTTCTAGGGCCAGGAAAGGAGTGGATTGGTGTGGGGCAGCCTCAGTCCCAATCCGCGGCTTCTCTGGGCGGCCCACGGCCACCCGTCTGCAGAGACCCACAGATCAACAACAGCTGTGTAAATCGTATGTCATGGTAGGAATGCAAACTTGTTGATTTGAAATCCTTGTAGTAAACTATAGAGTTAGATCATAACTGATGTCGTAAATCATAGGCTCATAGGTCATAGGACAACCATGCCGGAAATTTATAGTCTCGGTTTCATCTTTATGACTACCTCAACTACAATATTATAATCATATAAATAAAGCATCCAATGTAGCAGCACGCTCAAACTGTTTGGAATGGCATCCTCTGAGGATAAGGGAGTGTGACAATGGGTTTCCATGTCTGAGCAGGGATTTCAACCCTGGTCTCCCAAAGTCCTATACCAGCATTCAAACTACTTCACCATACTTGGCCTACTCTTCTTAAAACCTTCAAATCAAATGACACAACAGAAGGGCCTACCAAGATTTTATGGTCAAAATAAATGCTTTCCTGTCTGGAGCCAAGAGAAGGAGTCAGGCCCAATTCTTGCCTGGCACTTGCCACTTTACATTATACCAGGCCAACCCTCTGGTCCTTTTATCTCTTCTGACTGACAGCAACTCTCTAGAGTTTCAGACAGGGGGCTTTCTGTACCCTACCTGAGAATGGTGGGGACTGAACTCAGGTATTACTCTACCACTCCCTATGGAAGGGTCTGGGTGCAGCCATTAGCCTCCAGAACCTATGGAAAGCCACATGGCACTTCCACTGTTTAAAGCAGCAAAATCCTGAGATGCATTAATTTCAGCTACTGGCAGTAGTTTCCTGATAGGACACAACTTAATGCAGAGCTTGACAAATGTAGCCCTCCAGATTTGGTACCTACAGTTTCTTTCATCTCTTACTAGATCTAATGGGAAGTTGAGGAAGGCTTGATGTGTGGACAGCTATATGCCAGCATTTCAGTGGTACTTATCCTAGGACCCTCCAGATATTTTGGACATCAGCTCTCTTCACCACTGGGCATGTGGCTATATTGGCTGGGAATAACGGGAGCTGCAGTCCTAAATATCTGGATGGTGCTATAATGCCTATTCCTGCTATAGCCTCCTGGTTTTTGCTACCTTCTGCTAGTGAAAACGCTAATATTTAAAACACATAGTTGCAAATTAATCTATATTGCCTAGTCTATTTTGTCTTAGTCTATTTTGGAAGTATATCAGTCAGAGCAGCCTGTGCAGAAATAGGTGCTGCCACCAGAATAAAATAAAAAACAGACAGCCACCCTTATTGGCTTCTTCCAATAATCCAGTGACATATGTTAACCTGAGCGAGGCTGAAGTTATCAAATTATCCAAAAGGCATTGGAATCTGGGCTTGCAGGTCCTGGTCTAATACTCTTGTCTTACACAGTGGATTCTTAGTATCTGCTGCAGTTTGGTTCCAAGACCCCCCATGAATAACAATCCATGGATGCTCAAGTCCCATTAAATACAATGGCATAGTAAAATGGTGTTACTTATGTAAAATGGCAAAATCAAGGTTTGCTTTTTGAAATTTATATTTGTTTAATATATTTGCAAACAGTGGATGCTTGAATCCGTGGATAAAAAAGCTGTGGACACAGAGAGCTGATTGTACTCGTAAGTGCCAGCACCAAGGGCCAGTGTGAGGTAGTAGTAAAACGTTGGAATATAAATGGGGAGACTCAGATTCAGGTTATCAACCATAAAGCTCACCAAGTGACCTTGGACTAGTCATTCTCTCAGCCTAACCTACCTCAAAGGGTTGCTGTGAAGATAAACATGGGTTAAAGGAGAACCACAAATGTCACCTTGCTCAGTGACTGCTCTGCTTTTCCTCAGGATCACAGTTCTAGCACAACGTTTCTATGGAGTTTTCCTTGAAAATTTTCTGGATTCCTTCCTCTTCTGGTCACATGCTACAACACACACAGCATTGTTGATCCCCTCTGAATCAAGGAAGTGTTTTGATACTGATAGAAATCATTCTGGGAATAAATGTGGTAGCTATTGTTATAGCATGCTTAGCCCTCAAATGAACTTTCTTAGTAAATGAACAGTTTAAAGCAGAGTTGAGGTCCTCTATTTCTTTCAAGAATCTTCAGGGATGCCAGCATGTTTTTGTATTGCCAAATTGCTACTAGTCAGTCAGTGCTCTGAACACCTAAGTAAGAATACAGCTGATCCTTTGAGACTCAAGACTCTTCCAGATTGGTCCAAACTATGAGTTCTCACAGTCATGGCTCCTTGGATTTTTGCCTGGTTTTGTTGGCTGTTTATTCCATCCTTTTGCTGAGCTGTTTGCAGCAATTTCTTTGATTTGCGCTTGATCTCTTCCAAAAAGTGTTTGTTAAAAACAACAACAGGGCATGGTTTGCTGAGGGCAAATCTTCTTCCTGAATTTTTTTAAAAATTAAGTTATAGTACAAAAGTACAATTTCACTAATGCACTATAACTCTTTTAAAAAGAAGAGACAGAAATGTATTGTTTTAATATATCTCAATTAAAAAAGAGCCCCCCCCCCCCACGAGAATGGGAGTCAAACATTTTAGCTGGTGCCAAGAATTGCCAGAAAGCAGTCCTGGACAAACAAAATGTCATTTGGATATTTTGAAAAACTTCCAAGAACTACAGCCACAAATACAGCAGCTTCTTCATATTTCTATCCTGACTGGAAGAGCCCTAAATTAATTATTCATTTATTATTTCTGGAAACATTTTAAAGCTGTCCTTCGTCCTTACAGATACCAGGATGCTGTACTTATGCAGTTAAAATGCTGAATTATAATTATACAATTAAAAGCTCTAAACCATGTCACCAAAACGAAGAAGCTGTAAAGGCTATAAAACATTCTGTAGTCAGGGTGAGGCAAGTGAGAAAGTTCTCTTCCTTGTTGACACATATTGACACATACAATTGTACCCAGGATACTTGTAGAAGAGTCTTTCCCAGTTATGATAAATCAGAAGCAGGTCACATGTAAGTCTTATTAACATGTGCAAAGTTTTTTGATTCCTATTGAAGTTTGTGGAGTTGAAATAGTGACTCCCCAACTTCTTTGATTCCCTGAACATGCTGGTGCTCTTGCAGTTCTTTTCTTTAGACTTGTAAACCTGTTGTAGGATCAGGAAACAGCCTCTTATAGGGAAGAGTCTGAGCCCTCTCAAGACTGCACTGCCTCACTTTCTGGGAATCAAACTGATGGAGTCTCTCATAAAAAACAAAACAAAGCCGGTTGCAGGGGGAAATGGTTTGGGTCCCACTGTTTCAGTTTAAAAGTTGCATAGCAGAAGAGGATGGAAGATATAGAAAACTACACAAATGAACAAAACATTTTACTGCCGTCTCTTAGAAGCAGCCAATAAATACAAGACCAGTTTTGCAAGCTTCCTACACGGAAGGAGAAAAATATAGTGAGTGGGAGAGGTATAACTGCTAGTTAAGAGTTCCTGGGTGAGAATGCTAGGTATAAGTTTTGATCACTGCAGTCTGGAATTAACTTAGTACAGTCAATGTTTATTAGTTGTAACCTGCCCCCTAGTGGCTAACGCAAGGACATAGCTGCCTCCACATGCTTAAGGAACTGGCATTGCTACCAAGGGAAACCTGGCTAGCTAAGGTAATTCTGAATAACTCCTTTTAGAACCCAGTCTTTCCAGCCATTGTGGTTTCCTGCCTATGGAAAAATCAGCTAATCATAAGTAGGACTGGCTTTCCATAAGGTAAATTTATAGTATAGTTTCTGGGTTTTCCCTTTCTCCTCCTTTTTCTTTTCTACGCTGTGTATGTACTGCTGCAGATTTAGCCAGGAGTCATCCAGGTTTTTTTTCCCTCCAAGCTGCAGAAGAATTGAAAGCCTGCCTCAAGCCCTATTACTTCCAACATTCAAAAGATTAGTTAAGAGCTTTCCTTGTTTAGGTGAGTGACTCACTGTAGTGAGAGTGATAGAGACTTCTAACTTTTGCATGAGCCTTTGATCAAGCCTTAGCTTTTTCCTCAAAGCAGCTTATCCTGTGGGAGATTCAAGGTACCTATCTATAGGATCTGCCTACCCCGCTACCCTGAGCTGACAATAGAATTCAATTACTCTTTTTTTGGCACAGCAGTCCAAAAATAACTATTCTGAACATTATTCAAAATAATGTAGGTCAAATGTGCTCAGGCCTGTTAGATCAATGTTTGGCAAAAGAAAAACAGAGAAAAGTAGCTTCACATTTGGGCTGTGAGGGTTGGCTTCATTTGGATTCCCAAGGGCTACTGATTCAATGTCCTGGCAGAACTAATTAACTCCACCAAAATACTTTTGGAAGATATGCTTAAATGACTTAAGAAGGTCCTCCTTAGAGATGCCTGGTCATAGTAGCTGCTCTACCACAAGGCACAACAGTCCTTTGGGAGAAGATTGTACGCGGCTGCCCAAAATGCAAATATTTCTTTATAGTGTCAAAGCCTGTAAGCTGTGCTAACAGTCAGTGCCCCCCATCTTGTCTTTCTTAAAGGAAATAGTGAAGGAAAGCAATGTTCAGTTTTATAGAATTTGGACTCTGTTCCATGACACTGAAAGCCCACCCATTCCTTCTATAGAGCACTTACTCATTTTGTTTCTATCTTCTTCAAATGAGCTTACAGAGGTATCTGTGGGCCTTTGCAGACTGCCAGAAATAGTGCAAATTGAGTCCACTTTAAGGGTTAAGGTTAGTGCTAGGGAATCATGGGAATTGTTTTTTTTTCTGAGACATTGAACTTTGTCAGAGAGCTCTGGTGCCACAATAAAATACAGTTCCCATGATACCCTAACCCTTAAAGTGGACTCAATTTGCACTATTTCTAGCAGTCTGCAAAGGCCCTATGTCTGTCTTGCTCCCTACTGTATGTTTACAACAACCCTATGGAGCAGGATAAAACCTGAGAGAGACTGAGGGCCTTTACAGACTGCCAGAAATAATGCAGCTTGAGGCCACTTCAACTGTCCTGGCTCAGTGCTAAGGAATCATGGGAACTGTAGTTTATTGTGGTGCCAGAGCTCTCAGTTTACCAGAAAAAAAATACAATTCCCATGATTCCCTAGCACTGAGCCAGGGCAGTTAAATTGGACTCAAGCTGCATTATTTCTGGCAGTCTGTAAAGACCCTGAGTTTTCATGATTCAGTGGAGACTTGATCCTGAACTCTATGACACTGTTAAATATTCTAACCACTACATCACACTTGACAAAGTTACAGAACATAAAGGTAATCCAGCATCTACAGTAACCAACCAGGCACCTGTTAGAAAGTCTGCAAACAGAACATGAGGCTGATAGCTCTCTCTGGATGATATTCAGAAGCATATTGTCTATAAGTTTGGAGGTAGCATAGAACAAAATGAAGGACACACGGAATGAAGAGCCATATGAAGATGAACCCCAAATTCTAAAAAGTGAGGTGGAAACTGCAATAAGAAAAACAAATCACCAATCCACACTGACAGAGTCAATTCTAGTGCTAACCACCATTATGTCAACAGATAAGGAATACAAAACGATGGCCAGCAGTTTGGAAGTGATCAATGTACATCCCCATCCACAAAAAGGAAGACACAAGACTGCAGCAACTGTAGGACTATAGCA
>CM034706.1:98757477-98771241 GCA_020142125.1 Phrynosoma platyrhinos
CCCCCCCCCCAATCCCTCAAGCTCTGCATTTTAGCACTGATTACAAACTGCACAATCTGAAATGGAGATAAAAGTTCCTGGTGTGTCCTGATTGTACAGGGTAGTGTTCATAATGGGAAAATGGTAAAGGTTCATGTTTTAGCTGAAATAAAAACGTTTGCTGGAAGTTTTTGCTAAAAGGGTCCTGGAGATATTGGCACTTCACCACTCTGCATCATCCACCAGTGGGATAGTGGAAAAAGACTAAAAAAATAGAATCAACAGTGTCACAATTTGTACTTAATTAGTTTAATCCAGTTTTAATGGGGTGGGAGGGTTATAGTTGGGTTGAGGGAATGTTTTTAAACTGTTTTTGTTTTAAATATGTTGTAACCTGCCCCAGTTGCCGAGCAGAGGGGCAGGCTATAAATAAAACCTATTATTATTATTATTATTATTATTATTATTATTATTATTATTATTATTACTCTGCTCCAGATACCATTAACATTTGATACAAATGTACAGGTGGGCACACACACACACAGAGGATGAAAACATCTAGAGGATCATTTGATTGCAGCTTTCTCTTCTTCAGCCATACCAAGCCAAAATTATTCATTTCCACTTGGTAAAACCCTGCAGATTTGCATCAAGCACTGTTGGGAGAAGGAGTCTATGTGTGGATTCCTGTTTGTTTTCAGTCAGCTGCACTGTAGCAAAAATGTTTTCACACGCCCCAATTACTTACTACACTTCTTCTTTGAATATGACATTTCCCAAAGGGAGAAGGATTAACATCTGAAGGGGAAAGTACAGCTAAAAATCCAAGTCTTGGAGAAATCAATACCATGTATATATTCAAATCCCCAGCTTCTGGCTGGGTTATGATCCAAGCCATGCAAAACAAGGAGTTTCTCACACACTGTTTAATTGTTTGTGCCTGCTGGAACAGACAAGGCAAGAAAGGAAGATACATGGAAGGTGAAAAGAGGAAGGCAAAACTGAGGCACCTCTCTCAATTTTTAGTAGTTTTTTTTTGTCTATTTGATAAACTTTGGATGGTATACGAAATAATGGCCTGAATCCAATTGTTAGTTTCTACTAGAGTAGTCCGACTAGATCGATGGAACTTACATCTGTTTTGCTATACCAAGTTCTCACCGATTTAATGGTTCTACTCTTGTTGGTGCTAGCAACATTTATCAGCCTGATCAATGAACTGTAAATGTGTGAAACGCGTGATATATTTTAAACATGAGAAGGGATTCTTCTGTTGTGATTGTTTTATTAGCCAGATTATGTCACTGAACATTCACAAAGTAGGAAATGCTTCCCTTTCGGCCCTCCTAGTACCATGGGTGAAACTGAGGAAGAGATTTTAAACAGAGAGAGTTATAGTGCTAGATTATCTCTTTTAACAAACAGGAAGTACATCAACTCCAACTGCTGTAAACTATGGTTTCCATCGTCCCTCCCTAATGCCAAGATGGCTGGAGCTGACAGGAAACAGAATCCAGCATCATCTGGAGGTTTATGGGTTCACCCTTTTCAAGCATCACAAGTAAGAGCTGCAGAATATATCCTTGTGTAACTCTTAAACAAGCAAGTTAGATCAGTGTATTTAATATTTTCTATATATATATATATATATATATATATCTGTCAAAAATGTTTTGTGAATACAGAATACAGATTGGCATCCACTAAATCCCTTCTTAAGACATAGCTCTCATTCCTATCTGCCTGATGTTTTTGCTTTTTGGACAAAACAGCAGAGATTCCTCACTGCTTTTCGCCTTCATGCTAGGTTACCCTATTAAAAGGGACTATAGTAAGTACCAAAGGATAAGGCATCCTCTCTTTTGTTCGGTGCTGTCATCCTGTTCTGGACAGGTTTTCTTGAAAGAAAAGCCCTTATCTCTCTTCTGCCTTAAGCACCATTCTCAATTCCAACCTATTGTGGCTGAAGAGTGAGCAAGAAGGGCAACAAAAGAATAATATTGGGGGAAGAGGACAAAGCTAAGTGCTTCTGTTCCGTTACAACTCCAGTCTCAGCTGCATCTTAAAACTTGTGCAAGATGATGGCAAGGAATTCAGCTTAGATCACAAATGTGGAAAGGAAAGCAACCTGCAGATCATACCGTGCTGCATCCCCACTATCTTCAACAACCCAGTTTCTTACTTCTGTGATAATGGCCTTATGCTGTTTGATCCTCCTTAGTTCTTCTTCGCAGCTCATCATGTAAGACCTGGATAAAGGCAGCGGTTTCCCGTTCCTGCAGAGAACGGATTGGCACTTCCCCACATTTGCAGAGGTTAAGGTGAAGCATCCACCAGGATCTATTGGATCGTGTTTTATATGGCAAAGGACAGCAGAGCCTCCAAGCTTCTGTCCAGCAGTTCCAAGTTTCCTAAAATTTCAAGAGAACACCATTGGATCTGTTGAGGATTAAAGCAGGTAGAGAAGCACAAAACCCACAAACAACTAGAATTAAGTTCAATTTAAGCATACATTTTCAAGATTCAGAAGAAAAAGTGGGGAACCCTTTGTTCAAAAAGTGAAAATGTACATGCCATGAGTCCCATGCAGAAGTCAAATGTGCTAGAACTCAACTACAATACACTCTCATCAGTGAGCCCTCAATTAAATTGTGGAAGGCACCACAGCTCAATGAGAGAATACATGCAATAATTACATCTTGGATGGGGTTCTTGGCACCCCCATTTAAAAGGATAAGAGAGAAGGCAATAGGGAAAAATGTCTACCTGAGACGCTAGAGAGCTGGGGTCAGTCAGAACAAACAGCCTCCCTCAGCCTAGTGTCCCCAAGTATGTTGAACGATGGATCTCCCATCATTCCCAGCCAGAATCAGCCCTGGTGGCGCAGTGGTTAAATGCCTGTCCTGCAGCCACTCACTCATAGACCACAAGGTTGCGAGTTCAATACCAGCCATGGCTGAGGCTCGACTCAGGCCTGCATCCTTCCGAGGTCGCTAAAATGAGTACCCAACTGTTGGGGGGCAATCAGCTCACAGTTGTAAACCGCTTAGACATCTCATAGCGCGATATGAAGTGGTATATAAATGAAGCTGCTTTGCTTGCTTTGCTTTGTATGGGGATGATAGGAATTGTAATTCAATCTATCTGTGGTTTGGGGTACCAGGTTGGGGAGGGCTAAAACAGAAAACCTGAGTCTACAGGAACAGATATTCTGACTCGGCATATACACTCCTTTAATATGGAAAACAAATTTGGAAAGGCACCTCATCCAAGCTATTTGTAAACTGATACCACCATGTTTTTCTGTACCACCATGACACTGGGGAGGGAGAGAAGGTGCCTCACACCTCTCACTTTTGGAGGGGGATCCTGAGGGTAAAATGTTGCTTGGCAGTAATTCTAGTTTTATGTGCCCCTTTTTACAGCTACAAAAGGTGACAAATATTTCTAAAGGTAGAGAGGAAAGGAGGTCTTGATGTATAAACCAGAGAGAATCCTTGGATCAACATTTGTGAGCTGACATGATACCCAGATTGTTATTAAAATCACACATTAATCACATCCTTTTAATTTTTACACATTTCCTAAAATGAGGTCTTTCTAAGTCATCTCAGGATTGTCAAACCTATATAAACAAGCACATGAAAGCATTTCTTCTTTTTTTCTTTTTTCCTCCCTAAAGCCACTTCAGGCTGCAATTTAAACAATTTGTCTTCAATGAATCAGTCAGGAATAATACTTGGATGAGCTGCAATGCAGTTAGGCAATTGTCAATAAAGTTACTCACATATGATATATCTATATATAGAAAGGCCATTTTTCATCCTTTCTGGAGGGTTTTTTTTTGGGGGGGGGGAAGAGATAGGAAGAAGCATATGACATTTATCTTTTTAATGTTTTAAAAGCCCTTCAGATTAAACTCTGGAAAATTTACAGATAAAGCAGGCTATGACAAATAGCATTTGAACACACAGATATATATATTGCTGCCAACTGATTTTGATCTACAGTGGAAGCACATGGGAAAGGCAGGAGCAAGATTATGATTATTACTGGCAAAATGTTTTTCAGCTTCTCCTTGGTGGTTCAGTTATGGGCACTAAGAACTGGAGCATTAAAGAAAGAATGTGGCTTTACAGCTTTCCTCAAACTGCCCCTCGCAATATATGGGATGCAAAATCCCATCAGCAATAGTTCTCAGGGCTGAGATTGATAAGGGTTGCAATCCAAGATGTCTGAAAGAAGGCTGTATTGTTCTCCCAGCTATGGAAAAATGCTGCATTTGAACACTGCTTTGTTCAGACCAGCTATGTCCTATTGGTCTGAAAGTGGTCTGGAATACACTGCAGAACTGCCCTGATGTTTACATCTGAAAGGTTGAGGAATGGCAGCCCAACCTTGCTGAGAGGCATCCTGCTTACTCCTGTTCTTTCCTGAAGCATGAACCACAGGGGAGTACTCCAGCTAGGGCAATGGAGAAGTTTCAAGGCTTCCTCAGAGGAGAGTGTGAAAAAAGTTCCTTTAACATTCTGACTATCTGAAGGAGGAAGCCAATGGACTGCCGTCAATTAGAAGGGCCTAAAAAGGCCCAACACTTCACCTCTCACAGAGGCCAAGATTCAACCATGCAGATTTAAGGTCAGGGCAAAGACACAATGGCTCCTATGAACAGTGCTCCACGTAGCTCCTTTATAGAACTGTTTTCTATGCAGTAGCTTTTGGGCACAACCTCTAACATTTCTTTTTTTTAAAAAATTCCAGGTAACAGGTGATGCTCAAGACCACAGAGAGCTGTTGCAAGTCAGAGAGTACAACATATCAGCCTTTACAAACCAACAGTCTAACTCAATAAAACTGAAAGCCTGCCATTGAGAAACAGAGCATAAAAATTACATCGATGGAACTACACTACATCTCTCTTCTCCCTTCCTGCAGGACTTACCTTTTAGCTGCTACAGCCCCCATTCTATGGCCATTTAGTGGCATCATCCAATGAGATCTCCAGAGAATGTTAGCATTTTGCACATGGCTATAGGAAGATAACTACTCTTTTTCCCATGTGGTTCATATTTCAGGAAGATAACTACTCTTTTTCACATACTGCCTGCTAAATGGCTGTGGAGCGGAGGCTGCGGTAGCTACATGGGAGCCCTTTGGTCATTGCATGAGGTCAGTAGAGAAATTCAACCTAGACAATGACCAAAAAAAGACTCACCGTGCCATAAATAGGACTTCTGCTATCTTCAAACTACTAACATGAGAAGTTTTACATGTTTTCATATTTGTTACATACTGTCAAGATGGCTCTGACTTCTGACAACATTTTGGATGAGAGACCTTCAAGATACCCCAGGGCTATGGCTTCCTTGTTCTATCCAACTGTAATGTCATCTTCCTGTTTTCCTACTGCCTTCCACTTTACTGAGCATTACTGATTTTCCCAATGAACCATTTTCTCTTGTGATATGTTCACAGTAGACAGCCTCAGTTTAGTTATCTTGACTTCTAGTAGGCCCCATTTGCTCTAGAGCCCATTCATTTGTCTTTTTAGTAGTATATAGTAGTATACAGAACTCCCCGCCACCACCACATTTCAAATGAGTTGATTTTTCCTATCAGTTTTCTTCATTGTTTAATCTTTACATCCATACATAAGCTTATCAAATATGTAAGCACACTTACACTGTCCTATTAATGTGAGCAGGTTCTAAGCCATGTGTCACTCATACGTCTTCAGTACCTGCATCTATAAAGCAATCTATAAAACTGCATTTATATGCCTGTGCACCACCTAAAGACTAGCAGAAGCTACCAGTAGTGTCACTGTGGAGAAGGGGTTGTTGCTGACGGTAGAGGTAGCTGTCACATCTCAAATTAGCCCTTGAGAGGAACAAGTGACTAGTGGCTAGAAAAAAGGAATCAAACTGATTCAAATGGAGTTGATAGGGTATGTCTAGTGCAGGAGTAGGCAGCCTAAGGCCTCGGGGGGGGGGGGGGGGGGATGCGGCCCCCCGAGGCCTTTGAACCGGCCCCAGGCCGGTCCTGCCACTGCCGCCGCCGCCCGCCATGATGATATTGATTATTGTTGTTATTACTTGTTCTTGGGGTTTTCTTGGCAAAATCTCCACAGGGGGGTTGCCATGGCTTTTCTGGGGCTGAGAGAGTGTGCATGCATATTTTTAAATATTTTTTTAAAATTATATTTATTTAATTATTTTTGGTGCTTCGGCCCCCCAAATGTCTGAGGCACAGCAACCCGGCCCACGGCTCAAAAAGGTTGCCTACCCCTGGTCTAGTGTCATAAGAAAGACATGGACTGACTGATTTTAAAATACAGTACATGATTTTAAAAACAAATCGAAACTAACCTCTGCATTACAATAAACGTATTGATCATGTATTCCTCTTCGCTCTTGGTTTTCTGCAGCTCCTCTGCCAAGATGTCACTCATGGTACACTGCAAAAGGTAAGGTACTTCCACGTTGCGATCCCCATCAAAAACTCCATAGAGGGCCTCCCTGTTCTCACAGAAATTATTGGCAGAAAGAGCTGCCACACAGAGCCTGCAAGACAACAGTGCCAATTCAGCAAGAATGCAACTGCATGGCCATTTCCCACAAAGCGCTCTCTACCCCAGTGCAACCAAGTCTAACTCCCATTGCTCCTCACATTTTCTGGATCACGCACACAAATTGGTCAAATGTATAAATGTACTGGGGCTCAGAGAAATGCGTAGACTGAAACCAAGATGGAGAATTTGGATGGTTTTTCAGAAAATATGTAGCAACCTGTAAATTCCACTTGGAGGAAACACATGTTAAGGGGCCCCAAGTTAATTTGGTGTCAGATATAAAAATCAAATGGCATCTACCCTATTTTCTTTCCAATCTAATAAAACATCATTCCCATCCTCCCTAATTATGCAGCTGCCACACAGAGCCTTGGGGAAGAGCCAATCCTGCAGACACAGTAGTAATTTTCCTTTTTTTTTTTTTTGCATTACATAGAATGTATTGGTGTTTGGGTATTAAATGTTAAAGACACAAGATATATTAACATCTGGTTTAATTACAAAACACCTACAACCCAGAAGGCAAGAGAAGAAGCTTTGCTTGGCTGTGCTTCATCTGAATGCAATTATACTTTTGAATGTTAGCTCAGTCATTTTTCCGCCTTCCTTCAGTGGTTTGCTGAATATGCGGCAATGAACGAGAGAGATGGAAAGAGGACATTGTAGCTTAAATTGTATTTACCCTCTAGACCTCTACAAGAGCTGTCAGTGTTGCTCAGCATGATTATTATTGGGGCATTCCTCCTCTATTCAAAACCAGAGTGGCAAGCGTGTGTGTGTGTGTGTGTGTGTGTGTGTATTTTAAAAAGATCAACAGAGGACAATCATGCTAGTGGTTGACTTGTGTTTGAGAAAGCATAATGAAATAGCAGGGCAATTTTTAATAGAATAATAGCTGAATTAGCCTTCTTGAACATTTGTTTCCTTGAGATGTCAAGACCTTCTTCCATCTTCTTTCACAAATGTATACAACAGATTACAACCCACTCTCCACCATGTCTCCTCCAGCTAAATCTGTTTACTTATTTACCAAATCACAACTTCCGTCTACCAGACATCCCAGTCAATGTACAATTTTTTTTAAACCTAACATACATTCAACATATAGAGGAAAGAAACCCAAATAATAATTCCTCAATGGGCCTGTGCACAATGGCATTAAAATTAAAGTTAGTGACATAAAACAGCATCAAAAAGCGTAAAGAAATAGACTCATGTTTGCAGCCTATCGGATTCCCTTTGTGTGAGGAAGTGTTCAAAAATAGTGATGCTGCTAGTGAAATGGAGCTGTCTCAACCAACCAGCAAGGTCTAGTTTGCCTGGCAAACATGCAACAACCCACAATAGACTCTTCTAAAATAGCAAAAACCCATGCAAAACAACTTAGACCTTTGCCAAGACGCATTTCCTAAAATTCTAATTGTCAAATATGCATGCATTGTTCAAAGCAAAATATGCTATTTTAATAATAATATCCTATACACAGCTGGTTGGAAACCCCATTGATTTCTATAGGATTTACTTCCAGGATACATATTGAACATGATTATTTTTTCTTGTACGGAGAAGGCACACTCCATCCACAGCACTTTAAATTAGCAGAACATATATGTTTGGAGCACAGCACTCAGGTCTGGGACCTAATATAACCCCCAGTTATTTTATACCTCATAAAATTTAGTTTTCATTGGCATGTGCTGGCTAGGGGATTATGAGAGTTGCAGTCCAAAAAATTTCCAAGCTCTTTTAAAGAAAAAAAAAAACCTTTTCACACTTCTTCTGCTTGTAATACATTACTATAAAATAGATTGATTTTATGCTACTTTCTACTTTAACATCTGACAAAACACTCTGAATGTATCTTTGGGAGAATAAGCAGATCAGAGGACATACAGATGAAATTAAAAAAGTTACAGATGAATCAGTTTACAGAAATGACACCCAACAAATCATAAAAGAGCAGGACACCAAGCCAAGAGTTTTGGCCAGAATATGTATGGATAATGGAAGGGAACCAACATAGCTCAATTGCTGGGTTATATAGACAATCTACCCACAGCCTTGTTATTTGATATTGAGCAACTTTCTCCAAAGCAATTAACATCAAACCTTGCTTAGGCACTACTTAGAGAGATGAATATGAAATTTTGGGGACTGAACTAAGGTGACATGTATATCACTTAAAAGCTAGTCCCAATACTTCATGTTCACTCTTGTCATCTCTGATGAGTGGAAGGGATCCTTACAATCGTAATGCCCTCAGCCTGGGACTCTGCTATCATCCCCAGCCAGTACAGTGGTTAACCATCTTGGTTGAGGATGATAGGAGCATACTTGGGGGGGGGCATTGTTTTGGGAAAGGCTGTAGTAGACCTCTAGAAGGTTGTAGTAGACCTCTGCAATAAATGAATGGGAAACATTAGACTGAATAAGGTATGGAGTGCTCTATCCTGAATGCAAAACATGAATCTGAGAACACAAAGCATCTTCTGCTAATATTAAACACATTATGAACGCAAAAAATAGACATCATTTAAAAAATATTAATTGTACACAAATTATCACACATTGATGGATCTTCCATCATATACTCCTGGATTATTTGAACAGTTAGACCTTTTAGTGTGGGATCATATGAGCTAGTAAGATTAGTTTATGAATATATTCACTTATATTAGCATACACAACGAATAAGGAGGCACAGAGGCTGCATCTGAAGTTCAGTAATAATGCAGTTTGACATTGCTTTAACTGCCATGGCTCAATGCTATGGAATTCTGGGATTTTGTAGTTTGCTGTGGCACCAGAATTCTATGAAAGAGAAAGCTAAATATCTCACAAAACTACAAATCCCAGAATTCCATAACACTGAGCCATGACAGTTGAAGCAGTGTCAAACTGCATTATTTCTGCAGCGCAGATGCAGCCAGAAACATGTGTGTCTGTATGATCTGTCTTGTAGTCTATTACTTTCGTTTTATCCAGTCACGGGAAACAGGAAGGAGAGAATTCCTAAAGCTCCACAGGACTCTAGTCTCATCTCATGGTTCATCTATATCTGGTAAAGGTACTTCCCCTCCCCACCCTGCAAGATTTCATTATAGTTCTGAGGATGGCGGCATGAAGCTGAATAGCCTTTCTCTCCATAAGAAGAGCTTACTTGTTTTTAACTCCTGATGCTTCAGTATAACCATGGCTCCATACTGCTGGGGCTCCGGAAGCATCCCCGGCTGAAGGTTGGTCAATCTTGAAACAACGAATGTTGCTACAATGAGAAAGGAAAATCCACAAAAAGTTAATGCTTCACAGGTCATGTCAATAATCTCAATACATTTGGCTTTGTTTACATCATTCTAATTGCTGTACTTAGAAGTTATTTTAGATGGTTATATTTAGCACAGTAGCTATATGTCCCCATATATACAGAAGTGAAACCAATAGTCTTTATTTGCTTTTGCAAATGAGCTTGTATGAAAACAAAAATGACCAATTAGTTGCCAGGAGGCAAAATAGATAGATAAAAAAGGGAGTATATACAGGTGGCCCCACTCACCCTTTCTACACAGGCTGGATCATTTCCCCACCATTTCACTAGTTTTGAATATTCTCACACAGAATAAATTCTCTGGTGTTCAGCGGATGGCAGTATATAACCCTATCCTGTTCACTTATAACCTGGATTGTACAACAACCTTCTCCCAGTGCAAAATAAGCTTAGGACAACTTCATGGTTATCCTATCTTGTTGGTTGCTACTACCATTTGATAACCACACAGTCAGCAGGTTGCTATCAAGATCTCACTCTGTGTGCATGTGAATTCCAGTCTCCTTCAATGCCATATCTCCTTTTAAGCCAGAGTTTAGTGTAGTAGTTTTGCAAACGTTGATTTAGGATGCTGCTGCACTGCAGAATTAATACAGATTGACTCTGCTTTAAGTGTCATGGAATCTACTGATTTGTAGTTTGCTGTGGCAGCAGTGCGCTCTGACAAAGAAACTACAAATCTGACAAATCCCACAGTTCCATGGCATTGCACTATGGCAGTTAAAGCAGTGTCAAACTGCATTCATTCTGTAGTGTAGATGCAGCCTTAGAGATTTTAGAAGGGTTGGCATCACCACTCTCTTCTCTTTAAATTTTCCCTTTAAATCCTGTGCTAAACCACCAAGTCTTTATTTTTTCTTTTCTAAAATTCAGTAAGGTTTAAAGTGTTAAGGATTCTGAAAATACAGTTTTCTTAAAGAATAAATCCTCATAGACATCTGGGAGTGTACACACTCCAGACTGTAGCCAGAATGAGTCAGGGAGACAAAGTGTTCTCAAGGGGCATTTATATATATAGTCTATAATTTGTTTTGATAGTATTTAAGAGATTGCTTTTCTGCAAGTGAGTATCCCAAGCAGTTCAAATTAAAATCAATACGGCAAATCAATTAAAAGAGAAATCAATCATTAAAACCAGGGCTAAAATGGCACCAATAGAAAAGTTAAGATAAAGAGAAATTTCTGATTAAATGAACACTATTTTAACAGCTTGCTTGACCCAAGTAAAGAAATGGCTTCCACAGAGAGAAAGTTGCACAAAATGTGACATCTGGTGCAGCTGGTCTGTGGTCATTAGCAAGAGGATGAGGACTACAAAAACCCTCAGACTTTGACACCAACAACATCCATGCGTATATTCATCCTCTGCTGTTTAAAGTGGAGACAGTTTCCATTGTTTAGGTGCATTTCCAAAGAAACCTGATAACATGTTACATGCCCCTCCCAAAGCTAACACAGGCTAGGATTCAAAAGCTAGTGAAGCATTAGACCAAGATATGAATATGCTGAGAAAGGGCAAGAGAGACTTTCATCTGAGCTCACTGGTGTTTGCAGGTTTAACATAGTTATTTGTACATTTAAAAATGGATTAACTGGGATTTTCTGTTTCTCCACAGAAAGCACAACTTTAACCTTGAAACACAAAAACCGTGTCACTGGCCTTACTCCTTCCAATAAAGCCTCTAACCCCTTCCTCAGCCTATCTCCTTCCTCTATTATACATTCTCACACCTCCTCAATTGTCCATGATCAGTACTCTTTCTTCAGTATACGGTAACTAGGCTTGGGATAAGTTACTTTTTTGGTTCCTGCTCTCAGAATTCCTCCAGCCAACATGACAAGCCATGTTGGGTAGGGATCCCAGAAACTGGAATTTAAACAAAAACCTTCTCCAAGTTTTTATTGTAACCAATTTCATACTGTTCCTGCCCTTTCCAGAAAGCTATTATTACCCAAGAAGGATTTAACATTTGGTCTGGATGTTCAGGCATCTAAAAGAACAGAAAGCAGAGTATGGCTTTCAAAAGGACTTGCCAGATTTTGACAGATGGGAAGGGTGTGTGTATATGGCAGGAACCAGGGAAGAAAAGATCCAGGCAACTGTGTAACTGCTTCAAGCACTGGCATGTTGGCAAGGTTAGGTGTATCATAGTGCTTTTTAAAGAAACAGATGGGTGCAAATGCACAGAGAAAGAAATTGGGGCCTAGTGATCATTTCGTTTTCCCCAACGTTCGACCCTTAGGAGATGTCAGACTACAACTCCTATTTTCCCTGACCACTGGAGTAGATGATAGGAAATGTTCAGCAACACTTGGGAGCCCAAAGTTGGGAAAGGGTGTGCTCTGTCAAAATACATTTCTTAAAACCACCCTTCAGAAACAACAAACGCGCCCGTCTGAAACACCCCAAGCAACTAACTTTTACCCACAGAGTAACAAAAGACCACCAAAGCATTCCAGAGTTGGAAGAGGTTTAAGGGAAGGGAGCATCAGCCTCTCTCTCTTTCTCTTTCAATCCCCATTACCATTTCTTCCTTTCTATGGTGCCACCCACTCTCAAGAATGCCGCATAGCTTTTGTGCACCACAACAACACCCCATGTTCAATTGACCACCTCTCAAGGAACTGGGCTTGAAGTTAAAGGCCCATGAAATAGGGAGGTGATGCCTCTATCAAGGACATCCTGGTGATCCCAGTATCAGAAGGGCTGGTCCTCCTCAAGCTGCAGCCTGTTAAATTTTGCTTCACTGAACTTAAGAGGAGCCAGCCCCAGAAAAGCAAGCCAACTTCTACTCTACACAGGCATGCCTGGAGTTTTAGACTCCATCATGCAAGCACACGATAAAATACTATGCAAGAGCAAAGTCTGGCAAAACTACTTTGGGTTACTGTAACTTCTAGAATTCATTCACCAGTATGACCACTGGCCAGGATACCTGGAGAATTCTGGAAACTACAGTTATGAAAACTAATTTTCCTGAACTCCGTGCCAGATGGGAGTGTTGTTGTTGCTGTGTGCCTTCCAAGTCATTTACGCCTTATGGCGACCATATCATGGGATTTTCTTGGCAAGTTTCTTCAGTGGAGGTTTGCCATTTCCATCCTCTGAGGCTGAGAGAGTATGACTTGCCCAGTGGGTGGCATGGTTGAGCGGGATTCAAACCCTGGTTTCCAAAGTCCTAGTCCAATGCTCAAACCACTACACCACACTGGCTTTCCAAAATCTGCAACAACAGGCAATCATTACATGGCTTTACAAAACAAGTGGAAGATCTGAAGACAAACAGCTTAATGAACAAGCAGGAAGACTCTGTTCTTGCCAGCATTATTGTGGCAACTGTAATCCATACAGGGCATGTTTATACAAGTTGGCAAGGTGGCGCAAAGGCAACACAGAGGTTTACCAAGAATGAGGAAAGTGCTCTCCAGCACGTCTTTTAACAAAAGGAATAAAGGCAGATGTGAACTTGTTGACAGTTTCATCCTTTGGAACCTGCAGATAGGTTACGAGAGCCACGTAAGGCCAATGTTCAATTCCCGGGATCAGAGGGTTCATTGGAAGAGGTGAAGGAGGAAGAGAAGGAAGAATAATACTTCAGGACTATTTGACTGTGACACAGGAAAAGATTGTGCAATTCAAGAATATTAATTTTTAAAAAACCACAGCACTTATCTCTGCTGTGGCTATAAATGGCATTACTAAATTTCAGTGAAGGTGCACTTTGTCATGATTAAGTGCAATGTTAAGACTTTCCTGTATTTAAGAGGGTCAAAACCGGGGGTAGGCAACCTTTTTGAGCCGGGCCGGGTTGCTGTCCCTCATGACAATTGGGGGAGGCGAAGCACCATAAATAAATGAATAAATAAATAAATTTTAAAAATTAAA
>CM034706.1:98780739-98815026 GCA_020142125.1 Phrynosoma platyrhinos
CCACTTGAATCTCTGAGATCTCTCTCTTCATGTATTGTTGGAGTCTATGTTGCAGACTTTTGAGCATGATTTTGCTTGTGTGAGAGATCGCTGCTATGGTCCTATAGCTGCTGCTGTCTCATGTGTCTCCCTTTTTGTGGGTGGGGATGTATATTGATCGCTTCCAGTCTGTTGACCATAGTTTTGTTTTCCCTATATATTTATGTTGGTTAGCACTACAGTTGACTTTGTCAATGTAGACTGCAGCAGTTCAATTGGAATATCATCTGCTTCTGGTGATGTTTTTTGCTTATCTTTTGCTTACCTTCACCTTACCTTTATCTAAATATAGATAAGTACTAAATATGCCTTTATATATCTAGTACTAAAGTGGCAAGAAATGTCTGTGGGAAATGCAAGTGCTTCCATGAGCAAAGTCATCCAATGTAGTTAATGGGTTTGATCAAGACCAAAGTGTGGAAAAATTACTTTTGGGGACTGCAGCTCCCAGAATTTTGTAGGCAGTATGGCCACTGTCCAGGTAATTCTGGGAGCTGCTGTCCAAAAAGTAACCTTTCCAAGCTTTTACCCAAATTTATATGACAGAGCTGCTAAGAATCATACAATTTAAGCAGCAGCTTCTGAATACCTCAGAGGAGGCTACTGTATTGGGGGGGGGGGCATGAAAGCTCTGCAACATAAAGGTCTTCCCACATAGTTATCTACATTTGGCAACGGTGAATGGCTGCACCTCTAGCCTGAGCAAGAAAATTATTCAATATTGGGTCAACAACCATTTGACATATGATGTGTTAGTCTGGTTAGTTAGTTAAACTTTCCCCAATGTCTCTCTCTCTCTCTCTCTCTCACACACACACACACACACACACACACAGACATAGCCATGTTAGTCTGGATCAGTATACAAAGGAATGTTGTATCACCTTTGAAACTAACTGGAAGAAGTTGATAAAAGGGTTTTGTAGACTTATTTCTATGAAAGCTTATGCTATTAACTTCTCTCTCTCTGTCTCCAAAATGTTACATGATCCCCCTTCATATATACACACTTTGTCTCTTTCATGTCAACCGACACAAAGGCAGGCAAGTATTAACCTGAAGTGACAGGCTATACCAAACCAAATAAAATCACATTAGACACCAAAAGTCCTAAGATAGCCTAGGTTTGCATATTCCTCTATTCATAACCATCAGTGAATGAACAACACATTTATATAATTTGTTTCGCTCATTATTTTGCTTTTCTTCCAAAACAGAACAATAACACCTCAGCTTCACAGCTAACCTGTGAAGAAAGCAAGGCTCAGACATTTAGATTTAGTGGAGATGTCAATATTTCCAAATCTCTTCACTATGGTGAAGGAATCAGGAAACAGTCTGCCTGTACCAGGCCAAAGGATACCAAGCAAGTTACAGAGCCAAATATTCTTACCCATTACATTAACTTTTATCAATGTACTCAGTATTTGATCCCTTGAATTAAGAAATAAGCAGCTTAAGACAGGAAAGGAGAGGCTTTAATAGACACAAGTGGAGGAATGGAAAGAATCTAGCTAATTTCTAAAGGAAACAACTGTAGGAATGGGAGAGTCATGAGGATACCAAGGCAGAGGTGAAAGAGACCCACTGTTAGTAGTCTGTCCCTCAACTCTTTGCACTCAGAGGAATTCTCCATTTTCACAGCACCATCTGTTGCTGATAACCAAATGATTATCTGCTCCTTCCCACGGAGTCTAATTCTGTCAAGTTAAGGTCCTCCCCATCTCCAACATGGAAGATGTGGGTTGAACAACTGAGACCTCATCACATTCCAGTATGCAAACAGATCTTGTAACACCTTTGAGACTAACTGAAAGGGAGAAGTTGGTAGCATGAACTTTCATAGACTTCCTCATAGACTCAAGTCTATGAAAGTTCCAGCTATCAACCTCTCTCTTTCAGTTAGTCTCAAAAATGCTAAAAGATCCCTTTGTATACTGATTTTTCCAGACTAACACAGCTATATCTTTGAAACATTTCAGTATATCCACTATAAAGAGTACCCATAATGGCAAAAAATCTTAACACTCATCACCCCCAAATTTACTGTTATGGACAATAACTGCAATCCAGACTTGACAACAAGACACTTGAACACACTATACAAAAGAGGGTATATTGGTGTGCCTTTAAGATTAGTGTAGACTTCTCTGCGTGTCTCTGTGTGTGTGTGTTTTAAAGACTTTCCAAAATTCAAGTTTAAAAGGCAAAAAAATCAAAACAAGCAGCACTACAGATTTGAAGTGACAAACACAGAGAAGCATGAAAATTTCATGAGGCAAGAACAGAGGGAGATATTGTAATTAAGCCACCTTGAGTATCATCTGCACTGTGACAGGTTCCAAATCATCTGAAAGCTATAAATATTGGCCTGATTAAACTCTGCCCCCCTCCTACACAGACCCAGTAAAAGTAGGCTGGCAGAAGGAAAACTTAAGATTAGAATCTAACTGATAAATCAGTCTTCTCTGTAGACTAATGATGCCAGATAGGAAAGGCAAACTTCCACCAGAACAATAAGCAAACTGACAAGTCACCTAAATCAGGGCAGGGGAGGGGAGAGCCAAGGTTTGGTCCTTTAAACCAAGCATAGTTAAGATAAAAAAACAACAACTCTCTTACATGGATTTTTTAAAGTGTACCCACCAGATTCCACTGTCATATGGAAGAGGCAAAGGAGACTCCAAAGACTAAGCAATATTCACAAACTCTTAGGCAGAGGATATCTGATGTTAGCTCTTTAGTTCATGATGAGGGAGGTTTGCATTTTTGTCTGGGCATGGCATAAAGATTGGGATTTCTAGACTAGGGGCAGTGCATAGGCCAGCCTTACATTTAACAACTTGCCCAACAGCCACTGGTGACAAGGAATGCCATTTAGGTGAGCAAAAGGCGGCCAGGAGTGCAGACCTACTTGATATCCACGCTGGCTGCCTTGCAAGATGGTTCTGAAACTTGATTAGTAGGGCTGTGTAGAATGAGCAGACCTATCTTTCACAAGCTCTGGGTTCATTTCTACATTCAGCATAAAATTGAATGTTTGTGACTTAGGTTGGGACCACAAAAGGATCAGCTGCCTGTAAATGTGCCTACCAGAACTCCTTTGCTGCTTTGAATGTCATTCTTTAAATTCATTCTATGGGTAAAAAGCAATGGGTGGCCAGTAGCAAAAGTTATTCTCAATAGTGATGGCATAGCTATGATGCATATTCTTTAGAGAGACTCTCCCAGTATTTATTGGGATATCATTTTGGCCCTAGGCAAGCATCTTTTTATTTTCTTGTCTTCAATTTAATATGTTCCTAACCTAATCACTTTATTTTTGCTGCCTGTTTTGTGCCACTTATTTTTTTACGTTTTATGGCTCATTTGTGTAATATGTAGTTTTAAATTTGTGACTCTCTATAGATTGTTCTAAGAGTCTGGTTATAGGATGACATTATAAAAGTGTGAAACAAATCAAATACAAATAAATTGTATTTAAATTTGAAAAAGGGAAAAGGTACGAGGGGTTTGTATTTTTCTTGACTCATAAAGTAACTCTGTATGCCTGTCCAAACTTTATGACCCAAACCAGCAAGCAGGCAGGCAAAACAAACATTTATTTACCCTAGGGAGGGCAGTTTCTGATATTTTGGACACACCTACCTTATTTTCTGGCTAATAAGACTACTTTTTAACCTGCAAAATCTGGGGTTATGGTGGGGGGGTCGTCTTATACGCCGGGTATAAGGAGGTTCATGATAGGTTTGCCTTAGTGTCATCATCAGTTGGAAATGACTTGAAGGTGCACAGCAACAACAACAACAGTTTTGGAAGTCATACTCTTCCCAAACTCTATATTTTAACTGGAAAAGTGGGGGGTCGTCTTATACACCCAGTCGTCTTATACACCAGAAAATATGGTAGTTACAACTCCTAATTAGTGAAAAACCTAACAACTATAGATCCAAGAAATCAGGCGGCCAGCCAATGAAAAATGATGGGCTTTTACATTCCAATTCAGTGATGGTTTAACAGAAAGTTCGTTTTGAAAAGCAGAGAATGCTCTGAAACAATGTATTTCAATTTGAAGGGCTTGTAACTGCCCCTTTAAATGTTAAAAATCCTAGAGGAATTATTTCTATAATGAATAAGACAGAACATCTGTTCTCCCAACAGATGGCTCATCAACTAAAGGCAAGGTAACTTTAAGTGGGGGTTTCTGTATTATGTTTTATGTATATTGTGTTTTAATTGATGTAAGCCGCCCTGATTGGGTACCCATTGGGCGGGGTATAAATAAAATTTTATTATATTATTTTATTAACTGTGCTGGCGAACCTATGCACGCGTGCCATCTCTGGCACGCAAAGCCATTTTGTGAGCACGCGGAGAGATGGGAGGGTGGGGGAAGAGGAGGAACAAACACACACCTGCTCCTCCTCTTATCCCACCCTCCCATTGCTTCAACTGCCTCTCCAGAGACAGTGAAAAGCATGGGAGGACGGGAAAGAGGAGGAACAGGCGCGCACCTATTTCTCCTCCCCCCTGCTCTTCCGGGCCTTCAGCTGCCTCTCTGGAAAGGCATCTGAAGGCAACCTTTCCCCTTTAAGGGCCGAGGGACTTCAGCTCCCAGAAGCCTCAGCCATGTTGGCCAATAGTCCCACGTTGGCCAATAGCTCCTGGGATTCTGGGAGCTGAAGTACCTCGGCCCTTAAAGGGGAAAGGTTGCCTACTCCTGCCCAAGAGGATGCAGGAGGGAGGAGGAAAAGACACAACCTGTTCCTCCTGCTTCCTGGCCCTTCAGTTGCCTCTTGGGGATCAGGAGGAACAGGCCCGTACTCCTAGGCCTTCAGCTGTCTCCGGAGAGGCAGCTGAAGGCCTGGGAGGGCGAGGAAAAAGAAGTCCTGCCCCCAGAGGGCAGAAGTCCCACCCCTGGCATCGGGTAACACCCGGTGCCGGAAGGCTTTTAGTTTGGGCACTCGGCCCCTAAAAGGTTTGCCATCACTGTGGTATAAGATGGCTAGTCAGTCTGGAACTCAAGATTTTTATGACTAGAAGCTACAACTAAATAAAAAAGAAAATGGCAGATCACCTAATCGGGTAGATCTAGAACAGGTGTAGGCAACCTTTCCCCTTTAAGGGCCGAGGGACTTCAGCTCCCAGAATCCCAGGAGCTATTGGCCAACATGGGACTACTGGCCAACTTGGCTGAGGCTTCTGGGAGCTGAAGTCCCCCGGCCCTTAAAGGGGAAAGGTTGCCTACCTCTGATCTAGAATGTCAAACTGTTCGCATTTTTAATATGCCAGAATACATGAGCAATTTGTGAAGCAAAACATTGTTTTAATAATATACTAAATATAATGGAAGAAGAAAGGAGGTGCTAAAAGAGGGAGATTATGGAGAAAAAGCACTAGGAAAGGAGGACTGGAAGCAAAGAGCGGGTGGAAACAAGAAAATATGTGGCAAAACAGCAACTGCATAATCAACTGGTATCCAGAATTCCTATTATCCTTTACTTCAGTAATCTGTCTCAAGGTGACTTTTGCATCAGGGAAACAACCACATTTGAACTTTACACAAGACATGGCAGAAACAACCTGCTCTCCCAATGATTATGGAGAAAGAGGAAGATTTAGCCTTCCCTATCCAGGGTTTCCAGAGTAAAAACAGAGGCTCCGGTCTACATGCCAACCACTTTGCACTCTTTAGTGACACACACAAAAGGAATCCCCACATGTCTATTTGAACCTCAGAATGCTCAGAATGTGACAAAGTGCTTCTCTAAATACAAGATGAAAATTACCGGTATCTAGAATGATCAGGGAGAGGATACATCTCAGTGGCAAAGGACATATTCTTGGGGTAGGAAGCCCCAGGTTGTATTCAAAGCATACTGTGACAGGGTCTGGGAAAGACCCTGGGGAAAAACCACAACCCATCAGTGTAGCAATGCTCAGGTAGGTAGGTCAACAGTGTGATTCAGTACAAGTCAAATTTCCCAGGATACCCAAATACCAACACATTGTGACAAAGAGAACACATTCACCACTGATGGCCACCATGAAGCATAAGCTGCAATCAATCAGATACAAAAATGCTAGTACTAATCTTCCCATTTGCCACCACACCCGAAATCCCGATTGCCATGAAAAAATGCACCCCAAAACTTACATAAGTTCTATATAATCTACACTAACACATATGCACATCTGTAAAATGTTGACTAGCACACCTGTTCTGGATGGCCAGGGTAAATGTGTAAAAGTTGATTTTAACTGGAGTAAAAATGATTTGTGTCAGCATACGGTACATGGGAATAAAACATGTACATATTGGTCCATACAAAATTAGTGGTGAGCCAAGCAAGAAGCAGCAGAAGTGGAAAGTTCAGTATACAAAATTCATTTTATTAGTATGTATTTTATTAGAACACTGCTGAGCAGACAAGTTATACACTATTGCTACAGCCATGGGAGCGGATATTTCTGCACATAGACAGACAGAAAAAAGCTCCAAATATAAATAGGTACCAGCTGCCATGAAGTTCTGCCCCTAGCTACATCATTCCTTAGATAAGATTGTTTATATGAATCCCTGAGAATTGAGCACTTCTCTCTCCCTCCAACTCAAGGGAGGTTTTTGTGGAATTTTTTGGCCTATGGGTTGGGAACAAACTTAACTAAGGCTATCCATTTTTACTACTAGTCACTCCATAATGGGGAGCATCTGACCCTTTTGATATTGTTGAATTGTAACTCCTACCATACTTCACCACTGGCTATGCTGGCAAGAGCTGATAGATCATGCAATCTGACAACATCTGGAGGACCAACAACAACAAAAGGGCAGGGTCTCAACTACAAATGCAAAAGAAATACAAGACCATCGCATAAACAAGACAAACAACTAATCAATATTTTATAACAATTATGAAAAATACAGAAATAGAAATATAGTGGGCTTTTGGTATCCGCTGGGGTCTGGTTCCAAGACTCCCCATGGATACTTTTTAAAAATATTTTCAAGCCATTGGTGGCTGAATTTGTGGATAAAGAATCTGTGGATATGGAGGACCAACTCTGTATGTGTGTGTGCACACGCGCGCACACACACAGTTATATAACCCATTTATTTTGAATTCATGTTTTTGACACCATATATTTACAGAATATATTAGAGAGATTTTGCTATTTTCTTGCCATATATGTATTGTTATCTTTGGCCACATTGTATGCTATTTTTCATATTGTATGTATAACATTCTATTTAACTCTGTGTATACAAAATCAAAACCTGTAAGTAAACAAACTCCATACTAACATCCTCTAAAGACTTATATTGAAAAGGATGGTGTTTTGATCCTTTACGGATGGCAAGCCAGGAGGGATAAAATGGCACACGCAGGGGCACGCAACCATTATAATCAATGGGGACTTGAATATTTGCATTTTTTCTGATTCGCGGGGGTGGTGGTGGTGTCCCAGAACAGAGACGAGTATGTGTGTGTGTATATATGATTCAGGATAGGAAATGAAATGTTGAGATAATATAAATTGGAACATTTTAAAAGCTGAAGATTGCCTCTGAAGAAGATTTGGTCCAAAATGGTGTAGAAGCCCAGGAACAACCCTCTGGCTTGCTTATAATTTCCAACTTGCCAGTTACTGGACTGTCTACCAGTAACTGTTTGTTGGACACTGAAATAAGCTCTTTGTTTTGAGTTGGGTTGATCATCATTCATATCTTTTTTGAAGTTCTTCAGTTAATGAGTGCTGAACAAACTACTTTATACCACAGCTGGAGTTTGTTTACTTATATAAGTTTTGGTTTTGACTCTCTCTCTCTCTCTGTGTGCGTGTGTCTGTATTGCTGTATAGCCCATTTATTTTGGATTCATGTTTTCTGACACTATATAATTATATCATGTATTTAGATAGATTTTGATATTTTCCTTTTGCTGCATTGTATGTTATTTTTCATATTGTATATTTTCATTATCTGGAGGACAACATATCCCATAAATCTGATATCAACCAACCTTTTGTGGCTTTAGGAGTACAGGGCCTCTAGTATAATTAAAAGTCCTAATTTAATCCATGGCTTTTAAAAATGCATCTCAACTATCACTATCCAAATTCGCACTTAGGAAAAACGCTGTTATACTTGTTTGGTCAAATTATCATCACACATGATGGGAGAGGCATTCCAGTTACCTGTCAGCTTTCAGCAGCAAATTAGATGGCAGCTCCGTAAGCAGGTTGTGTTGCACATCCAGGACTTCCACATGTGTTCGTTCAATCCTCTCTGGGAGCCTTGCTAATTGATTGTGTCCTGCAAGCAACTTCCTCAAGCTGATGTTGCAAAATAACCTTTAAAAAAAAACCACAACAATAAAGTACATAGAACCAATTAAAACGAATCTGCCATGAGCAATTCTGCAAGGGAAAAAGTATTCCAGTGAGACAGGCTGCCTCTTCACTGTGAGAAGGTTTCCATTCACCAAAACCAAACGTATAGAGCAGGGGTAGACAACCTTTCCCCTTTAAGGGCCGAGGGACTTCAGCTCCCAGAAGCCTCAGCCATGTTGGCCAATAGTCCCATGTTGGCCAATAGCTCCTGGGATTCTGGGAGCTGAAGTCCCTCGGCCCTTAAAGGGGAAAGGTTGCCTACCCCTGGTATAGAGCTTTCAATGTATTGTTGCTGAATGCCACATACTAAATAACGTTTTACTCAAAATGACACATCCACACCCACATACACAGTATCCAAGAGATAACAACTCCAGTATTCTTAGGGGTCCATGTTATATTTCAGGTCTATTTGATGTGTGGGAACAGTGATTATTTTTTTCCAATGTGTCAAGATTTACATGTATGTGCCTTCAAACTGCCTGCTGACTTATAACAACCTCATGAATTTCATAGTTTTTCAGGGAAGGAATACTCAAGAGGTGGTTTTGCCAGTTCTTTCCTCTGAAATATAGTCCACAGCACTTGGTATTTCTTGGCAGTCTCCCGTCCAAGTACTGATCAGGGCTGACTCTACTTAGCTTCCAAGTTCAGATGGGATCTGGTGCCTTTAAGGAATTTAGGTCCTTTTAGTGTGCCAGGGACTGGCACTATATGTGCACTCATTTGGTGCAAGTGCATCTTTCCCTCCAAAGACCCAAACTTTGAGTAAAAGTTGTTATATAAACCAACTTCTGCATAGGTGATCAAGCTAGATAGTGAAGCCAGCACCATACAGCAGCAAGGCTTTCAATCTCATGAAGTGAGGGAACAGGCATTGAGGCATACTAACACTGTGTCAGTCATATGAAACTTAAAAAGACACTGGACACAGCTTATAGAATCTCTTACATAACCCTTTTTCTAGTTCACAAATGAAACTGTCAGCAAGCTCTTTATGATATCTTGATTAAAATTCAAGACCTGTCTCCACAACTCGCCTGAAATAAGTTACGGTCACCCAGTGTGGTTGAGAGCTGGGTTTCAATGTGAGAAAGCAAAATGGAATTGTTCAGTAGTGCACAAAGCTTTCTGGTTGGTTTCAGGCTACACATTCCCTTGGTTAGAAGAAAAGGAACTACTTAAGTACTTGTGCTTTGGAGTTTTGGAGACTACACCTTCTTATCTGCATCTTAATTGGACTGGCTTTCTAAAAAAATGGGTTGATTTATATATAACACATACAGGAGAACATCTAAGTATGCAAACCCCAAGAAGGCATGCAGAAAATTCCAAAAGTTAACTAATGTTGCATTTTTGTTAACATGATGCTGCACTTTTCAGAAGTGTTCCAGATGTGGAACAGGCATGACAATAAGCTCGGGCGACATCATTTTAAATATGTTTTAACAGATATTTGTTTAATACTTTTTTAAGGGAGTGAGTGGGTTTCAGGTTTTTGGTTTGTTTATATTGTACTGTGATTTATTTGTACTGAAATTTTAATGTTGTAAGCCGCCCCGATTGCTCTGCAGAGGGGCGGGGTATAAATTAATTTATTATTATTATTATTATTATTATTATTATTATTATTATTATTATTATTATTATTATTATTAGGCTCTAAGTGAGATATTTTCAGTGTGCTGGATAAACTCATGGGAAGAGGGAATAACCTAGTCCTGTCCTGTCATAATTTCCACTAATCTCTACATGCAAAGGGTGATTTCCTGACCAGGAAAATCTTCTGCATCTGTCAAGTCTCGATACTGAACCTAAGATATCGATACTGCAAACTGTATGGAAAGCCTTCATGGATGGAAGAGACTCTCCAGAGAGTGACAAAAAATGCCACAATGAAAAATTCAAATTTTACTCTTTTCTTCAAGACTGCACAGTCTTTTTTAAACTAGGTGTCAAAATCTTTTATAAACTGCTCACAGTGAACTCAAGTAAACTCCATAGCACATAATACAATTCTCTCAGGACCCCTTCATGCATCATAGGGCCTTTGCAGTCTGCCAGAAATAGTGCAAATTGAGTACACTTTAACTGCCCTGACTCAGTGCTAGGGAATCATGGGAACTGTAGTTTATTGTGGCACCAGAGCTCTCTGACAGAGAAGGCTCAATGTCTCAGAAAAAAATACATTTCCCATGATTCCCTAGCACTGAACCAGGGCAGTTAAAGTGAACTCAATGTGCACTATTTCTAGCAATCTGCAAAGGCCCATAGTATTCAAACCACAATGTCTGCCTCCTGGTTTAAGCTAACCATAGGTGTCATGTCAACGCTGGGAAATGGTATTAAGTTTCAACAATGACAAGGTCACAAACCTCGGTTTGATGCTGGGTTGATTTAATAAACCAAAGCTCAAACTAATAAGTTTAACCTGCTTTGCATGGAAGAAAAAAATGTGGTTAGTTTAACCCAGGAACTAAATGTTTCCAATCTCCTCCACATAGTCAGGCTAGGAGGGGGAAAAATAGGAGAGGAGCAAGTATGGATGCCCAAGGCTTGTTTTATCATTATGTCACAGCCAGGTCATTGTGTCTTCAGATTTTCAGTGAAAACATTTTGCTTAAATACCTAAAAGCGTAATAGCCTGATTGCAGATTACAAGGGCAAGACTTATCAGTGACCTAAGCTAGCTGCAGTCTGTACTCTACAATAAAATCTAGGTCTCTTTCACACTGCACAACCACAACACTTCAGTTTCACTTTAGCTGCAACAGTTGCAACAGTTACGTCCTGTAGAGTAATGGGGTTTGTAGTTTTGCCAGGCAGTAGAGTTTTCTGGCTGAGGATGCTAGATGCCTTTCCCTAAACTGCACATCCCACGGTAGGTGAAGTGGAACCATAGTGTTATAACTCTGTGAAAGGGACCCTGAGACCTTCACTGTGTAATATGTGAGACCATTTTCAAGCACAGCCTTCAGAGTGCCCAAACAGCATCAATGCTTCAAGGTACTACTTGGTTAAAGTCCTGATTGAAGAGTTAACAGCTCAAAAATACTGGCCATAAACATTTTATCTTGCCACATTAGTGAACACCCATAGAGATGAAAAATATTTCCCTCTATTTTCTATATTTCCCTCAGGACTCAGCAGATTTGTCCATTCATCATATGCTGACTTAGAATCTGATTTTCCCTTCTCATATTCTTCTCCTCCTGCTCCCAGTCCCCCCTTCTAATACAAGACTAGCACAAAACCTCCTTCCAGGTCTACAGAGGAATGAAATTTATCTAATCCGCTTTACTGTCTTGAGCTTTTACATGCTACGGGTGGTCGGCCATTCTGTTTCTCTGAGGTGGAGGGGAATGGAGAGAAAACTACCTTTGCTTTACAAGGGGACAACATGGCCCTTTGAAAACCAATTAACCTAAACAATTATAGAGCAGGAAACAGAAACCCCTGACAACGAGATCTGCATTTAAGTTGTCAAGCACCTTTAAAAAGACGACACCAACTGCAAATTTTCAGCAATGCTACGTAGTGGGGGAATCTCTTCCCGAAGAAGGAAGATTATTCTCATCTACCACCTGCTTTGTTCTTGCTGCGACTGTATGGTTTAATCAGGAGGAGCCTATGCCCCATGACTGACCCCGCTCTCAATCAAAGATTCACAAATTACTTGGCACTGCAGAGGAGGTCTTCACCACCCTTTTGCATACTTGAAAATACATACAAACACAGAAATCCTATGAAGATTTCGGTGCAGATTACTTGGTTGTTGCTGTTGTTGTTATACATTTGTCCTCACACAAACTGGAACCACCCACGATCCTCAAGCTACAAAGTATGGGTCATCAGGACTATCATGCCAAAGTAATCAATACAAGACTGGGTTTTTCCTTGTGGATGTCGTCAGAGAACCTACATGACTCCCAGAATCCACAGTTGCTCTCGGAGGACAGTAGTCAATAACTTTATACTGTTAAAAGACAGCATGAGTGGGTGTGGTTGCAGGATTTGTCTTTCTCACAGTTTTCTTGGAAGCATATCGAATTTTGAAATAAAAATAAAATCTTATGCACTTTCCCTTCCAATTTATAAGAACAAGGGACCCATTCTCATTTGGTTTGTTTCCAGATACTTTGCTGGGACAGAACAGGAGTGATTTTTGCCTGCCACCAACATTTTTATCAACAAATTTAATTGTAGATGGCTTCTGTCAGAGGGTTTTTTGTGTGTCTGTGTGTGTCTTCAGGTTGTTTCCAACTTATGGTGACCGAAAGGCCCTATCATGGGGTACACAATGTTATGTGTATAGTTAATCTGTAAGGAAGGCTCATATATTATGTAATGAGTCTTTATGAGCAGGAATAAGACTGCTGCTGTAACAAGATATTTATCAAAATAAAACATCTACAAGATGTTTATCAATACAATTTTAACAATCAACACAGCATTAAGTTTATCCCTACAAGACAAGGATTTGAATAAATGACATCAAGTATCCCAAAAAGTTTTTACTTAGCACTTAAGCCTTCCTGTTACATTAAACATTTGTGCAGTGATGAAGAATATGCTCTGCATATAGAATGTTCCTAATTCATATCCCGCCATCTCCAGTTAAAAGCAGATGACAGGAACATTTTTGCCTGAATCCCTAGAGAAGTGCTGTGAATAGAAGAGGTAATATTGAACCCACGGTCTGTCTGCCTCAGCATAAGGTGGTTTCATAAGCCTGGATCAAAGTAAAGAGAAGCCATACAGAATTGCCAAAGCACCCACTAGTCAGATCTGTACACATTCTACAGTTTTACACAAAATCGAAGTATGGTACCAAACTCCCAACCAAGTATGTTGAGTTTGTCAGGTTTCAGTGATTATTATTTACTTTATAAAAATAGCAGGTGAACAATGCCTAGTGAAATCTTGCAAGCTCCTGAGAGGTATTGCAAGTCCTGTTTCTCCCTCCTTTTGGCCAATAAATAAGCTGTATAATTTGGAAGTTGCTAGGTTAAGCAGCAAAATAAGCAAGTTCTCAGAAGATTCAAGTTTTACTTTTAGCCCACCCAGCTCTTTCCAGTTCACAGAATTTCTACTATAGTCACAATAGAAAGGGAAGAGGTGCAAGATGTCTATATACTGACCTTCCCCCATCCACCTCCCTCCAGATATATTGGAACAATAACCCCCATAATCTCCAGCAAGCATAGCCAAAGGATGTCAACTGCCACGTTGGCTACAGATGATGGGAGCTGTAGTCCACACACCTGGAAGGTGTAAATTCATAGTATAGAATCAGAATTCTATTACAATGTAATTATTATAAACTGAACCCTGCATGACGTTCAGCACGATACTTGTAAAATTTGGTGTGTATGTGTGTGTGCACTCCCTCACCATGATAAATTAAGAGTCTGAAACAATCAGTCTCACACACAGATTTACATCCTTCATCCTAATGTATTTCAACTTGCCTTCCATTCTCATGACCTACTATGTTTCTCCCAAAGGCTGTTTACAGGCCCTCAATATCATCTATTTTTGGCCCTTTCCACAAACCGATAAGAATCATATGGTATCTCTGGCATTTGAACACAAATCTGTTCAAACCGTGTCTACACTTTCAATATGTTTCTGGGCTAAGCACTTTGGAACACAATCCACCATGAGATGACCAATTGCCCTTTCTGCAACCTTCTGCTTCATACATCATGTAATCCATTTGCTAAACATCCTTACAACTTTTTTTAAAGATAGAGGTTCTGTTTGTATCTAGTGAGAGAAAAGTTTCCCCATTCACACCCTTTGGGCCCAAGAATGCTTTTGAGAAACCCTGCAATGATTTTTAATTTTTTAGCAGCTGGCAAAAAGCTAGTCTAATGTTTGGAAAGGAGAGGAGAGGTACACAATTTTCAACAGCTGCATGGGCTGCTTTAAAGCACTTCTGCCTGGAAATTAAAGAGACCTGTGTTTTGCTTTTGTCTACATGAAAGTGGAGAAGAAAGGCTGCATTGAAATTTATAGCACAATGACCACCCCATGAGGTTAAAAACATCAAACAGAAGATAAAACAAAACAACACACAATTGTCTGTAACTGGAGCAAGCTAAACACTGACTCAGCAATTATATCCAACTTCTGCATCCCATTCCTGGTTGTGTAAGTGTATCTGCAGGACTCACCGAGCAGGCAGTTCCCGTATTTGATTGTGGCTAAGATCCAGCACTTCCAGCTTTCTGCTGTCACAAACCCACTCAGGAAGGCTCTCAAGGTGGTTTCTATACAAGAGACAACAAATGAATGATAACATGAACAGATCAAGGGGTGTAGAAACAAACTACAACACATATATTTTAAGCCAGGGACACAGAACATTTTAAAAAATCACACATCATGATAAAGCCAAGGTTTTGTTGCTTAAGCCACTTTCTGATTAAGGAATCAATTAATAGGCACAGATACTTCATTCTTGTAACACAAAATGTCCCAAACAGCCAGAACTACAACCAAGTATTTTCTTTCAAAAGTGCCGATTGTTTTCGTGCATATACCTAGTTCCATTGTAATTTAACAACTGAAGATTTGCTCATATTATTTTTGAGAATTAATAAGTTAAGTGTGTCATAAAAGGATTTCTCCCCTCCTCTTTCTTTCTTTCTTTCTTTCTTTCTTTCTTTCTTTCTTTCTTTCTTTCTTTCTCTTTCAGCAAAAGTGGTATGAAAAGGAAAAATGTGAGCTTTAAAAAAATAACTAAACCACTTTTCATAAAAACTTTCAATATGGCATTTTCTCAAGAGACTAGCCCAAAAGAACATTAAAGATATAATTCAACCAGGCTCAGGAAGACTCAAAGGACCATACACTTTGAATGACAATATATTATCCTAGGAATAACAGCTAATGCCCAGAGATTACTTCATTGGGTTATAAGGAAGTCAACTGATAAAGTTTCCTAGTGTTTTCTAACTCTATCTGAGAAATGTCTACATAAAACTTAGGCCTATAGCTCTGCCCTATAGTTCACTGCCTACAATGATCTCTTCACATTCTGCCTTTCCCCCCAGAATTAGGATCAAGACCTATTACAAAACAAGTCAGTTCAATATAATAAATACATATAATAAAATATAATTTAACTATATATAACATATTTAAACACACAAAAATTCAAAGCAGTTAAAGAACAGTAAAGAACAAGAACCCTTGTTTTAAAATAATTCCCAAAAGCCTAATAAAACAAATATATATATGTCTGCCAAGAGAAGGGCAATAAGAAGTGGAACAATCCTCCTGCCTTATGAAGGGATTTCCACAGCCTAGGGGCAGCCAACAAGAAGGTCCCTCTCAAGTTCCCAGTAAACATCTCTGTGAAGGTGGGAGGATCAAGAAAAAGCCCTCTTCTGAAGATTTCAGAGCCTGGTCAGAACACACTCCTTCTTTGCTTAACCTTGTTGTTAACTGCCCTTGACTCAACTCAACTCATGGTAACCCTGCAGATGACACATCTCCAAAAAACCCTGTCCTCCACTGCTCTGCTCATGTCCTGCATGCTCAGGCTTGTGGCCTCTCTGATTGAGTCCATCCATCTAGCATGTGGTCTCCCTCTCTTTCTACTTCCCTAAACCTTTCCCAGCATTATTGTCTTTTCTAATGAATCATGCCTTCTCATGATGTGGCCAAAATACCATAGCCTCAATATAGCCATCCTGGTTTCCAGGGATAGTTCGGACTTGATTTATTCAAGAACTCATTTGTTTGCCTTCTTGGTTGCTCATAGTATCCTCAGCACCCTTCTCCAGCACCACATCTCAAAAGAGTATTTTCTCTCTGTTGGCTTTCTTCACTGTCCAGCTCTCACATCCATACATTGTGATGGGGAATGTGATGGCTTGGACCAGGAGTAGGCAATCTTTCCCCTTTAAGGGCCGAGGGACTTCAGCTCCCAGAAGCCTCAGCCATGTTGGCCAATAGACCCATGTTGGCCAATAGCTCCTGGGATTCTTGGGAGCTGAAGTCCCTCGGCCCTTAAAGGGGAAAGGTTGCCTACCCCTGGCTTGGACTAACCTCACTTTATAGTGTAGACAATTATGTCTTTGCTCTTTAGATCTTGTCCCATTTGTTTCATGGCTTCCCTTGCCATTCCTAGTCTTCTTCTAATTTCTTGACTGCAGTCTCCATTCTGATTAATGTTTAATCCAATGAATGGGAACTCTTTGACTATTCAATTTTCTCATTATCTAGGACGAACTCTTACAGATATTCTGTGGTTATTATTTTTGTTTTCTTAATGTTCAACATCAAGCCTACTTTCTTCTCTGACCTTCATCAATAGTTGCTCCAGGTCTTAGTTGGTTTCTGCTAATAGTATTGTGTCGTATTGCTTAACCTAGACTCTTGTTTTTATAGCAGGGTGGACAGATGGGGGTTTATACAGTTACCTTGGGTACAGTTTTACAGCAGAATTATCACATGCAAAAAATTAAGAAGTTTTAAAGGGGCTCTACTATAAGGTTCTACTCAAGTGGCTTTCAGCTGGAAGTGTTTACAGAGAAGCAAACAGTATTTGTTTTAGTTATATTCAAATATATTTTTTATTAAAGGGTTCAGGGAAAAAATTGTGTTAATCAAATATGTTTTTCTGGGGTTGGGGGAATGCATGCATCACAGACCTTTTCAATATGCGTATTATCAAAACAAGCCAGTGAAAGTGTCTCAGAAACATTCTGAAATCAAACATTCCTCATTACTGTGACTTGTAGAAATAGGGAAACCCTGTTTTTCCCCAGTAAATTGCAATTACTTATCCATGCAAACATACTGATGAGATTCTGGCACGCAATTCCACTGACTCATGGGCTTATATGCTTCCTGTTCCTGGCAACACCCTTAGGCAACACCCTTGTCTCTTCAGTGCTCATTTAAACACAACAGTTGCTTGGTTTTTTTAATGGCAAATCAAGGCTTGATTTTTTTTTTAAAAGCACCACTGCTCAAATGATCTCTTCCATTTAAAATCCTGTAATTTAAACTTGGTGCACAAGTCCAGCAGGCATCAATAACATCTGCTCACTCTAATCAGAAACAGTGAAACGTATATGGAAGTGGAATATTTTGCTGTAATAATTGGGGTTGTGTATTGCTGTTTTTTACAGTGATACTTGCAAATGTTCCTAGTAGGTGATACAAGGGAAAGAAGGGGGAAAAAGTGACCAGGGCAGACAAGAAACAAAACAAAACAGAGAGATACAGGTAAGAGAAAGGAGAGAACCCACTCTTCCTATGTGCCTTTTGCTTCCTCCTTATCTTGCTGCTTTTACAACCCTGAAGTTATACATTAACATTTGTAAGAAATTTCCATTCAACACCTCAGATGAAGCCCTCTGATTCAAGGGGAAGTCTGCAAATAAGATAAGCACTTCCTTTTAGGGTGGCTTTAAAAAAGGTATATTCTAAAACAGGGTGGGCAGTTCTGGAGATCATTTTACATCATATCAACACATTTTACATGACCAGAAGTGATGTTGCCTCCCTTCCAGTTTCACTTTCAGACAATTTGGGGGTGGGGTAGTTTCAAAAGGTATGTAGGGGGGGATCTTGTGTGGAGCAAAACTGCTATGTTCTTTGGCAATTTTGGATGAAAAACTGTCTGGGGGGACCTTGGGGCTTTGGGGGATGTAAAAGGGGGGGGGAGGCCCTGTGGGCATCAGATGGCTTGTGGGCTGCCTTCCCCCCATCCCTGCTCAAAAAGTGTTAACTAGAAATGCAAGAAATGCAGGTGTATCTCCAGCTCTTGAACAGACATGCAAGTCTGCTGCCTTATTATATGTGAAACACATTTTATATTCAGGATTTTAAGTGGAACTAGGACAAATAGCTAATATATGTTTGTAGCTAGGCACACATACATGGCAGTGCATAATCCTTTTGGCCCTGAGCACTAGGAGTGTGTGTGTGTGGACACACACACAAACACTTACAAACATACCTGTTTTAACATACACTGATGGGGATCTTTAAAACCTCACATTGAGATCTTGTAAATTTTAAATATTCTAAAGTATTTTATATGTTTTATGAGTTTTGTTGGGTTTGTGACCGCAGAATATATATATTACACACACATTGAGATTGAGGAATCTATCACTAGTGTAATGGTGGAGATCAAAGTCTTTTCTAGCTCTCAAGACATCTATCTCCACTGCAATTATTATTACTTGAAAGGGGCGACTTTGGAAGCCAGGGAACTGTGGATTACCCCATCCCACCCCCATAGTCCAGCTGGGCAGCAGGAAAAAGGAGATAAGGGGCACTTCAACTCCAGGGGTTGCACAAACACCACCCCAATTAAGCCATCAAAGCAAGAAAAACCATCCTTTTCTTGCTCTGGCTTCTCCAAAGGCTCATGAAGACATAAAGGCAATGGAGGTTCTGGGACCAGCAGCAGGCCATGGGATCTTACTGTATGTTTAGGAACATCTGGGGCTCACTTTATTCTGAACTGTGACAACAGTCACATGTAATGTTCAGGGAGTAGGGGACAAGTCAAAAGAGTCAACCCCCATAAGAGTCAACCCAAGGGCCAACCCTGCTCACTAAGCCTAGTTAGTTCCATCTCTCTTTCTATACCAGCCTTGGAAATGGTGCAGTCTTTCCCAGTGGTTTTGGTTTCAGCCGAGGTACCTCCATACTTTAAATCCAAGGAAGTAGGTGATACAGTATTTTAGAAGGTGCTATGCTTACCTAGAAACATCCATGTAAGTCAGATAATTTGGAACTGGATACACATCAAGGTGAACAAGTTCTGGAAAAGAACACAGGGAATATATTTTTTAAAATACAAGCACCATTTTCTGTGGTTTGAGTTTGAGAAAGCTTTTGTGCCCATTATGCAAGTTACACGTCCTGTATATACTCAACTATAAGTCTACCTCATGTACAAGTCAAGGGCAGGTTTTGGGGCCAAAATTATGGATTTCGATATGGCCCATGGATAAGTCAAGGGTAAACCTTTGGGGCATGTAACAACACAAAGTTTCCGGCAGAAAGGCAAAAGAAAATTATGCCAAAGAACTTACAAAATTTCAGGAGGCATAAGTGTTTGTGCTTATACTAGAGACAGGATGGATGAGAGAATAGAGGGGGAATCAGTGATTCCAGGACAGCTTACACTCTTACTTTTCACCAAGGCATGGTTCCTTTTTTTTGTAAGAGTTAAAGTACAGCATTTACACTGACTCGTGGATATGTCAGCTCAGGATTTTTTGGATCAATTTTTGACTAAAATTTCCAAACTTATACATGAGTATATACAGTAGTACTGAAAGGACTTCAATGTGTATGCCACACTTCATAATTAGAAATTTAGCATTATTACAGAAGAATGCTTTCCTCTTTCGATCATTCCCCCCATACAGCCTGTGATAGAATTCCCCCCCCCCCCGTCTTCCAAAACCTAGTTTTAAAAGAAGCAATGGTACAACCACTTCTTAAAAAGCCCTTCCTGGACCCCCTGAACAACTATAGATAAGTATCAAATCTCCCTTTTCTGAGCAAAGTGACCAACAGGGCAGTTGCCTTCCAAATCCAGGCAGTCTTAGATGATACAAATTATTTAGACCAGGGGTAGGCAACCTAAGGCCGCTGCCGCTCCCCCCACCCCCACCCCCCGTTGCTGCCGCCACCCGCCATAATGATATTGATTATTGTTGTTATTACTTGTTCTTGGGGTTTTCTTGGCAAAATCTCCACATGGGGTTTTGCCATGGCTTTTCTGGGGCTTAGAGAGTGTGCATGCATATTTTTTATTTTTTTAATTTATTTTATTTTAATTTATTTATTTTTGGTGCTTCGGCCCCCCAATTGTCTGAGGGACAGCAACCCGGCCCCTGGCTCAAAAAGGTTGCCTACCCCTGATCTAGACCTTTTTCAAACCAGGTTCAGAGCAGGATATGGAGTTGAGACTGCTAAGGCTGCCTTAGTTGACTATCTTCACCTACGCATTGACAGGGGGAGTGTGTCTCTGCTGGTGCTTTTGGACTTCTCAGCAGTATTCAGTACCATCAACCACAGTATCCTTCTGGAACGTCTGGGAGATTTGGGAATCGGAGGCACTGTGTGCTTCAGTAGTTCTGGTCCTACCTCTTGGGCAGATGGTGGTGCTTGGGGATAGCTGCTCTTCAAAAAAGGAGCTGCTATATGGCATTTCACAAGGTGCCATCCCATCCCCAATGCTATTCAACATCTATATGAAACTGCTGGGAGAGATCATCAGAAGGCGTGGGGCAGGATGCTATCAATATGCTGATGACACCATAATATATTTCTCCATGCCTTGAAATACAGCCTCAGCTGAGAATAGTATATGTCCTTTGAACGAATTCCTGGAGGAGGTAATGGACTGGATGAGGAAAAACAAATTGAAGCTGAATCCAGACAAGAAAGAGGTGCTTACTGTCAAAGGTTGTAACTTGGGTTTGGAGGTATGTCAAACAGTCCTAGACGGGGTTACACTCTCCCAAAAGACTGTGTTCACAGCTTGGGGGTGCTTCTGGATCCCTTGCTTCAAATGACAGTTCAGATAGATGCAAATACCAGGAGTGCTTACTATCAGCTTCAGCTGATACTCCAGCTGTGCACCTACCTAGAGCTGGAGGACTTATAGATGGCAGTTCACATGCTGAGAACCTCAAGGCTGGACTTTTACAATGTGCTGTGCATTGGGCTACCTCTGTACCAAGTTCAGAAACTTCAATTAGTTCAAAACATAGCAGCCAGATTGATTACTGGGACATCCAGGAGTGGATGTATTACACTAATACTAAAATCACTCCACTGGCTGCCAATTAGTTTCTGGACAAGGTACAAAGTGTTTGTTATTACCTTTAAAGACCTACACGATTTAGGTCCAGGTTACCTACAGGATCACCTCCACCCATATAATCCACCTCATACACTCAGGTCCTCTAGTGGATGAAGAGCATTAAAGAACAGTCTCTTCCAGCAGGCTTATCCAGATGATTTTTAAACTATGAATTTTAAATGATGAATTTTAAATGTGGATTGTTTTAATATGTGGATATTTTGTTGTTTGACTTTTTAAACTGATGAGTGTTTTAACTGATGTCCTTTTAAATGATGTTATTCGTTTGTTAATTGTTGTTGTCCCCCATCTCAATCTATAGGGAAAGGCGGGTAAGAAATATATTATTAATATTATTATTCTACATGTGTGTGGGAGGTGGGGGGTGAGTGCTTGCACAATCAAATCATATGAGACCCCACCTACAGACTGCTGTAGTGATACAGCTCAGGCATAGGTTTATCTCCTTGAGAACTAACCCTTTGATAAACCAATAATCCCTTATGTGATCATTTCCCAAGGTAATTTTTAATGCATCTCCAGTAACACTACATTTTACTGACATTCATTTCCAGGCAAGCAGTCTATCTAGCCAAGCACCAACATGACCCCCCCCCCCTTAAGCCTTCAACCCATGACATTAGCCATAAAAAAGCTTAACCTACAGTTATATTCCAGAGCTGCAACATTAGTTTTTTCACCTTGAAACAATATAAAGAATTCAAAGCCTGGTTTTATTGGAATCCATGCCACTGTGCAATTGTAAACTTAAGCATATGGCGCTTCAAGATGAGAGTCTTAAATCACAGTATTTTTTTTTTTAAAACAGCTGAGGCCAGGCAAATAATCAGTCATTATTAGTTAATGAACCTAAAACCTGTATTTGTACCTGTACCAGTTGCTGCACCAATTGCCATGAAGGTGGAAGTGGCAGACTAAGGGAGAATATTGCTGCAGCTTGTTTAAAGCTCTGATTGCTATCTATGTATTGCAATAAATTTATCAGGATTTCCAGCCAAAACCAGGGGTGGCAGGGTCCTACAGAGGTAATTCCCATGATCAGTAGCAGCAGTGTTGTGTAAAATGAAGCCAAGCAAATCCACTTCATTTGCCTAGTGTTATGACCTTGTGCAAGTCACACTCTCTCAGGCTCAGAGGAAGGCAATGACAAACCCTGTTTGAACAAATGTTACCAAGAAAACCCATGATAAGTTCTTCTAAGGGTCTCCTTAGCTCGGAAACTCTGAATGCACACAACAACAACAAATAAGTACAAGTTGCTCAGTCAAATCACAGCAAAGGTCCACAGGATTTCTTATTACACTCAGGTACATCGTTCCATCAAAAGCAATTGATGTATTATGTAACAAAATAAGCACCTATCCTTTTTCCAGATATATATCTGTACACAACTTATTAGTACCTAAAGCCAAACCCTGCGTTGACTTTGCTAGTCAATGTTATTGCCAGTTCACAACCATTTTCATTACCAGGATAGTCAGCGAGTAGCAGAATGGTGACAAACACTGCATGTTTCATAATGAGATAGATGAAGTTTCAAGTGAAGAAAATTGTTGCATGGGACCAGGAGTCAAGAGAGACCAATTCTGGTTAGCAGGGAAGTAGGACATGAAGAAAGAATGCTACAGAAATCAGAATGAAATTTGAATTGCTTTCTTGCATGTTAAGAAAACATGTAAGACAGTTTGCAAGATTGTAAGGTCTATGCCATCCTACATGTTCATCTGGCCTGAGAAGAAGCATGTAGGGTACCTCACCAGTTAGGAAGATCCAAGTCCACTCTAATGGAAAACCTCTCTGTGCATGTACATTGGACTGCACATACCCCCATAACCTAAATGTGTAGGCAGTGAGGCAGCATGGCTGATGCATGTGCTAAGCAGTACTAGCTCTATATCCTCATACATTCTCACAATCTTTCTCACAGAATATATAGCCGTGGCAAGAAGAAAAGTCCAGTTCTTTATCTGAACTGGCTTCAAAGATGAACGTACCATTTGCAGTGGCATAAAGAGCTTTCAGCAGGTATCCGCTGATTTTGAGGGTTACCAGCTGGTTTCTTTCACAGTGCAGTATTTCAGCATTATTAAAGATGGTGGCATCTAGCTCGCCAAGTTTATTGTCCCGAAGGTCAAGCTGGGTCACATGATGTAGGAAGTCAACTTCATCTGCCACCAACCTCCTGATTACATTTAACCTGGTGGACGAGTAGAAAAAAGAAAATCTGGATCACCTATATGAACATTCAATCTGATTAAAATATTAGAAATCAAAAGGCAAGGCTCTTGGTTAATTGTTTCCACAAAATCTAAAACCTGCAAAGCCCAAAATCTGGTCCTGATACACCCATCCCTGATTTAATATTTATGTCTTAAAAATCTCATGCTAACTTGCCTGTGGGTCCCATGTAATCCACATTTAGTTTTTAGAATCTTACAGCATACCTCCCAAATCAATCAATGAAGCCACTAATAGATAATCATAATGTTGCTAGACCACCAATATAGCACCCAAGTTAACTTCTGCTCATTTCACTGGGTCATAAATTGTCAGGCTGCATTCTTAGTACTCACTTGCCATTAATCTCAAAAGATGATTGCCTATGAAAGTCCAAACTAAGCCTATAATTGTCATTACTTATGAATGGTACATGTCTCATAAATAGGATACACAGCACAAGTTATTGTCCATATTGACTGGTATATTTCTGAATTTCTGGTCATTCACAAAATTTAGCTGGGATTGCTAATATTTATATGAGTTGTTTGACATTCATTAAATTTTGGATTTTTTGTAAAATAAAAACAAATTCAGATGCTCGAGCAGAATTGTTAATTCCTTGTGGGTAGAAAGTTGGGTCAATAAGGAAATAAGGAAAATCAACAGCATGAAACTGCAAGTATTTACGCTTCCTTACTTTTTAGGAAGGCAGTGTAATTAGAGTTAGGCACTGCATATTCTGAGAAGGTGACCCAGTTTGTAATTGACAAAAGAGGGCAAAATGAACTTGCCCAGTCCTTGATATAATGCAGAAATTAAGGTGATCTATAAAAAGTAGCCACTTGGAAACTCTATTGTACTCTGAAGATTGTAATTTTATTCCTATTGCTGGAGCTGACAAGATCAATTAAATCACATAATCAAAACAAGGCTTTAGGGTGCAATGAAAGCGCTGAAAGGACTAGAACACCAAATGTACTAAATTAAAAATAATGTACTTTCTTCACCTAAACTGCATCACATGCCTTAGCCACAGAATCCATGTGCAGATGTAAAACTAGTTAGAGTTAAATACAATCTCTATTGCACATGGACTTTGTGGGGAGGGGGAGAGATACAGTGTGATCTTTGGCACTCCCACCAACTCCCGAAATGCACACATACACAGAGAGAGAGAGCAAGATATAATTTTTGGGTTCAGTATCATCTCTTCAGTGTGAAAAGCCCTTCTTCCAGGTTTATTGCATGCTATTCAGGAGCTTCTCATCCCAGCATAGCTGCACAATCATTTCTGCTCACCCAAAATAGCAGCTGTGGGATTACAAAAAATCCAAAAGTTGCCCTCGTGGTGCAGTGGTTAAATGCCTGTACTGCAGCTACTCACTTCCAAACCATAAGGTTGCAAATTCAATACCAGCCAAGGGCTCAGGCTCGACTCAGGTATGCATCCTTCCCAGATTGCTAAAATGAGTATCCAGCTTGTTGGTGGCAATTAGCTTACACGTTGTAAACCGCTTGGGAAGTACTTAAGTGCACTAATAAGCAGTACAAAAATGTACTTGCTATTGCTACTGCTGTGGTGATAACCCTGTGGCCCTCTGGAGAAACCAAATATCCAGTGGTACATCCCTCAGAGCTTCTGAGCATGACCATTCTTGTTCTAACAGGGAAGGGATCTTCTCTCCTGCAAATTGATTTTGGTATCATTGGGCACTGAAATCTGATTTAGGAAATCATGTTGGATGTAGTATATGATTTTTATTTATTTATTTTTGATTGTCAAGGAATGCAAAGAGTAGTGCCAAACATGTAGGAATACAAGTATATCTTCTAGATTAAATTCTTCAGTTTCATTGTTTAGGATTCATATCCCCTCTATTAGACAGACTACACAAACACTTGTAAAGAATGAAGATGCCCTTACAAGTGTCACTAAACATACCTTGCGGAATCTGGACTGCATCACTTTATTGACTTGGAAATGTTGCTGATAAAAGGCACAAGCAGCTGGGGTATATTTTAAAGTTATCGTTTATACTAATTTAACCTGTCTTGATACCTTCCACTCAACTTACTGAGTTAGGGAATGCAAATGGCAGCAACCTAAGCATGGCATGCAAAAATGGTCTGATCCAACAATCTTTCTTTGATCTTAATGGTGGTTCAAGTAGAAAGCCAGGATAAGCAGCAATTTATATCTTTATTTACATTCATTCATTTACTTCAAAAGCCTTTTAAAATGTACTCAAATGAGTGGTTGGCTACTATATGCATGCCCTGCAATGGTAAACAATCTCTGGAGTAACTTGCCCCAGTGATTAGTGTATTCATTTTCATTCTCTCTCTCTTTCTCTCTCTCACTCGATCTTTTTAAAGAAATGGTGCCATCATGGACTGCAACAGCATTTTCAAAACCTGCCTCTAGAGATTTTGCGGTATATAAATAAATCGTATTATTATTATTATTATTATTATTAATCCCCACCATACCCAGGTATCAGTTATTCTGGCTGAGACTCTTTGGAAGCTGTAGTCCAAAGCATCTGGAGGGCAAGGTTCAGGCATTCCATGGCCTTGGCTATTGCTAAAGACATCCCCCCATCTCCATTATTGAGTTTGTCATGAGTAAACTGGTCTTTGGCTTGCAGGGGAAAGATGGCACATGTGCAGTAGCTAAATGATTGAATCCCCACATTAAATACCATTCATGTTAAGAGAAGTTAATATTTCTAGTCAGTTCTCATGGAGATTACTGAAATCATGTTTGATATTTAATAATACTGAGTTAATATTAATACATTGATATCTTGCTATTTTAAAACAATTGTATAAATCAAGTGACTAAATCCTGACCAAATGCTGTAAAGCAATGGTTTATCTTTGAGCCAAGCAAACTGATTCCATTTACAACAGTGCCACTAAAATGAAATACCTGTGCTCACATTTTAACATATACACTTGACATTTCTGATTACAATACGACCCCTATATCTACAGGGAATATGTTCCCAGACTTACCATGGAAACGTGACACCACAGATAATAGTGAACCCTATTGAAATGAATGACTTATGGCAGAAGTTGACCATAGAGCCACACTGGAGATCTTAGAGATTCCTAGAGAAAACTTCAGGGCAGTTCTATGGTCAACACCCATCAGAAGCATACTGCAGAATCGTGCTGGAGGACCTAGAAAACACCATGAGAGATGGGTAAGTGAAATTTCAGATGGGTAAGTGAAATTGCGGGTACCGGTCTCATAGATATGGAGGTCATACTGTAAATCATAACTTGAAAAATATCCTGATGAACTAAGAGCTATGGGGCCCAACATAGCCTATTGCTTTCTGCTAAAACAGCTCCTTCACAATGAGGTTATTCATTCTCTCAGTGGTAACCTACCTTAGGTCTATGTGTTTAATGTGTGGCATTCTCCTCAGTGTTTGCAAGTTAAGTATTTCCAGGCAATTTCCAGACATACAAAGTTTATCCATGGCAGGCAGCTTCTCCAATACTTCAGGAATGTCAGTGAATTCATTGAAAGAAAGGCCCAAATAGCTAAGCTGATGCATCCTTTCCAACTCAACAGGAAGGCTCTGGAGGAAATTCCCATCCAGCAAGAAGGTCTGTAAACTGTTGGAACAGAAAGAGCAGGAGGAGGATATCAATCATAAAAATGTCTTAATTGCCATAAATCCATCTTTGCAACCACTGACTACTCTGAGACGTTACTACAGATGTTCAACAACCTGTCACAGTTTGGGACCAACAAACTTGCTACTATTCATATGAGCACATCCTATTAACTATTAGGAAAAATTCTCAGCCACCTTGTTTCAGCAAGCCTTTCTGGATCTGAGAAACCAAATTCTTTCTATATTCCACAAGGTTCTAGATATGCCTTGATGCTGCTAATGAAACCATCCATCCTGGCCTATCATCTGAGGCATTGTTACTTCTAACTGCCATGGATTCCTGGAACCTTCCAGTTAAGTCTAAGAAGGGAATGGGATAGGCTCCAAGAGTAAAGTAAGCCAAAACAGATCCATTTCAAACCCCAGATCAGTCAGATGAGTCTTGGGTCCAAAATGAAATAGATGCAGGAGGAATTAGTGGGATGGGAAGAGAATTTAGATCAGGGGTAGGCAACCTTTCCCCTTTAAGGGCCGAGGGACTTCAGCTCCCAGAAGCGTCAACCATGTTGGCCAATAGTCCCATGTTGGCCAATAGCTCCTGGGATTCTGGGAGCTGAAGTTCCTCAGCCCTTAAAGGGGAAAGGTTGCCTACCCCTGATTTAAATGATGGTGATGAAAATTAAGATGATGGAAGCAAGACCATGCATTTTTAGATTCTACATTATGATTGACCACAACCTGTGTAATAGGCAAAGCTTATAGATCAACATGGATGTGCATGAATCAGAATACCATATGGGAATGGCTTCAATACCAATTGTATTAGCATAGATTAAATCAGAAATCAGCTGACTGATGCTGCAATGCATGGTGTAATGGTTGAGCAGGGGTAGGCAACCTTTCCCCTTTAAGGGCTGAGGGACTTCAGCTCCCAGAATCCCAGGAGCTATTGGCCAACATGGGACTATTGGCCAACATGGCTGAGGCTTCTGGGAGCTGAAGTCCCTCGGCCCTTAAAGGGGAAAGGTTGCCTACCCCTGTGGTTGAGTGTCGGACTAGGACACTGGGAGACCAAGGTTTGAATCCTGGCTCAGCAATAGAAACCCACTAGGTGACCACAGGCAAGTCACACTTTCTCAGCCTCAGAGGATGGCAATGACAAATCTCCTCTGAACAAATCTTGCCAAGAACTCCCCATAATACAGGGGTAGGCAACCTTTCCCCTTTAAGGGCCGAGGGACTTCAGCTCCCAGAATCCTAGGAACTATTGGCCAACATGGGACTATTGGCCAACATGGCTGAGGCTTCTGGGAGCTGAAGTCCCTCGGCCCTTAAAGGGGAAAGGTTGCCTACCCCTGCCATAATAAGTTCACCTTAGGGTCATCACAAGTCAGAAATGACTTGAAAACACCAGACAACAAAATGCTGCTCTTATATCAAGGAATTTTCATTCTCAGTGGTCTCAGTGCTGGCTAGAAAACAAATCTACTATAAGAACACAGACCAGGAACAAGGTTTAAGAGAGCAGCACAAGAGCAATTCAAATGAAATCAAAGTCCTAGATAAGGACTAATTGACAGAAGCAGCCATGTGTCATTAATGGTGGGGAAGGGTGCAGACACAGGCAGCTCAGTTGCATCTTGTTTCTCTTGATGCCAGTCCAGTTCATTTGACAAAAGGTTTTGCTATACATTATATGTTTCAAAAAATTATTTTACTTCTTCAGGGTAATGTAAAAACACATGCCGTTTAGCTCTCAAGCTTCCTCTTCCTATGACCAACAGGGTACTTACTGTGAGTCCCCGCCACAAGTCCTTTGCACAAACTTACGAGACATGCCTCTTTATCCTATTTTATGGTGTTCAAGGCAGAAATGTTAGTGCTGAACTGGCCCTTAATCACAACTGGTTTGTGTGCTACCCTCTCTTGCAAGCAGTGTGAAGATAGAGAATTCAGCAAATTAAGATAGCTGAGGCAATGTGGATCTGGCAGAATAAATTTTCTTTCACCACCATGAGGCCTCCACATCTCCTCCCTTACAATCTCAGTGGCTTTTATTAAAAAGTGATTTTACTAACAGACCAGGCAAACTGTGGTCAAAGCTTGCTCTCCCTCAACTCAGACCAACCAGTGCGTACTGCTGTTTTCCCTCTGCCACAACCTTGGCTGCTTCCACACTGCAGAAATAATCCCATTTGACACTCCTTTAACTACCCTGGTTCAATGGTATGGAATTCTGGGAACTGTAGTTTGCTGTGGCTTCCCAGGCGGAGCAGAGCTCTGCTTGGGGCCCCCAAAACAAACTACGATTCCCAGAATTTCATTTCCATTGAGCCAGGGCAGATTTAGGGATGCAGTGGCTCAAGTGGTTAAGATGTTGACTCTGTTGATTTCAAGATCGGCAGGCTGGCAGTTTGAGACGCGGGTGCTGCATGATGGGGTGAGCTCCCAGTTTCTGCCAACCTAGCAGTTCGAAAGATGCAAGTAGATAAATAGGTACCACTTCGGTGACTTGACAACCTTGTCAATGGGGAATACCTTTACCTTTTACTTTTTACAGGGCAGATAATGGATTATTACCGCAGTGTGGAAGCAGCCCTTATCTCCTCACTGAAGCCTCCTCACTTGGTCTCAATACAAGCCTATGGAAAGAACTCATTTTCATATGAAGTGAAATAGAGGAAGTCCTACATACAGGCATTTTGCTTTGCCATGACCAAGGCATGGTTTGGCTTAACCCACTGAAAAAAACTAGTACACCCAGAGTTCATGCTGCCCTTGCCATTGTGCAGTGTGTACTTACTTGTTCATATCACCAATGGCTTCTGGAATATTTCTGAGTGCATTGCAGGACACGTTGAGCTCAGTCAAGGTTGGAATGCTGCACACTGCCAACGGGAACTCTCCTAAGTGATTGTTAGAAAGGTTAAGGCTCTTCAGCTTGCAGAACCTATCATGGAGAGAGAGAAAAGGGAAAGAACTTAATAAGTGAGGTATCAAATGAGGTATTCCATGTTATATGGAATGTCAAAAACACTGCTGGAATGTGGATGCTCCAAAGCAGACACATACCATCTCGCCCCAGGCAAAAAGAAAGACAGATTAACCATAATCATCAGAAAGAAATCCACTGTGAAGTACTACAGTTACTTAGGTTCAGAATGTTTCCTTATTGTCAAAAAGTAAGGCTTCAGAATGAGGAAAGGGGCATGCAGATTTTTTTATTTTTCACTAAAGGACAAGAACTATGAACAAGAACATATGCTCGAGAAGATTCAATGAGGTTTTAAAAATCCAGTAAGTTTCCAAGCAGGAATCCACTTTGCAGCTCAAATATTGCATGCAAAGTAGATAAATGTACAATTGTAAATTAAATAATGTACAGTTGTAAATTAAATTATTTAAGTTGTAATTATGATGAATAAACACTTTGAAGGATAAATAAATGGAAGAGGAGCAGCAATAGTACATTCATTGCAGAAATGGGAGGGAGGGTTAGAACTTTTGTAAAAATAAAGAAATAAAATTATTTCCTTTTACCTGAGAAAGGATGGTTGAGGTTTTTTAAAAAAAAACACACAAAAGAGTGACCTGTTCAGTTCTTCCTTTAAAGGAAGATATTCTAAAGCAGTGAAAGAAAACCTTTATCCTGCCAGATGTTTTGGACTACAACTTCCACATCCCCTTTCTACTGGTCATATGGGAAGAGGTCAGGTGGAAGCTGTAGTTCAAAATGTCTAGCAGGTCAAAGGGTCCTCCTCACTTTGTATAGCTTTCCTAGGGTAGACAATATAATGTTCCTAAAGCCAAAACACAGGACGCTTCTCTTGATATGTCTTACTTGTAACTTTTTGCCTAATAAACATGGCCCATCCTTGCCATTAGAAAGGGCAAGGTGGACTGTCTCATGCAACAGATTTTTGGAGGCGCTGTTGGGCTGCCCTTCCTTGCAAATAACTATCACTAGTCCATTTTTAAAAAAGCTTGTTTCCCCCCCACACACACACATACACTTTTTGTAGACAAAGAGCTGTGTTGATAAAATGCAGCAAAAACAAAAGAGTTGTGTGGCACATTGAAGAATATACAATTAGGCTTTTCTTTTGACAAATCATCAGTGATCTCAAAACAAGGAACCAGCCCTGCAAAGGTAAAGTTGATTCTTCCCACAAGCAAATAGGAAGATGGTTACTGATCAGCTTGCAGTAATTGAAATCTATTAACCTCATGTCCTGTGATTAAATTCATGGTTAGAGACAACGAATGCTTTCCTTTTCCACTACATGAAGGAAATACTGTTGCTAGATGGAAACTGAACCAAGACTTCATTTAATTATCCCATTATTTAGCTAAAACATGCTCATTCTTTCCCCCAAGTTTCCTTCTGCAACCGTGATGACTAGAAACATATTCCTTTTCTTGACACGCTCTGAGACTGTCATAATGGCATGGCATGCTCCGATGCTCTGCAGCATAACTGCAGCCCCACAAATCCTTAAATGCACACTCCCTGCTTCAAGCAAATCAACTGCTCTGCTCAGGAATGTGATGGGAGTGGGACATAGACAATAGCTCTTTGAACAGAAAATACGCTGCTACTACTTGGCTCTGCTCATCTATTACGATTTTACAATCAGTCAGAAAATCATCATCATCATCATCATCATCAGGGATTTTCTGCAAATCAGGGACTTTCTGCAAGCTTCACTAAAACCAGTAAGTGCCTCTTTGTTAAAACATCAATTATCAGCCTTGTCAAGAAACAACTCTCTGGCATCTGACTTAGAACTGTCCATACACCAACTAAGTTTTTTGGGGGGCGAGGGGGAATTCCAGTCAACAAAGTAAATATTGTATGCAAATAGTTGATATTATGACAATTATAATACAAAACACAAAATAAGAGAAGTCTTAACACAAACCAACCAAAGCCAATAGGCAGAGCTATATAACTTGATCACATGCAATGCAACACAAGCAGCTGAAAAGTGAAGCTGAACTTGTTTTGCTTGTTTGTGAGATCCTTCTGTGTTTTCTTTGGGTTGCTATCCCAGATCTATCCCAGATAAGGACAGCCAGTGGTGTGACCTTTAGACTAGGACTCTGGAGAACAGGATTCGAATCCTCACTCGGCCATGGAAACCCACTGGGTGACTTTGGGGGAGTCACACTCTCTCAGCCAGAGGTAGGCAAAGGCAAACCTCCTCTGAACAAGTCTTGCCATCAAAATGCAGTGATAAGTTGTCTCTTTAGAGTAGCCATAAATTGGAAAAGCTTGGAAGGTACACAATGACAACAATCCCCGATAACTGCTTTTTTGAATTCTATTTTTAAAAAATTAAAAACCCTTCCCTTGAAATGTCAAGAGATTCCCCCCTCCGCCTCCTTGAATTCTTTCTCTGCAGCTCTCCAGTATCCCAAATGCCGAACATCTTGATTCCAAGAAAAGAGGGCAAAACGTGAAGCGATTACTCAGGAAAGAAAAAGGACAACCCAGTTTCCCAGCCTGCATGCGCAGCCACATTGTTCAGGTTGCCTAACAACAAGGAGTGGGATTTGTGCTTGTAGGCAACTAACTAAATGGGTTAGTGAAAAGATCTGTGTCAGAATCAGATGGATGAGAGGAAGCTCTTTTCCTGACAAAAGTTTACTGGGAGGCTTTGTTTTCCCTACATTAAATTGCGCCCATTGTGTGATGATGGGAGTGACAAAGAGGCATGGAATCAAGATACACCTCCATAAAACTACAGAGACCACCAGAGTATCAATCAAGCATTGTGGTCTAGGGAGGAAAAATGGCATTCAGAAGGCTCCCACAAATTTAGCATCCTTTCTCCTCTAGTCCTACTTCAGATAGAGAGAATTAGGGCAAATAAAAAAAGAAAAGAAAAAGAAACTGAACGCGTTCAGCTTTAGCAAGTGGGCTGATCACAGAGAAAAAAAAATAAGTAGGAAGAAACGGTACGTAGAGAGATCTTGCAGCACCTTTGAGACAAACTGAAAGAAAGAAACTGGCAGCATGAACTTTCGTAGACTTTAGTCTACTTCCTCAGATGCATTTGGTGGAGTGGAAGCCAGACACAGACATATATATGTGAAGAAGAAACAGATTAAGTAAGCCTTTTGGGATACAGCTAGACCTACACAGTGTAACAATATGGGGCCCATAAACCCATCGTTTGTTGGCTGGAGAGCAAGTTGCATGCCTGTATGCTCCCTCCGTGGCCCTTCTTTTGAGGGCTTTGTTTGAACAGGATTAAGCCACAGTTGCTTGAGTCACAGGTTGCTTAAATCCCAGCTTTCCATTTACATCCAAACCAGAAAACTGTGATTTAATCCCTGCTTTCTAAGGGTTCACATCCTGGCTAGGAAGCAGGAGTTAAACCAGTTTCCAAGTCCAGAGGTAACAAAGCAATCCGTCATATCAGTGCCAAAGTTGGAGGCATGAGGCAAAGTATACAGACACATGGTTTGTTTTCAAACGAAAAAGCCATGGCTGGTTAGTTTGAGGTCTTTAAGTCTTTGAAATATGGTTTGATATTTGACTTATTAGAATACATTGTTATTAACTTAATAAAAATAGAAAAATATTAATTTGGAAGTGAGATTCTATCATGCATTGTCAGGGTTGAGCACACAGAAGTGGGGAAGTGAAATATGTAATGTACAGCATGGTCTTCCTCAAATCACTGTTTACTACAATGGTCAGTTCAGTAATAAAAGATACTTGTCACAACATACATATTAAAGCGCACAGGGAGTTATTTATTCCCAAATGCAGGCTGCATATAACTGGTCAATTCCAGGGGTAGCACAGAAGTAAACCAGTGCTCTTGGGAAAAGGCTGGCATATGTGAAACCCAGTCAAGCTCAGACATCTACAAAACAGAGATAGGGGTCTCAAATGGGGTGCTTATGAGCACCACTATGCCTCCAAACGTCTCCCATTTTTGTTTGTAAAAAGCCACTGGGAATCTGGTCTGCTGCAAAATGAAGTGCCAGCCTCCAGAGCCATATTTATTTCCAAGAACATGCCTGACCTAGTCCTAGAAGCGTTTTTAGAATATACTGTATTTTCTGGCATATAAGACGACCTTTTAACCTCCAAAATCTGTGGCTAAA
>CM034706.1:98823179-98837275 GCA_020142125.1 Phrynosoma platyrhinos
GAATAACAAGGGCCCATTGTAAATGCAAAGGCACTTACAGTTAAATATTAAGAAAACCAAAATAATAGTAACAGATTATTTACATAACTTTAAAGTAAATGATGAAGAGTCCAGGTGCATTCACACTGTAGAAATAATGCAGTTTGACACCACTTTAACTGTCATGGCTCCATCCTACAGAATGCTGGGGTTTACAGTATTTGTGAGGTACCAGCACTCTTTGGCAGAGACAGCTAAAGAGCTTGTATGTCTTATCCAAGCCGTATCTCCAATTTCTGTGTATGGTTGTGAAAGCTAGACAGTGAAGGAATCTCACAGGGAGAAAATCAATTCATATGAAATGTGGTGCTGGAGAAGAGTTCTACAGAGACTATGGAGTGTCAAAATGACAAATAAATGAGTCCTAAAGCAAATCAAGCCTGAATTCTCCTGAGAAATCAAGGTGACTAAACCAAGACTGTTATACTTTGGACGTATCATGAGAAGACATGACTTTCTAGAAAAGACAATAGTGCTTGGTTAGGAAGAACACAAAAGGAAAAGAGGAAGAGCGCATTGCAGGTGGATAGACTCAATCAAGGAAGCCATAGCCCTGAGTCTGCCAGACCTGAGCAGGGCTGTTGATAACAAGATGACCTGGAGGTCTCTCATTTATAGGGTTGCCACAAATGAAATTCAACTTGATGGTAATTAACAACAACAAATTAAAGAGGATCCTGGTGAGGCAACCACTACTGTTCAGAAACATGGGTCTGAGAAGGCAAAGAAGTGATCCCAGAGGGACAATCAGTTCTCCTCCATCCCAGGAAATGCCTTGCAACTTCCACAGCTTGCCTGGTTTCCTCAGCAGCTGCTTAAGGATTCTCCTTCTTTTGCATTAAGTTAGATGCTGTTAAATGCTGACAAGGATTGTCTGCCCAGTTTGCAATTACTCCAGGACTCCTTTCCTTGTATAGGGGAAAGGGAAGCTAAGGTCCAAAGCACACTGCAGAAATAATCCAGTTTGAGACTGCTTTGAGTGCCCTGGCTCAATGTTAGGGAACTGGAGTTTTGTGAGACCATTAGCCTTCTCTGTCAGAGAACTCTGGTGTCACAATAAACTGGATTATTTTTGCAGTAAGGATGCAGCCTCAATTAACAAAACAAGCTCGAGTACTGACTGTTGGTGTGTGGGGGGGGAAACTTCTGAGAATGTCAGCTGCCAAGGAAATTTTGCACAGACCAGACACTCGAATGAGAACCTACAGATCCCTCTGCAAAGGGAATGAAATTTTTCCCCTTTAACTGATAAGAAGTCGCAGCATTAAATGACGCCTGATAACCACTGAGTGACACATTACAAGCATTATTGAATAATGACTGTGAAAACCGATAGTTCTGAGAATCCTTTGGAGCCATACTGAGAATTCTCTGTTGATCGCTCTGCCTAGAAAGACCTATTGGTCATTCCAACAGTAAGAATTTAGTAAAGCAGAAGGAACTCTGTTTATGAAGGTGTCTGGGCACTCCGGCTGCTACTGCTGCTTTACTGAGATGGCTGATTTGGGCACTGTTATGTCACCACTTTTATTACCATCACTTGCTGGTGTCGAGCAAGGCCAGATGCCAGCCCATGTGGTAGAGGTCTTTCCAGGTGAGCTTGGAGAGGCAGACCCCATTGATGCTGAAAAGGGTGATAATGGCCAGGAAGGTGAGGTGGGGTGCCAGCACTCATCCAGCTTGGAGAGGTCAGGAAATAATGGAACTGCTCCATCAAGGCCAGAAACTCCATCACCCCAGAGAAGCACAGCACACATAGCAAGCATCGTGGGGCTCATCCCTCACCACCTGGCAGCCACAATGTGGCTCAGCCCATGCAGCAAATATCACCAAATGCAACCAATGGAGATTATTTGGCCTGGCCTCCTGGAGCATGCCAGTCACTGCTACCTTCATGCCTCAGTGGGAACCCCACCTGCTCTGACAATGAAGCCTGGCCGAAGGGAGGCAATTCTCTTTCTTGGGCCCTCTCTGGAGCTGGGTGAGCTTTCCAACCCACTTGCCAATCCATCCTTCTCCTCAGTCCACCCCCATTTTGGCATGGTCACTGGGCAAGGGAAGTGAGCAGACCTCAACGGCCCCATGGATGGCTCACAGGGCCGTCCCAATGGCAGTGGCCGCCAGAGGGAGCCTGCAGCAGAAATTGGGAGGAGCATGCAGCAGCCTCTGCCTCTACAGCTTCTCACTCACTACTCACTCCACTCAACCACCCCCTTACCATCTCCCAGCGTGACTATGGTGGATGTCCCCCTCCCCTCTTTGTTACCCAGGGTCCCAGATTATATGTGAAAATGGTATTTTGCAAAGGTCCAGAACGGATCCCTTCTATAATACAAGAACCAACTGTACTAACTTTAAAAAGCAATTCATTGCTCTTCCTCTTCTAAATAGCAACTCATTAGTCATGTACTAGTTTTTATTTTTTGTAAATCCTCTTATATATACAAAACTGCCTGTACTGACTGCCTAAGCAACATTATGGGGTAATGAGCAAATGCTACTCACTACATTAAAAATTAATGAGTCCCTTAGTCACTGCATTGTGTGTTTTTTTTTAAAAAACAAGAACATTGCTATGTCTCTTATGCTGAAAAACAGCATGTTACAGATAGTGTTGTTACTTGTAATGGATTCCTCCCAACCTCTGTGGATATCTAGGAAACAGACGCCTATCTCCAATACATGCACCTATGTCTATTCTATGTCTTTTTTTGGGGGGGGGGGGGAGGTATCTGCAAATCAGTTCTTGTTTCCAGATTCCCAAACTTTGTGACTGGGACACCAGCTGCCACCTCATAATGCAGATATCTCCAAGTCAGACCAATTATTAAAACATGACTCTCCTCATTCCACTTATGTAATGCTTTTGCCTTCTTTAATCATTCAACCGAGTGAGCTATCAGACATCTTTAAAAATTCTCCTTTACCCTAAATAACTCTCCCAATCCATGTCCTGCTACATTACAACCAGATTTACATAGATATATACACACTTCTCTCCTTCCATTAAGGAAGAGGCAGGCATTGCATTGTCTGTGGACTAAATGTAGCAAACAAACTCCTATGAAGGCCATTTGGAATGATGTCCATATGCAGCTTAAATTAAACACATTCCAGTTTGGAAATAACTACTCAGTCATACAGAAGCAGCAAGCAAGGGGTGCCTTCTAAAGAGCCAAGGCAGGAAACCAAGCCTTGCAAACAAAGAGAGAGGGCTGATTCTTTTCCTCTTGCAAACAGTAAATGTGCCACAAATGACCAACATAATATAGTTAAGTGGGCTAACAAAAAGTCACTGTGAGGCAATTAACATTCATCAGATTTGTCTGCAATGGCATTTACATCAGGCATTATATGTGAAGAAATGTGCTGTTCTATCCATCTCTGGCCACTTTCAGCAAGACACATTACCCACTGTGTAATGTGTTGCATTATTAAACATTATTGTGTCAATGAGTTTCCATAATACAATCACACTATGTGGACGGGGTAAGATTCTGACAATAAAATGAAAGACGGAAGGAAGCTTTCAAGGAATCACTGAAATCGATCTTTTTTTTTTTTTAGGCAGCAAAAGTAAATGAAAACAAATATGCCCTTATTTGTTGTTGCAATTTGTTTAAAACTTATTTACCTTTGTAGCTCATTAAGTCCTCTGGATGTTGATGAGTTAGGGTTCAACCTCAGGAAGTTCTGCTTCAAATTAAGATGAGTTAAGTCCTGGCTATAGAAGAGATTGGCAGGCAGATCCTCTAGGCTGCAACACGAGAGATCCACTGAGCTTATCCGTTGTGAAGCAATCTGAAAAAACAAATCAAAAAACAAATTTGAAAACACCATAATGTCAATTCAAGAAAATGAACTTGTACTGGGCTTCTGGCTTGAATTAGGACCAGTGGGTTTTTCATTAAACACAGTCATAAGTAAGGCTGTTGAAGCTTACAACAAACAAATAAAAGCTTTCAACAACTCAGTTTGTGACACTTACTTCAGCCAGAGTAAAAGTGACACAATGGAGTAGACTAGAGCATGGGTGAGGAATTTATGACCTTCCAAATACTGCTGAACTCCCAAATGTTTAGCACTTAATGTTTAGCCTTGTTGTGTGGGATGATGGAAGTCCAATATCTAGACGGCCCACATGGTTCCTACCATGGAAGCAATATTACAAAAGCTAAACATTACAGTTCTTGGGAAACAAAGCAGATGAAGGAAAGTTCTGGTCATTCAGACCATATGATTGCACTCCTTAAATCTCACTGGCTTCCTCTTTTCCTTCCAGATCCTGCACAAGCTTTTTTTTCTGTGCCTTCAAAGACTTCCATAGTGCTGTTGCTGTTGTGTGCCTTTAAGCTGGTGACCCTATCATGAGGTTTTGTTGGCAGGATTTGTTCATGGGGGGCTTGCCATTACCCTCCTGAGGGTGAGAGAATGAGACTTGCCTAAAGTCACCCCAGTGGGTTTCCATGGCTGAGCAGGGATTCAAACGATATAATGGAAATGTAAGAATGAATATGTTTTGGGTGGGTAAAAAGGGATCAATGTTGTATGGATATACTAGGTATATTAAAACCTTATATAATATTTGTGTAACAGGGATAACAAAAATGTTTAAAGATGGAATAATTGTGTATTGTTAAAGGAATATAATAAAATTTATTAAAAAAAACAACAACAACCCTGCTCTCCCAGAGTACGAGTGCAACCCACAAATCATTGTCAAGCTACTCAGCTCTAGTCTTTCTAAAGGGATCTCTGTGCAGGCGCAATAACTCAGTTGTGTGAGGCATAGAAACCATGAAGAAGAACCTTCAGTCAACCACCTGAACCCAAACTGTCTTTGTTCATACATGGACAGCTACCTGCTGGAGATGCTCTAGAACAGATGAAGATCCTGTATTGAGCAGGAGTATGAACAAAGACAGTGGTTTCATGGTACACTGCCTATATTAATATAAGAATCCTCGCTACTGCATGTGTAATAAAAGGCATCTCCTCAGAGACTTTTGAACCCTGGGAAACTGACTTTGAATAAGCTTTCACACATCAACACTAACTGACCACTATAAACAACTGAAAAATCTGTAAAACATTACGACAACCCTTTGAAAATTTGGGGCAAAGGTCATGATTTGCATCTTTCTGGATCCTATTACATTCCATCCCATCACTCACAACTGTGTAAATGTACTTCATATTTGAGTATTTATTTTCACTCTGTACATAATCTGAAGAAATGGGTTTGTATCCACAAAAATGCATGTGAAAATTAAAAGCCAGTTAGTCTTAAAGATGCAGCCACATTTTCCTCTCCCCCTTTCCTCCTGCCTTTTATGGGGCAAGGATCTAACATGGCTACTTCTTTCAAAACTACTCCAAAGTAAGAATGAGTGGTTTCAGGCAGAGTTAGAAGGTGCCCTTTGGGTCATCAGGTCCAATTCCCTGCTGTTCCGCTGGAGCATCCCCAGCAAGTAGCTGTCCAGACTCTTTTTGAAGATGTCCAGAGAAGGCAACCCCATCACTTCTCTAGGAAATTGCTTCCACTGCTAAACCGCTCTTACTGTCAAGATGTTCCCTCTAATGTTCCATTGAAATCTAAAGCCATTAGACCTATTTCTACTCCCTGAGCAGCAGAGGACAAGCCTGCATCCTCCTTTTTGTGGCAGCCCTTGAGCTGTTTAAAGAGTGCAATCATGTCATTTCTCAACCCTCTCTTCACCAAAGTGAACATGCCCAGCTCCTTCAAACTCTCCTCATATGTTTTCATATTCATATTCATACCTCCTTATCTTCCCCACTGCCCTTCTCTAAACACATTCCAGCTTGTCTATAACCTTCTTAAAATAAGGCACCCAGAAATGAATGCAGTACTCACATATTCTTCTCCTACTTATCCATTTCTCAATTCCTTCCCCACTGTTGTTGTCTATTTTAGACTGTATGCTCCTTTGAGTAGGAACCTGATATACATCCCATGTGTACACACACACACACACACTCAAGAAAAGGGTGAGAGCCAGGACCAAACAACCATATATAGAAGGAAGGGCCAGAACAGAACAACATCCTAATGGCTCAAGTATTGTGAACAACCAAATGACAATGGCTTAAAAACTGATGTGCTGCCTCTAACCACACCAATCATATTGCAAAAACAGTCACCTTGCACTCTCAGGACCCAGAGTCGACCAAGGCAAAGTAACACTCGCTTTAGATGGAACCTACAGACTAGTTCTAAATATGTGATGTTTGAATAGCAAGCAGTGCTTACTGTTTCTAAACAACACGCCACAACCCAAACATGCATTTCAAAGCACTTGCTTTTTAGAATGTAATTTTATACTCTTTAAATGAAATGATTTTCATTGTTTTAAAGATTTTATTGGCAAGTTCTTAACCAATTTTATCTGCGAGCTGCCTTGGGTCCCACTCCGAGAGGAAGGTTGCATATAAAATAAATAAATAAATAAATAAATTCAATGTCACCTCCCTCTGCTTTTTGTTATGTTTCGTCCAGCAAATGTCTCCTGGCACACAATATTAAAATTGTTCTGCTATTCCATCTTTATTCCTTAACAGATTTTTTTTAGTGAGTATAAAAGGGGGGGGGGAGGAACAAAAACAGAGGAGAGCTACATACTGAAGACATTGTCAATGGGCCTTCCAGTAAACTTCCATAAATGAGGCAGTCAAAGCACTTACTTTAAATTTCAAGTCTCACCTGTGACCTAGCACTGGATAATGTATAGTAGGAGAAGCTAAGGTCAAGCGCTAAAGCCAAAGAAACACAAGGAAAAGATTACGCGGCAGTGTGAACTATATTTTTTAAAAATGGAGTCAACTATCCACAATCAGACAAGGGATTTATTCATTCATTCCCTGCTTCATACAGTTAATGAGGTAGCAACAAAAGTGTACTAAGAGATGAAACAAAGATACACCTTTATACACCTTTTAAAAGACACTGGACATCCCATCACACTGCTCTACTCAGTCCTTGCCTCAAAGCAGGTAAAAGAAATAGCTGGTTGCCATGACTAAAAAAAAGGGGGGGGACCCAGGACTCTGCTGGGCTAATTCAACTCTTACATAAAAGTTAGGTAGGTGTGTGCGTGTGTGTGCGTGTGTGCACGAGCGCACACCCTTTTCATGTTCAAGAAAAATGGAGGAAAGCACCAAGAAGATCTGACATGGACTGCAAAAATGGCTGGGGGGGCACATTTTGCCCACCTCAGTTCAGATTATGCCGTCTTACTGAATTTTAACATAAGTCTTCTTCCTTGGAGGCTCTAAAGAAAATATGGAACTATCAGATAAGAGAAATCTTTAGAGTTGAAAATATGAAAGCTAGCTTTCCATAAGCAGAAATGTTCATGTGCAAATGACGACAATCAAGCAAGCACTTTCCCCCTTCCAGCCATCCAAAGTTGTATTATCCACAAAAGAGCTGTACCATGTTCTTCTGCTTCCCATTTAACCTGAAGGCAAGGAGCTTTATTTGATGACTGCAACCTTTTGGAGTTGCAATTTGCTGCATTTGCCATTTGTTGTTGCTGCATAAATCTGGCAGAGCACACAGATGTAATGTCACAGCCCAGATTGAAACAAGTATTTTGACACTAGGAGCAAATAACTCAGTTGTTAATGTAGGAGTAAGCACTTGGATAAATAATGGAGTAAGCACATGGATAAAGTAAAGTGGGAAACCTCATTCATGCATTACGAGTACTGCACTGTATATGTTGTAAAAAAAACACCCGATGTGGTGCAGTAGTTTGAGCGCTGGACTATGATTCTGGAGACCAATGTTTGAATGGCCAAGGCTTGGGTATGGACACTCAGTGGGTGACCTTGGGCAAGTCATACATTCTCAGCCTCACAGGAAGGAAAAGGCCAACCTCCTTTGAACAAATTTTCCTAAGAAAACTTCATAATAGCGTGAACTTATTTGAAATGATTTGAAGGCACACAACAATAGCCACAACAGCATGTTGTAAAAACCATATAAATTTATGGTAGGAGTGAGGAACCTATGTTTTTGCCTACAGTTCCCATTAGATTTTTAAAGTTTGGCCAATGATAAGATATTGTGGGCAATGTAGTCCAGAACACCTGGAACGCAAAGGTTGCCAAATTGCATTCTAGGATAGCCCAGGAAAGGATAGTCCTGAAAGAGAAATCTGGAGGACAAGAGAACTATTTTCTTCATATATAAGAATGTGAATGTAAGATGAGCTTAAAACCATTCAACAGGTTCAGGTTATTACCACAGGGATTCCAGTTTCTGTTCATAATGCAAATAATGCTCCAAACAAAAAGGTCTGTTAATCTGCACACTGGCAGAGCATATCTTGAGTGCAGGAATAAAGGAACAAAGTGGTTTCAGGTCTTCCAGCTATTCATTCCAGGACCAAATAAAGCCATGCTACTCACTTGACATTTTTACTGCTGTGGCTTTCTAAAACCTCAAATGTGAATAAAATCAAACATAACATCTAAATTGGACAGAAATAAAAAGGAATTGTAAATGCTCTCAGTTTATCATGGAATGCCCAGGGAAAGTAGACAGAGGTTTGTGTGCTTCAGAAAACTTAACAGCTCCAGCTGACTTGTTACTGAGAGCCATAATTTAAACATTAAAAAGAGAGGATACTTAATTCCAAAGGTCTGAAGTCACTTAGACTTATAAGCATGATAATTAATATAGTGCCATACATAGACTTCATATATATTATCTTGGCAAACATGGCAATAGCGCTGTCAATTTAACAGCAGTATTAGAATACCTATATTTTAAAAGAGAGGGGGCAGAAAGCAGATATGGATCTACTGGTAGGTCTCCAAGTGATTTGCAGCAGATTAGCAAGCATTTCTGACAGTTAATTATTTTATCAAACACAGCAATAAAAGGACATAAATACAACACGCATACACACAGATTATTCCCCATACCTTATTCACCTGAAATGAAAAACACTGGAATTGTTGTGGATTTGTGTGTGTGGAAGGACTATGAGTTTTATTTTATTTTAGTATGACACTCAAAAGTTCCAGGTCTCAGAATTTACTAATTTTAAGTGTTATATCTATTGCACCTAGCTCTAGTTGACAGAAATTGGCATTCTCATTAAAAAAAAACAACCCAATAAACCAGATCCTACAAGTTGGATGTCTGCACAAACCCCTTTTAAAGAAAATTATGGGGGAAGAGAAATGGTAAACGACTGAAGGGTGCATAATTTAGAACTAACAAGAGAAAGTCCCCTCTCTGTCTCCCACATTACATACATCCCAACCCATTCATATGGTCATCTGCTCTCCTTGGCTTTATGCAACACCCTTCCTTCTGCCTTTGTCTCCCAATGACCATCTATAGTTAAAAAAGAACTTGCCACCTCATCTCCATATGTTTTGAATTTGAATTTACATTTGACTCATATAGGTCTGTCTCTGGATTCTAGACTCCAGACATGCATCAGAGGCAGTAGGCTCAAGTCTATGAAAGTTCATGCTACCACCTTTATTCTTTCAGTTAGTCACAAAGGTGCTACAAGATCCCTTTGCATACTAATCTTGGGTTGAGTAAGCTACGGGTTCCCTCCTCACTCCATAGACCTGTCTTCATTTTCCTTCCTCATCCAAATCAGTAAAGTGTAGATTAAGGATTCCCTCCAATTCAAAACCAGAATCATATCCTGGTATGAATGGAGCCTTTTAAGCTACAGCTTCCTGCTCCAGACATGGCTTAAGATAGAGACACACATAAGGAAAGGAGTGCACAACGATATGCTTTGTTCCCTGAATGAAAAACCATTATGTATGTGATGTTGATTGGTTCTATCAGAACTGGGCCACTGAATTAATTACTGAAGAGAGATTTAACCATAGGATCCTGGGGTTCAGCCCATACTACTATTTTTTAATACATACTGGGTTTTGGAACAGCAAAGATGGCTGGTGGAAAGGAAAACAGAATCAATATTACCTTAAAAAGAAGCATGCAAACAACAATTCACAGAACAATAAAAACGTTACCACTAAGATAAAAGCATTTTCACACACCATAGTAAAAAGAGACCTTTCAAACTCATTTCTGCATTAAGCACAAATGTGGGTAGACCAGTGTTCCAAATGGGATTAAAAATGAGGAGGGAAACAAAGGCTAGAAAACAAAATATGTGTTTTTAAGTCAAATGTGCATTACTAGCTAAAGGGCATTTTTCATTTGTACTATAGACATTTAAAATAAAATAGCACTTTAAGTGTCTTGTGTGAAAAATGTCCTTTAGCTTTACAAACTCTCAGTTCTCCTTCGCCCTGCAACTTCTCCACAGTTTGAAGGTCTGTGTGCAGGTGCACATGCACCTTCAAGTCAACAGTTGACTTGTGAATTTCACAGGGTTTTCTTAGCTAAGAAATACTCAGAAGTGGTTTTGCCAGTTCCTTGCTCTGAAATATAGCCTACTGACCAGGTATTTGACCTGTTATATCTGGGTATCCATTCCGCATGCTACAAACAAGCAAACCACATCAAATGTAAAGGAGAACCACTTTGCACATGAGGGGAAGTAACCAAACAGCCCCACCACTATGGTTGCAAACATGAAAATGATCGTGACCTAAGAATTTCTTAATCACTTTGCAATTTGAAATGCCATATGATGTAACACACAGTTATTTTCAGGACTGTTTCCCAGTTATGCTTTAGAATGAGGAGCAGGTTTTCACACTGGAAGGAGCATGTCAACTATGTGTGGACTGTTGCACATGGAATCATCTCCAGTGTGTATCTATACAGTGAAGTATGTGTCTTCAATCACCATGTGTGAATGCACATGATATAAGCTGAATGTTCATTTACTACTGTTTGAAGTAGTCTCCCTATTTCAGCACCCTCAGAACTAGGCACTACTTGGTTTGGTACAAAAAGATGATACATTATTCATGTCCTATTCAAAAGGCAACTATCAAAGCACTGAACTAATCAGCCTATTCTAAAGTTTTTAATATGGACAGGAATAGACTGTCCTCATTACCAGTTGAAATGGGAGAGCATTTTCACTGCTGGTCACTGAGACTTTAAAAGATGATGTTCAACTTTTTGTGTGTGTATATACATTTTTATTTGCATTTTGTCTGAATTTATCTCATGAACCATCTTAAGCATCATTGTCATGGAAAGATGGAATATGCAGGTAATAAATAAATTCAAATAAAACCTGAGTTCCATGACATTAGCATTTTTCAACAATGTCTTTTTTTAATAGACCCCTGTGACAAAGATCATCTTATTAATTCTCACTGAATAAATGCACATAAATCTGTATGTGAACACCACACTAGTTCTGAAGGGAAATATTAAAAAAAAAGATGGTGTAGGCATGTGTTGCATCATTCTAACAGAAATATCACTGCCAAAATATACAAGAGGGCAAGAAATCTCTTTCCTAAAGACAATAATTGTTATCCATACTTTTTATATGTCTCACTTTTTAAAAATGTGTTGTCCAATCAGGGATCCACTTCTCTGATGATGAACATAGATTTATATTAAAATTAGTAATAATCCAACAAGTCCTTCAACAAAATACTGCAGACCTGCATTTTTTTATAGCTGATAGGGCCTGCCTTATAATTAGACAGTGAGGGAGATGTCTCAAGCAGCCGGGGATGACATGAAAGGGCAGCAACTTGTAAAGTTATCTACATTGTTATTACTCTATTTTACTGTCAGGGATGGAGACAGGTATTACTGGGGTTTTAGGCCCCAGGTGCCAAAAAAAAATTAACTATCCTTGAAAACTATGCACATTCCTGGAGGAGGGGGGGATGTCTGTTTCTGATAACTAGTAGTAGCTGATGATGTGATGGGCGAGCCTCCCCACAAAAAGTATAAACCAGCACATTAAAGTCAAACCTGGAGCGACATAGTGAAACCTGGGGCATGTGTTAAATTTGTGGAAGAAATCTCCACCTCCAACTACTGCTGGAAGGGCTCAAAAATTTCACAGAGTTTGCAACACTGCCAACAATCAGGCAAGCCCTAAGAAGGTGACATTTTTAACAGTAAGTTAAATTTAGATGTATATTGCTAGTAAATGGGTGGAAAACTGCCAACTGTGTAGGTCTCAAGAAAGCGACGTTTCTAACGCTACACTGAGTTTTATTTTAAGTCAGGAGGAATTGGAAAAAGAAACAGTAACATGCCAAGTCCAATAGATGAAAGATGAAAAAAGTAATGCAAGCAATTCAAGATAGCTTGGCATTCTGAGTGTGGAACCTTATAACATATTAGGAGTTTAGAACAGTTTGCTTTCACCTTTAAATTAAAAAAAAAAGGATGGGAAATGTTAAACTCTCTAAATGCTATGAAACTGCAAGTCATCTATCTGATCCGTTTCACTGATGAGACTTGCAGTGCAATAGCATCTGGTGTCCCTCACCTACTCTCAAAAGACAAAATTAGAACCACAACCACACTGTATTTTCCAGGTGTCAAATACCATTCAGGATGGTGGCCAAAACAAATCAACTAACAAAAAACCCATAAGCACAGAGCAAACTCTTGCTCTGGCTGGGAGTGAATCTACACTGCAGAAATAATGCAGTCTAACTTTAAGTGTCGTAGCTCCATCCTATGAAATCATGGGATTTGTAAAAGAAGGCCTTTAGGCTTCTTTGCCAAAGAGTGGTGGTGCCTCACAAAACTACAAACCCCAAAATTCTGTAAAAATTGGGGTATAGCAATTAAATCATAACCATTACTGGAAGAGTATACATTATCTGTTATGCAAAAATTCACTAAACAGAGTTAGCTAGTTCTTTTGAATACACTTAATTGGTCATAAACAGAACTGGTTTAAGCAGAGTTATCTTCATGCAAAGCAGCATACAGGCAGGATCATACAGACAAAGCAAATCACCCTGCTTGCATATATATCCACTGCCCTTTAAAACACTCACACAGGATCATATGTGAAAAAAGATACTACTTAGACAGCTCTAACAGTTGGCTTAGACCTCTTTAAAGGGAATTGTTGTTTTTGTAGCTCCTAAACTACAATCCAAGAAGTGAACCTCTGTGTTTGACATGTTGAGTTGTATAATGACTGCCACTTTCTTCCTCAGTCTTTTAATTCCCCAAGGGAATTAATCAATGTGGAAAGGGGAAAATATTCACCCTTAACTCAAGTTTTTCAAGATAGTGAACAATTAAATTGTAGTAGCAGTACTTCAAGTTATCCAGTTCCTACTCCTCTCAGTTACCTCAGTTGTTACAACATATTGTACTTCTGTATCTTACCCCTCTCCATCTTTTTTGTTTTAGCCTTTTCTCCTATATCCTGAAATGTCTGAATGCTTTCTAATTCAATTAACCATCCTCCAAACCTTTACCTGTGTTGAATATCAGCTACTGTGTGTTTAAACAAGTGAGCTGCATGATCAATGTGTCAGAGTTGGCTTTGTTCAAACAAACAATAAACGTTAACCCCAGTTTATCGTGGTGAATGACATGACAAACTGCAGCTCATCTAAACCTGGATAGAAGCTTCCAAAAAAAGGAAAAAAGCTTTGAAACTCCTCCTCACGGCCCTGATGGACAGAGAAGATGCAAACCTGAGACTTGCACATGGATAAAGACAATGAAGGATAAAGGAAAGATAAAGGAGAAATTACAAAGTTTAAATTTAACCTGGCTTAACTGTATTCAATTGGAACAATGCACAAAAAATTGGAATAGGAAAATTATAGAATTTAGAGAATACAGGAAATTTGAACAAATGATTAAGCAAAGAGATAGTTTGGAGGTAAATGAAACTTTGAGAGGTGTTATAAGTGAAATATGCAAACTATTATTAAAATATAATGAAAAAGAAGAATAGGATATTATGGGAGGAGGATTTAGCACAAACAATAAATGCTCAAGAATAGGGAAAAATCCGGAATCAACACCATTTAAAAATTTTATCCATACAGATAAAGGAGAATTGCCATAAATTAATATGGAAATGGTATTTAACACCAGTAAGGTTAAATAATATAAATAAGAATTATTC
>CM034706.1:98837375-98856696 GCA_020142125.1 Phrynosoma platyrhinos
CTATATATGATAAGATCAATTGTACTCAAGCTAGAAAGGACTTAATTATAAATTTATTAACAGCGGTGAGATTAATCATAGCAAAAAAAGTGGAAAGATCAGGGAGATCTACAAATACAAAATTGGTAAAAAGATAGATGGTGAATAGCAATCAATGATAAGCTAACGTGTGGATTTAAGGTAAAAAAGGAATAATGAAGAGAAATGATTTTTAAGTAATGTGGCAAATATTTGTACAAAAGGCTTTTGTAAAGGAAGGTAGTGTTTTATCTCCACAGGAAGAGTTACAATTTTGAAGGAAAGAGTAATATGAAAATACTAGGCTCTGGTAATGGGAGCACTTGGGGAAAAATAAAGAAAAGAGAAAGAGAGAGAGAGAGAGAAAGATAAATAAATTAATAATATTATACCTTTGTGGAATTGTGAAAAATATAAGGTGAAAAGAAGGCAGTAGAAGAATATATAAGGTAGTAAAGAATGAAAAATTGATGTGATTTATCATATACATGTTTTTTAAATATTACTGTATGTAGGTTGTAGTACTAATAAAGAATTTTATATCTTTAAAAAAAAGGGGGGGGAAGAAAACAGACTATGAATTTGCAGCCAATGTCAGGTGAGGACATTGTGCATTAAATGCCAATTTGTCCCCTCTGTATCAAATATCTATAATGATCCCAAAGAGAGATTCCTAACACTCTTGCTGACAAATGAAACTGAAAAATCTCTTGAAGAATCAATTCAATTTATTTTGAGTGATACCAATAACTATGTAACACATAAAGTGGCCCTTTTTGCCTTGGCTGCAAAAAAGATTAGAGAGAAAGAGTTAGATAAAATTGTCACAAATTGCCATGTAAACTCAAAAGTATTAAACTGATTTCATGTTAGAAATTTAGAAATTTACCTATAACTTGAAAGGTTTTTATCTTTTATACTAGCTTAGCAATAACTTTGTTTACTGCATGTTAAATTATGGGGTGCTTTTTGTATTTTTTTACTTCTGTACCTTTTATCTTAAATGTTTTGTTTATTTTGAGCTTTTTACCATGGGCTTTGGCTAACACAATAAACATATTGATGATGGGAAGAGACTTGCACATTAAGCCACAGTTTAGCATGTTGTCTGAACTGGACCAATGACTGTTGAACTGGTCAACTAGTGAGTTCATGGCCATGTGGAAAACTAAACCCAAGTCTTCTTAGTCCAAGAAAACTTGTAATTTTAGGGAATTTTTGTTGTTGTTGTTAACTGCCCTCAAGTCGATCTCGACTCATGGCGACTCTATGGATGAGACATCTCCAAGACCCTTTGTTCTCCATTGCTCTGCTTAATTCCTGCAACTCCTTAATACCTATAACCTCCTTAATAGAGTCCATCCATCTAGCATGTGACCTTCCTCTCTTCCTACTTCCCTCCACCTTCCCCAGCATTATTGTCTTTTCCAAAGAGTCCTCCCTTTTCATGATGTGTCCAAAGTACGACAGCCTCAGTTTGGTCATCTTGGCTTCCAGGGAGGTTTCCAGCTTGATCTGCTCTAGGACCCATTTGTTTGTCCTTTTGGCTGTCCATGGGATCCTCAGCACTCTTCTCCAGCACCACATTATCTCAAATGAATTGATCTTCTTCCTGTCATCTTTCTTAACTGACCAGATCTCACATCCATACATGGTAACAGGGAATACAGTGACTTGTATGATTCTAAATTTGTGCTGAGTTGTATATCTTTGCATTTTAGACTCTTTTCCAGTTCTTTCATAGCAATAAACTTGACTAGATTAAACTGGCTGAATTAAAAGTGTCTAACTGCAACATCAACTTGTTGTTGTTGTTTTTAAATGAGGGTAGCTGGCTTGTCAGCACATACTTGAAGCTACATACATGAAAGCAAACCAAGCAGAAAATTACAAGTTGGGAGGAACATATGCATGACCTTGCATTGTCAAATTAATTCCTCAAACATCAAAACTTGACAGTTCTGCACAAGGAAACCTTAAAATGACTTTTAAAGCATCCCAGTTGCAACACTTCTTTTCTCCCTGAATAGAGAGGGAAACTACAACTAAAACATCAATGACTACCACCTCCATTTTTCAAGTGGAGGAGGGAGTTGGTGACTAGTTTAAGGGAAAGAATAAAACCTTATACCAATAGTCTGCACTATCAATTATAATTTTATTCAAGCTCTACCCAGCAAAACACATCATTGATATTGTAAAACTTTAAGGAAACTTTCCAAAGATACTACATTAGCAATGAACAGAAACATTATAAGAGAATGAAGAACTCAACATTCAAAGGGTGTTGGGAATTTAAGAAGATTCCAAAATATATCTGGGATGCGATGCATGCCCCAAGTTGGGAAGATATGCATACAGGGCTTTTAAATGTCTCTATTATGCTACTGGTACATTTGTCTCTATTATTATGGTAAATTTTGAACAAAGTAAGTGGAAAGAGAGACAAAGCAAAAGGAGCTGTTATTCTGAACACTTAACACCCCCCTAAAGTAAGGGGAAAAATTGAAAGAAATTTAAATATCAGCATTGTATGAACTACAGTACCACTCCTGTCACAGCCTTAACATTTAAGTACCTGTGATCTGCAGGGTTGGAAAATAAGCCATTAAAAAAACCCAAAAACCCATACCCCCCCCCCCTTTTGTGTGTTTGTTTAAACCAGTTTTTTGCATTAATATATAGGACTGCACAAATATAGAACTAAATCAGAAAACAAAGTAGCAAAATGGAGTTCAGATGTTATGGCTACTAGCTTCAATAATCATTGTTCTTTTAAAATGTGTTCTTTTACAGCAATAAACTGTTAAAGTTAAAAAATTTAAATGCAAACAGTCAATGTTGTTCTAGCAAGAGGGTTGGAAAAAAAGCCAGACTTTTTGTTTTTTAAAAAAAGAATAATCAATTAAAAAACAAACAAACAGGAGTAGATTATTTTGGGGGTCTTTTAAGTCATTTGGTTTGAACCAGACCACCGTGCCTGTTTGGACTACTGGAATGCACTCTATATGTGACTGTCTTTCAAAACTGTTTGGAAACTTTAGCGGGTTCAAAATTCGGCGACCAAAATGCCAACTAGGGCCATTTATGGGGAGCATATATTTCTGAACACAGTTCTAAGTGCTGGTCATGACCTATAAAGCCCTATACAACTTAGATCCAGATTACCTGAAAGACCATATCTCCCCATAGAAAGCTGCAAGGGTCCTAAGATCTATGGGGGAAGGCTTTCTCTTGGTCCCACCACCATCACAAGTTCACTTGGTTAGGACACAGGAGAAGGCCTTTTCGGTGGCTGCTCCCACCCCACGGGAGGCTGGGCTGGCTCCCTCCCTGCTCTCCTTTCACTAGTACGCAAAGACTTTTTTTGTTCAAGCAGTCTTCTAATTATATAATCATGTCAGGGAAGTTTTTATATGGAGTGTGTGCTTTAGATATACTTTTAAACTTTTGTATATTTTTTATCATTTTATAATGTCTTGAACTAGATGATTTCAGTTGTTTTGAAACTTTTATTGTAAAAACATTTTTTAAAATGATTTTATCTGTGAGCTGCCTTGGGTCACTTTCTGGAAGAAAGGCAGCCAGAAATGAAATAAATAAATACATCTGGAGTCACAGCACTAGTAGGTAACTTGAGAACACAAGTTTTGAATTGAGACACGTGGATGTAAGGCCAAAGGAAATACTCAAGTAAGGTCCTATTTGCTACTCTCTAAGTGACATCCTTTCTTCAAATCTAGCAAAACCAGATGAATTATTCTTCTTGTGATCATGTTCATGTAATGCCCCTGCCCGAGTGTGAAACATTTTACCCTTGGGTGGGTTTTCCTCAGATTACAATGCGTTGATATTCTCAAGCATGAAGGTGAATGCTTTCCCTCCTGCAACCGGGTTGTTTATATGCTCAATAAACTGGCAGAAATGACAGTCAGGGTCATCCTAACCTTGCTAATACATTGGTAGCACACATAATTCCCTATTTCTTTCAAGTCAACATGGAGCAAAGAAAACAGTGGAGAAGTTACTGGTACCATTGCTTGTGTAAGAATAATAACGTTTCTACACCCCTGAGATCAGAAATGACTATTAAATCAATGACAGTCACAAGGGAGAAACAAATCACTTAAGCTCCCTCCAGTTCCCAGTCTGTATAACACTGCCATCATGTAACCTGCTAAAGGATGAAGTCTTGAAAAAACTGAAGGAATTCTTCCTTATGTAGTAAGGTGTTCAAAAATGTACTTCTCTTTCAACCAAGGATGAGGAGCCCTTTCACACACAATTATAGCACTATGATCCCACATTTAACTGCATCCTCAGGATTCCTGTGACTTGTAGTTTGGTGAAACATCAACAGTCTCTGGTAGAGAATTCCAAATGCTCCTCCCTAAACTGCAAATCCCCGGATTTCATCAGAACAGAACCAGGCAGCTTGGAATCATAGCACTGTAATGGTGGAATGTGCAAGGACACGAGGACTGGTTCAAAAGGACCCGGGGACTGGTTAGCTTCTGCATAGTTACTACCCTCTTGTTTGTTGTCATATAACTCGGAATCATTAATACCAAGAAATGTTATAGACAAGGCCTTCAGCATAGTTCTTCTCCACTGAAGGTCACCCAGCTAGGAGGAACAAGCTACGTGGGAACAATGAAATCATGTCATCATCCCATCCTATCCATGATGCTTCTAGTTCAGTGAAGCAGTGCTAGATGTCATATAGCTTCAGGTAATGTATGAATCAGCCTGCATCCTTGGTTGTTTCAGCTCTGAGTAACCACATACAAGTTCATTCATCAGTTGTCTTGGACAAAAGGGATTAGAATTTACCACAGACATACATTATATAAATGTGCATATAAATGTGTATATAAAGGTCGGCTGCATAGGTGATGATTTCCTGTTTAAAAACCACCACCACAAAGGGATATCAGGGACCGTGTTATTTATCATTCTGTTCTGGAAATGAGACCTGGGGCCATTTCACACTACGCTCTGGCTGAAAATCATAAATACCCCTTCCTGACCTCAAGGAGGGACTTCCCTGACCTCGAGGAGAGACCTCTTTGACCTCAAGGTTGGGACCACCAGAGACATAATCACAAGGTGATCATATGGTTACTGGTGCCAAATGTTTCTGGATGAGAAGTCAAGGCACTCCATTGTGTGAAAGAAGCACTTTAAGGTAACCAAGCAGCAAGTAAAGCAAGGCCTCATCTTCATCCATAAGTAACTGGGATCAGTTCAGAGACATAGTCATGTTAGTCTGGAATATCAGCATGCGAAGGGATCTTGTCGCTCCTGTAAGACCAACTGTGTGAGAGACATTATAGTGTAAGCTTTTGTAGACTTGGCCTACTTTCGCAGATGCAAAGTGGAATCATGTTACACTGCCTTTAGCCATCAAGTGCTATTCAGTAGAAGGGGAAAATAAAAGATGTTCCTACCCACCTCCCTAGAGTGGGCAGGAGAAGACAGGTTTTTTTTTGGTGCAGGGGACTGAAATGGCTGAGAAAGTATAAGCCAAGGAAACACTGAATGAATTTTCACCTCCACCATCTTTAGATGACTTACTGATGCTTAGCCTCACAGGATGGCTCCATATTCAAAGTATTTCGCATGCATTTTCATGGTTCTTTAAACAACCAATCCTATAAGCAGGGTATTTTCTCAATACTGTAAGGGTAGCATGGTGTCGAGGTTTGACTGTGTTGGACTAGGACTCTGGAGACAAGGGTTCAAATCCCCACTCAGCCACGAAAACCTATTTGACTTGGGCAAGTCTCTCTCAGCCTCAGAGGAATGGCAATGGCAAACCGCCTCTGAAGAAAGTGGCAAAGAAAACCCTGCGATAGGTTCGCCTTAGAGTCACCGTAAGTCGGAAACGACTTGAAGCCACACAATACTCACACACAGGGGGAGAAAGAGGCTTACCAAGCAATCATATACATACTGTAGCAAGTTATCATTAGGCAAAATCCACCCCCTATTTGCACAAATCAATTAGAATGGATACTTTTGTCAGGGGACAAGGGAACTGGGCAGATATACTACACAAACCTGTTCCTAAAATAAATGTGTTTTTCTACATACAAAGGAAATATGATCCATAAATCATAGGCAGCACATGTGTTTCTGTTCCACCAAATAATGTTTAGTTGTTTAATTTATCTTACTTCTAGATTACAGTTAGCAAGTTTATATTCTATCAGCATACACCAAAAAAGATGTCACTATGGTTATATTACAAGATGGGCTTATTCTGGCAACTTTCCCAACACAGCTGAACAAAGAAAAAGAGAAGGCACAGAATGGTACAAAGTAATCTCATGCAATCAGTAAAAGCATGAGAAATGAGGAGGGAGAGAAAACAGGAAGGACACAAGTAAGAGTTATATTAAGGCATCTAACTACTACCATGAGGGTGCATGCATGAGGAAACTGACATGATCTGGTGTGCACACTGAGAGCTTCTAGTAGCACATAAACACAAAGCGAGACATTTTCCTATGCTGAAAGTTGCAGCTAACTTTTAACGTCCACTCCAACTACAATAAAGTTTTATGGATGAGTAAACAATACAGCACCCCTCCCCTCCCAAGTAAACCCTTCCTTTCCCTTTGTTCCCCCTTCAAAGTAGCAACGAGAAGTGAAGCTGTATCACTTCATGTCACAATGTTGAATAAGTAGAAGGAAAAGAAAATATTTAAGAGGGATGAGGGGGTTCTAAGAGAGTCTGAGGTGAGCGTTTTCCATGTTTGCACACATTTGGCAGAGCTTTGGGTGCAATATTTGGGTGATTTCTTTACCACCCCCCAAAACTCAGTTTTTAAAATGGCGAGTGGGGGATTAGAGGGATTTAGTGACAGAGAATGAGTGAGTGACTGAATTATAGTCATTGCTGTGTCTATAAATTTCTGCCTAGCTGGAAAAAAAAAATAGATCTTTCAGATGTTTTGGTCTTACCCAACCGTGAGAGTCTGACATCCAAAACAAATGGACACTGATCTTCTTAGTATCACTAATTGTATGAGCTGACATCCAAAAGAACTGGACATTGATCTTCTTAGTATCGCTATGATGCATGTCTACCATCTCCTTACTGAGAAGGTTTAGAGAAGAGTTCTCTCTCTCTCTCTGTCTGCTTCATTCACCATCTTTAATGGGTATAACAACACTAGTCAACAATTGGTCAGAACTGTCTACTCCACATCCATTTTGTCAATAAAGCTGGCTGTTCTGTACAAGAGTACTGAGGCTGTGCATAATCAGAAGATGAAGGGTCTAAACTGCTCTTACCTTTGAAGCTTGCCGAAGCCACCGTAAATATTCAGTGAATGTGTCAAAACAGATGTAGTAACTCTGACTCTGAGGTCCAGAGGAGCTAAATGCTAAACAGTGCTGGTGCTTTTTAACTTCTTCGACCTGTATTTGGGGTGGGGGTGGGGGGGGAGAGAACAGGGTGGTATATTAGTATAATTTCTAAGACAGAGGATAAGCCTCTGAAGTGTGGATTAACTACAAACCTGATTAAGAGAAAATCAAAAAGAGAAAAGGCTACCAGTGTAACAAAACCAACTGTGTGCTATTTTTAATAGGGTTCCCAGAGTGTTTGTTTTGAATGAGTCAAAGCAAGCTAAAACAATATACTGAATAGCTCAGATCATCTTCCCACCCCCCCACCCCATTATACTGGTCAGGATAAGCAAGTTTTCAAAGATCTACAAAAATGTAAGGATTCTGAACAAACCAAGCTACCATCCTATGTACACTGTACCTGGGAATAAGCCCCATTAGTTACAATAGGGCTTACCTCCATGTAAACATAAATGGGATTCTCCTATCAAGCTACCAGCATTAGTAAACCACTCGTGAATGCACACAGTCACAATTCTTAGTAATTCACTTAAGCTTTGCCACAAGATCTTTAAACCAACAAGCTGTCAAAGGAATATCACTTCTGTCATTCCAATTCACCACACACCACTTGCTTGGGTGAAACAGAGCAGCAAATATGCAAAGTTCAAGAGGTGCAAGCAGAACACAGGAGTATAGCTTATGCTCCTAATATATGAAATAATTCATTGAAACACTTTAAAATCTTATGAAGAAGTTAGAGCCTTCACGTTTGTACAGGATACTTGAAAAACACCAAGTAGTGCAGTATCTGTTTGTTTGTTGAAGGGTACCTGGTTTCAAAAATGTGTAATACCAAGTGACATTTCCTCTCTAATAGTAAGCATTAGTGAAAGGTATTTATGTATATTTGATCAAGCTTTCTTACACTGAAGAATTTTCTGCCTAAGTCTAGTATGCTTGAGAACCACAATATCCTGAGCTTACTTCCCCACAGAACAAACTTTCCTCATAATTTCCAAGGAAGACACAAAAACAATGTAAACCCTAGATAATTTTCCCATTTGCCTGCAACCTGCAAGAATTACCCTATCAGCCACAGAACTCCTGCATACTACACACACACACACACACATCATGAAGAGTAAGGACAGAACTACACATTTTAAAGATATGAGGCTGCCACCCATAAAGAAAATTTTGTGTTTCACCATGGCAAAAAATTGTGGTCCATGGATCAGTGCTAGTCCACAGCACGTTTCCAGGAAAGAAACAATGGTAGTCAGTGGGCAAAAATATAGTGCCAGTCCCTGGCACATGGACTGGGGAAGCCTGCCGGTCTCCCACAGCAGATGGGTTTAAGCAGCACTGGTCTAGACTACCCACCAATCCCATCTACCATCTTGTTCAACTTATCCTACTTCTTGCTATCATTACAACAGGAGAATCCACAACCCCACTCAATAATGTTGGATGCTGTCGGCAGAGACAGTCACAACAATGTCAAGAGGTTGGACATGCAGGATCAGACCAAAGGGCCATCTAATCCAACATCCTGTTTCTCACTATGGTCAACCAGATGCCATGGGGACTCCTCAAAAGGGGGTGGTGAAAACAAGAGCATCCTCTCAATTTGTTGCTCCCTAACACCTGGTATCCCGATACATTCTGATTTTGTTCCTTAAAGACAGTATGCAGCTATCATGAGTAGCAGCAATTAACTGGTAGCAGAAATTAACTGAGTCTCATAGGGGTCAGAGAGCTCTGTTCAGCCTTGTGTTCCTTGAAACATATAATCCAACACTTGAGAGAAAACAGAGAACACAAGTTTACTTTTCCCCACAGAGGCTTTATATATTTGAGCTTCACCACATCTCTGATTGTTTTATTTCATTACTTATTTCTTAACTTTATTTATATGCTGCCTTTCTCCTGGCATAGGACCCAATGCTGCTTACAAAGGCTAAAAGCAAATATTTTTTCATTTAAAAAGAAATCCTCTTTAATTTAACTCTTTCAATTCATTCCACTCTGTTCCATGCATAACCAGAAATATTATAATTCAAGAGTTACTGAAAGATATACCCTCACTGCTTTTTGAACCACACTATTTTTTGCACTGGAAACACATATAATTGCCTATTTGCTGAGTGCAAAAAAAATTCTTCCATCAAGGCATTGCAATTTCACAGTGCTTTAAAGTTAAAACTGAACTGCTGGTGAACATGGGATTCTTCCTCCAGCAAGCAAGTCTACTGTCTGCCTGCCTGTGTGTCTATCAACTTATAGCAACCCCATCATAAGTTACCTGTCAACTTATGGCAACCCTATGAATTTCATAGGGTTTTTGTAACCAAAGAATAGTCAGAGGTGGTTTTGTCAGTTCCCTTCTCAGAAATACAGCTACAGCACATGGTAGTTGGTGGTCTCCCATCTAAATACTAACCAGAGCTGACCATGCTTAGTGTCCAAGATGGGATCTGATGCCCTTAGGGTATTTAGGCCTACAAGTCCAATGTAGAGCTGAATAAAGGAACAAATATAGCTGTTTCACTGTTATGGGCACACAGTGGATAACATTAGAAATAACTTATGAATCCGAACACAAATTTAAGATTGTAATTTTTCAGGACAGCATTCGTCAATCAAATTTCCTAAAGTTATTCTGGACTACAAAACCCAGCATTCTGGATCACTGGCCATGTTGGCAGGGGCTGATGGGTCCTGAAATCCAAAGCTTCAAGTTTGGGGAAGCTGCTTTAGAGATGGACTGAGGGACATGCATCCTTCTAAATGAATCCAATTTGAGCCAGTGAAGTATGATGAGAGTGTGGTTTCATGAAAATTTAGAAGGCCAAATCTTCCCTAACCCTACTTTAGAGTTTGAGTAGTAGTAGTAGTAGTAGCAGCAGCAGCAGTAGTTTAGTTGTTATTGTGTGCCTTCAAAATGTTTCCAGCTAACAGTGACTCTAAGGCCATACACTCAGACTCAGAAAACCCCATGATAGGTTTGTCTGTCTGTTGGTTTGTACAGCAGTTATGGCAAAAAAACAAAACAAAAACAACCCTCTGCACAAACAATCTGGGGGAGTGAATGGGAAAGCAAAATGAACATGTCTTCTTAAAACAAAGTTCATACATAATTTCATACATAAGTTCATACATAATTATGAATAAGTTCATAAGGTCTGTCCTCCATATGGGCTGGATTTCAACTCCCCCAAAGCCCGGCTAAAATGGATAATGAAAAGAAATTATGGGAGATGTAGTCCAAAATACCATACACAGTTATTTCAATAAACTCACTGCCCAAGTTACACCCAATAGGACACAACTTTTTAATTGTTAAAAAAAATTGCATGACCAATTTTACTATTCTGGAGTAACATCAGGCACTTTTTCATATTTACAGAAAAGTAGAATGATAGACTTGCCTTTCCACCGATTAAGGGGAGCACATGCATCTTTCCAGTCTGGCTTTCTTTCACCGATGATACAATTAGGCACGTTCCACAAAGGATAACCTGGCGTCTTGTCCATCTGTTGACCGGCAAATGCATTTTCCCTTTTCTAACATTGTACATTCCTGAGAGCTGAATCCGTTCAGAGTTGCCAATGCTGTGGGGCTTTCCTGAAATGGAAACAGCAAACAGCTTTATCAGTAAGGATGCTTTCCTCTTTTAAACTGCTCTTCAAAATACACAAGATAGAATGAAGGCTATATATACGGACACAGAGTCTGAAGGGACACCACAGCTTCAAATATATAGAAAAATCTATGGGTTGCAAATTGCTTTCTTCAAATTCCAGCTGCAGGAATAATCTGGAAAAAGTCATTAATAATATTTCTGCACAAAGTGAACAGCAAGACTTGGGACAGTTTTGCATAACTGCTTCCGACCTGGGGATTTGGCAAAAACTAGAACCACATCTGAACCACAAAGAGATGTCTCAAATGCTGCAAATCAGAGCACGATTCTCTGAGCTGTGATGTTCTTTACTAGAGCCCAGCATTTATTGGACACAGGTTCTGGCCATGCAAGGCCTACCACCACACAACTTTACACACATGCTAAAGATCAGTTGTTGTTGTTATTGTTATTTGCCTTGAACTCATTTCTGACTTGTGGTGAACCCAAGCTGAACCTAACATGGGGTCTTCTTGGCAAAATTTTTTCAGAGGGGGTTTGCCTTTGCCTTCCTTTGAAACTAAGAGAGTGTGTCTCGCCCAAAGTCACCTATTCCATGGGAGAATAGGGTTCAAACCCTGGTCTCCCAGCATTCTAGTCCAACACTCAAACCATCAGACCACGCTGACACTCATGTTGAAGACCTACAACTGTATAATCAGTGGGCACTTAGACCACGTTAGGAGACAGAGACCTACAACTTCAGTCAAGAAAAACATCGCCCACAAAATCATTGAAAAAGCTTCTGAAGAAAAACTAGGTAATTATGGACTGATTGTTTATTGAGTATCCTTGGCAGGGATGGGGAACCCTTGGTCCTCCAGATGGTAATGAATTACTGTTCACAACATCCCACACCAACTACTAGGCTGGCAACGAGATGATGGGAACCAACATCAGCTTATACTTCTGTGTTGGTACTATTTAGGAAAGAAGTGAAAGTCAGTCCCACTGAAAATAAAACAACAAAATATCATCTCATGCAGCTTTAACATCATAGGGAGCACAGAGCATCTGAAGAATCAGAACATGATAGAATTGAATTCCTTTAAATAAGAGCAGCATAATCTTTTCACATATTTCAGGTTGAGTATCCCTTATCAGGAATTCCACAGTCTGAAATATTCCAATGCCAATTACATTGGTGGCTGGGATAATGATATCTTTGCTTTCTGATGGTTCAGTGTACACAAGCATTGTTTCATTCACAAAATTATTAAACATATTATGCATAAAATAACCTTCAGGCTATGTGTATAAGGTATATATGAAACATAAATAAACTACATACACCCACACACAGAGAGAGAGAGAGAGAGAGAGAGGGAGGGAAAGAGAGAAAGAGAGAGTTCCCCTTATCTAAAATGCTTGAGACCAGAAGTATTTTGGATATATCCAAAATCCAAAATACTTCTGGTCCCAATCATTTTAGATAAGGGAAACTCTACCTGTATATAGTTCAGACCCAGAGCTTGTAAACATGACTTTTTTAGACTTCTCAGAATTCCCCAGCTAGCAGGGACAGTGACTGGAAAGTTCTAGGAACTACAGTCCAAAGCAATATCCAAGTTCTTCCCAGAACATAAATAGGCAGGGGGAAGACTTTCTTAGTGTGATTTTTCCCCCTCTCCTGAGTCCAATGAAAAAAACTGAACCCTTTACATCTCCAACTTCCTTAGATTATTTTCTCATGCTAAAGGACAAAGTAGTAACAACAGCAACAACAACAACTGCTATAAAGTATATCTAATTATACCAGCAGCAAAACGTAAATCTGGATATTGTTGACTAATGTATTTTATGAATTTTTGGTTGGCCCAGTAAAGATACCGCTTTTTTGTGGATTTTAGATGTTATTGTATTTTGTTGACTAATGAAACAAAGCAAGTCATGGCACACACTAGGATTCTGTTCAGCAAGCAATTTTCAAACTTAATGTGGCTTAATGCTAATGTGAAATGAGACCTTCAGTTTGAGATATACCAAGCTGGATTACCACCAGACGTTCCTGATCTTCCAAAAGCATGAAGAGAGGAGACAGACATTTTATGGCCTTCAATGATTGAAAATTAAAAAATGTTTTAGGGTTGTTTTTAGACTGCTTTTAAAAGTTTTTAAGAGAGCATTTTAATGTGTTTTCATCTATGTGTTATTTTGATTGCTTTTATTTGTTCATTTGTTCAAGAGCTCTTGTGGCCTGGACGGCAGTGCAGAAATATCTTTAAATAAATTTTATTTTATTTTATTTCATTTCATGTATATGCCGCCTTTCTCCCCTGAGGGACCAACAGACAAACATTTAAAATCTCAGTAAAATTCAAAACAATTAAAAACATTACATAAACATCATGATAAACACAATAAATAAATATCATTCACCCTAGTAGTTGATCACTAACTTATTGACCCAAGTATTTCAGCATGTACCCTCAGAGTTTTAAGGATTTAGTGTTAACTTGCTAAAGGAAGATACTAGCAGTTATTACGGTTCTTCCACCCACTCCCAAGGTGCACAAAACTAGTGACAGAACGGAGTTCACTTTTAAGCTAGGCATACTTGACATTGTGAGTATCTCTTCAAAACCAGTGCCTCTTTTCAACACAAGGGACAAATAGGGGATAACAACTACAATTCATCTGCAAGCAAGGTAGAGAATACCATCAGCAGTTTAAACCCAAAATTAGAAAGACAGGACAGCCTTCCAGGATTGCAAGAGCCTTCAGGTAGATTTAAATTATGATCAAAAGAGAATCAAGTTTCCAGTTACCCCAGTTTTATTTTTATAATTATTACAAAGCACATTGCCATTTGAATTTTCTGTCAATTTAATTTACACTGGCATCTGGAACAAAAACATCAGATTCTAATATAAAGTTTAAGCTGTAGCATTATCAACTCTGCACGCTGCTCTTCCTACATAGAGCTCAATGTTACCAAATGCTATTTTATTTTGTTTTTAATCCATTTAAAAATATCGTTTTCACTAACCTCACAACTATCCTAGGCTAGGTTGAAAGGCTGTGATTTATCACGCTAAACAGTGAACTAAAAGTTGATCTGAGCCTAGAACTCTCAGGTACTCTACCATACTATGGATGGGATGGATCTGAGAAGAAGTGTAAAAATATGGCCAACATTTCAAGTTCTCCTGTATGCTCCAAAATAAAGATATAAACATATGCAAGCAGTACTGAAAACTACTGTACCTGGGTCTGTCACTGAAGACAGTATGGCCAGTGTCAAAAGAGAAAAAAGAAGCAGAGAGCTACAAGACCAAGGGAGGAAATGCAAATGAAAGGTGCCAAGTTTAGTCCACATGAAGAGTTAGGAAAGATTCCTGTCTGAAATCCCAGGGAGCTGATGCCAGTTAGTATAGACCATCATTCTAACTCAGTATAAGGCATATTATACTATGGATCACTCTTGAAGAAATGGGAGTGCCACAACACCTGATAGTTGTGGTGTATGACATGTACTCAAGACAAAAGGCTACTGTTAGGACAGAATATGGAAAAACAGAATGGTTCCCAATTGGAAAGGGGGTCAGGCAAGGCTACACTCTATCACCCTATTAAATTGTTATGCTGAGAACATCATATGGAAAACAGGATTGGATTTAGTAGAGGGAGTCATGAAAATTGAAAGAAGGAACATCAACAATCTAAGATATGCAGATGACAACATTATACTTGCAAAAAACATAAAAGATATAGAAGGGTAATTGAAGAAGGTCAAGGAAGAATGTGCAAAGGCAGACTTACAGATGAACATCAAGAAAACAAAAATTATGACCACAGATGATCTACATAATTTTAACAAAGATAATGAAGGGATCAAAATAGTCCACGATTTTCCATACTTGGGCTTAGTCATCAATTAGAGTGGGGAATGCAGTCAATAAATCAGAAGAAAATTAAGACTAGAAGGGCAGCTATGAAGAAGCCAAACAAAATCTTGAAATGTAGAAATATATCATTAAATAACAAAGTTAGGCTTGTCTATGCCATTGAATATCCCATTTCTCTGTATCATTGTGAGGGTTGGACAGTGAAGAAAGCTAGTATGAAAAAAATCAGCTAATTTAAGATGTGGTGAATACTGTGGACTGTGGGAAAAAACAATGGATGGGCCCTAAAGCAGATCAGGTTGGAACTCTTCCTGGAAGCAAAGATGACTAAACTGAGGATGTTGTATTTTGGCCATATCAAGAGAAAAGAGAACTCACTAGAAAAGACTATAATGCTTGGTAAAGTGGAGGACAACAAGGAGAGAGAAAGACCACATTCTAGATGAACAGACTCAATCAGAGAAGCCAGAACCATGAATCTGAAAGAGCTGAGCAGATCAGTTGAGCATAGGGTGATCTGGAGGCCTCTCATACACAAGGTCACCATGGGTTGAGGCAGATTTGAAGACAATTAACAACAACAAATAAGGCATGTTTATAGAGTCCAGTCACCCAACAAAATGGCTCTAAGGCCCTTTCACACTTCAAAGTCATAGCACAATGATTCCACTTTAACTGCCACTGCAACATCTTTTAGAATTTGGGGAACTGCAGTTTAGGGAGGGACATTAAAATTCTCTGCCAGAGACCCCCTCTAAGTGCTTCTCCAAACTATGAAGCTCATGATTTCATAGGATGCAACCATGGCAGTTCAAGTCAAATCATAGTGCTATTGAAGGACCTGTGGTGAAGCCCCCTTTCTACAATGCATTCTGTTTCATCTTCACATCCTATCTAAACAGGGTCTTCAATGTATTATCAAAGGATAAAGAGGTGAAGATGCTAAGAATGAAACTAGAGTGGCCAAGGTTACTTGGATGCCTCTGAGGAGATGGATAATGCCACAATCCAAAAAAACAATTCTTGCTTTATCAGGTCCCCTTTTTCCAAGGTGTAACTGGAGAAGCACCTGCCCAAGCAGCACCTAATGAGAGAGTTCCTTTCTCATCTTTTCCTCTCTTCTCATCTCATTCATCTCTCATTTTTTCTTCTCTGACCACAGCAAGTAAGGACACAGAATATTAATGGCCATGCTGCTAGCTGGAGAAGTTCTCTCCAACCCTTCAGAGCAACTGTCCCTGCTATGTATGGTCTCTTACTTCCAAGAGTTATAGAAGGCTTGTAGTGGGTTCTGTCTAGCCACAAGTTCACTGTATCGATTTATTGGGATATAAGCACTAGTTGCCCACTGTGAGTGTACAAGACAGTTTGGATTGAATCATGGAAACGTAGAGTTGGGAGACAGCACAAGGGCCATCCAGCCCAACCCCCTGCCATGTAGGAAAACACAATCAAAGCACTCCCAACAGATGGCCATCCAACCTCTATTTAAAAACCTCCAAAAACCTCCACCACACTTGAGGCAGCATACTCCACTCTCGAATAGCTCTTACCAGGTGGAATCTCTTTTCTTATTGTTTGAATCCATTGCTCCATGTTCTAGTCTCTGGAGCAGCAAAGAAAAGCTTGCTTCATCTTCAATGTGACATCCCTCCAAATATTTTAACATGGTTATAATGTCACCTCTAAACCTTCTCTTCTCCAGTCTGAACATACCCAGCTCCCTAAGCTACTCCTTATAAGCCATGGTTTCCAGATCTTTCCTTGTTTTGGTCTCACTCCTCTGGACACTTTACAGTTTGTCAACATCCTTCTTGAACTGTGGTGCCCAGAACTGGACACATTATTCCAGGTGAGGTCTGACCAAAGCAGAATAGAGTGGCACTATTACTTCCTTTGAGCTAGACACTGTATTCCTATCAATGCAGCCCGGAATCACATTGGCTTTTTAAATAGGCATATGTTTCTTTGCAAAATTGCAGTACCTTGCAGGCAGATTAAAATACTCACCTCTTGACTTTTCCATATTTTTTTGTGTCAAAAGCTGGAACTGAAATGAATTTAACTGGCACTGTTCCCACTTCATGGACTCAAGATACTCAACACTATGAAGGTGCAAAGTATTTGTATTGTGACACAAACATAAACACACACATACAAAAATTCAGTTCCAGGTTGGAACACAACACAATGTGGAAAGGCTGAAAACAAATAATAGCAAAAAGCTGCAGAATTATGCATAGCTAAGAACTTCAATATTTATTGAATATTTTCAAGCTGTGGATATTTGAATCTGTGGATATGGAGGGTTGAATATATTATGCTAGTGTCCACAACTGACTGACACTAGGAGACCAGAGTTCTAATCCCCACTCAGCCATGGAAACCCACTGGGTGACCTTGGGCAAGTCACACTTTCTCAGACTCAGAGGATGGCATGGGCAAACGCCCTCTGAACAAACCTTGTTCAGAGAAACCCCATGATAGAGTCACCTTAGTCTTGACGTAAGTCAGACTTGAAGCTACAGAACAAGTATAGAATTCTAAATTGCCTTAATTTCTAAAGTTTGTCTTAAAACATACAGATATGTAACATTTTTGGATTGGTTTCACAGGTTTAACATGAAAACCGTTTCTTCGTCACATTATGATTATTACCATAATTTATTTATATAGCACCTTTATTGTATATGGTGTTTTACAACTAAAAGATCAACAAAACAACCACAAGTAGAATGACTACTGTCTACAGATCACATTATTCAACAACATGGCAGCACAGCAATTCTTACAAAAGATTGGTAGCTTTAAAATACTGAATAAATGAAGGTCAGAGCATAAGAAAGCAAAGTAATCCAATTCCCGGCTCCACAGTGCTGTCACTCTCATTGTTTTAACCTATTGATACAGAATTCCCATACTGTTTTAGTGCTGACTACTCATAGTCCTGGACACAATGCTAGATAGTCTCATCATCATCATCTGGCAACAGAGCCTGAATAAATAAATAGAATAACCATGCTCTGCTATCGTACTCAAATTTTCACCCTCTCACCTGCTCCCATACACACACACACACATATATATATATACACACAGACATATCTATATTAGTAGTATTTTTAAAAAAAACAAAAACAAACCTAAAGCATGGTGCAGGGGTAAATGTTCTTTCTGGCTATGAAAGACAATAGAAAGCAACTTGCTGATGGCAAGAAATGGAACACACATGTACATTTCAAGGATGTTACAAGTGGTATAAACAGTTGATGCCCAGTATTAAGATTACGCTTAAAAGAGCATGAAGATCAAACTGCAAAGGGTGGTATAAGCTCCACGTAAGAAGCTTAATGCAGCTTATGGCCAAATTGACCAAATAGCTATTATGGATCCTAATGGAAAGGAGAAGCAAGCTATCAAGCTATAAAAGCTATGTGCACATTTATCACTTCAACAAGCCTGGTACAGTTCGTGACCCACTAACCAGATCCTAGACTACCAACCATGTAAAAATTTGTCTCTTTAAGGCTTCATTTACTTCTTATTTTTGCTCCTTGCTAGGGACCGCAAAACCAGGAGCTGGTCAAGCCCCTGAACAGACCACAATGTATGGATGATGAGCTGCATTTGGAATGAGGTGTTACAATTTTGTTGTTGTTGTTGTTGTTAACTGCCTTCGTGTTGGTCTCAATCCATGGCAACCCTATGGATGAGACATCTCCATGCCCCCCCTGTCCTCTACTGCTCTGCCAAGCTCCTGAAAACTCATATTAGTGGTCTTTTAATAAAGTCCATCCATCTAGCATGCAGCCTTCCTCTCTTTCTACTTCAACTTTCCTAACATTATTTTCTTTTCCAATGATTCTTCCAATGATTCATGCCTTCTCATGATGTGTCCAAAGTACAACAATCTAAGTTTTGTCATCTTGGCTTCTAAAGGACATCTCTGGCTTGATCTGTTCTAGGACCCATTTGTTCGTCTTTATGGCTGTCCATAGGATCTTCAGCACTCTTCTCCAGCATCACATCTCAAATGAGTTGAATTTCCTCCTATCTTCTTTCTTTCTTGACTGTCCAGCTCTCACATCCATACATAATAATAGGGAATACGATGGCTTGTATGATTCTGACTTTTGTGCATGTAAGCTGAATAGTTAATGTGATAGGATGCAGCCTTGTCTAATCCCTTTGCCAATTGGGAACCATTCTGTTTCTCCGTGTTTTGTTCTGGCAGTAGCCTCTTGTCCTGAGTACAGATTCCTCATTAGGACTATCAGATGTGTTGGCACTCCCATGTCTTTAAGGACATTCCATAGCTTTTCATAATCTATGCAGTCAAAGGTTTCACTATAGCAGTGATTCTCAACCTTTCTAATGCTGTGACCCCACAATACAGTTCCTCATGTT
>CM034706.1:98875718-98887796 GCA_020142125.1 Phrynosoma platyrhinos
ATATATATATATATAGACAGATAAATAGATAGATTTAGATTGTGCATATGATACTGTAATTTGAAGATATACCTTTAATTTTGCTAGTTGTTTATGTCACAACTATTAGCATTACATTCAGTGGTAAATGGGAATGACAATTTACGAGTAACATTAGTGCAAAAAAGCATTACTAAGGAATCAGTGGGATGGGGGGTGACACCATGAGTTGTGTCACTGGGTGACCACCAACCCTCATAACGCCACTACACCTACATCCGTTGCAGGACCAAGAAGGCAAAATCATCCCGGGTGCACCTACACTGTAGAAATAATGCAGTTCAACACCAATTTAACTGCCATGACTCCATCCTACAGCATCCTGGGATTTGTCATTTGGGAAGGCAACATCACTCTTTGGCAGAGAAGACTAAAGACCTTGTAAAACTACAAATTCCAGGATTCCATAGGATGGAGCTACAGTAATTAAAGTGGTGTCAAACTGCACTGTTTCTACAGTGTAAATGCATACACCCATGCACTCTGTAGAACATTGCTACTCAAAGAGGTGGACTCTCAACTGGTGCTGGTCTACCAGGTTTCAACTGTTAGTCCCTGGAAAGGAAGAAAAAAATCCATTGTTGCCAACAGGTACAAATACAGTACCAGTCCCTGGCAAATTGGGGGGCAGAGACTGCTGGTCCTCTCAGATCAGATTGCTTAAGTAACACATTTCCGTAGAACTCTGTGTGGCTGTTAAGACACTTTGTTGGATAGGTGTAGCCTATAAGGCTGTGGTTCCCAGTTGGTTTCTCTGGGTGAACTGACCTATCTACTGGTTTATAATCTTAGAGACGTCACTTACTATGTACTGCACAAATATGTATTCATAACATTACACACTGGATTCATAGCTAGTCTCACAGTCTCAGCATCCCAAGTCCATCCAAGTATACAACAAAGGGATCAGAATATACACTCTTTGAGCCTTTAGGTCCTGAGTTCTGGTTTTCAACCCAAAAAGCTGTTGGAGCACTGGGTTCTGTTTTGTAGCCTGAAAAGCTGCAGTTGCACACCTTGCTTTTCAGGAGGCAGGCACAGAATTGAGCTGTATTTGGCACCATTTGTAGGAAAATGTTTACACTGGTAAGAATTATATCTGGCCTGTCCACTTTGCTCTAGCCCGTCTCTGCCTGCTTAGTTCAAACCACTGCCAGAATGAGGCCCTCAAAAGCCTTCCAAAGTGGAATTCAATCCCTGGACCAAATCAGTCCACCTCCAACCTAGGACTTCATAATTGTAATAAGGTAACTTCCAAAAAATTACAGAAATTTATTCACTACATAACACAATTTATTATCCCAAGATCTGCCCTGCCATGAGATGCAACATGTAAGTGGCCTGGGGTCCATTCACACTACAAAATGATTGCACTATGATTCCATTTTAATTGTCATGGTTCTGTCCTATGGAGTCCTGGGATTTGCAGTTCAGCAAGGGACATCCAGAATTTTCAGCCAGAGCACTCTAGCACCTCACCAAACAACAACCCCCCGGATTCCACAGAGATGCTGCCATAGCAGTTGAAGTAGAATCAAAGTGCTGTAACTATGCAGTGTGAATGGGCCAGGCCTCAATAATCAGAGATATTTCCAAAATATATCAATATATCAAAGCCCTGATTAATTAAGGATGATGGAAATTGTACTACAATATACCAGGTAGGCAGCACACCAGAGAAGAATTTCCAGGACAGAAATGGGCAACTTGGAGATGTTACTGGACTTCAACTCCTATCATCCCCCACCATGAACTTTGCATGCTTGGAGTCATAATAATCTGGAGGGTCCCACTTTAGCCAACCCTGCTTTAACCATTCTTCCAAGCCACCTCTCTTCTGGACCTAGTTGTACAGTCCTGTTCTAGTCCATACGATTAAGAAGAAAAAGTGAAGTGCTTATGAAATTTCTGTTTAAGGACAAAGTGATGAAGATCAAAGATACTGGAGCCTTTGGCAATCCCCGCTTCATGGAAGCTATAGCTTTCCACCATCCAGGCTTGGCTCAATGTCCACTTGCCCATCTGCCCATCCCTGTGCAACACTGGAAGGGGGTTTCCAAAGTAGGATCATAGAGGTTATAGCCTTTGATTATCCTTGCTCAACACCCCCCCCCCTTTTATAACATTGTGAGAGCCAAATAAAAACCATCACAAAGACTATGTCCTTTCACAATCCTGGCTTGGGTCTCTCCATTGATGTCACAGGACTGGGGGCAGTGAAGAGTAGGTCATCCTTACTATCTGTATTCACAAGGCTGTCTCACAATGATACAAATTTTGGTGTACGTGCGATGGCTACCAGATCCTCCTCTCTCACATACCCACTGGCCACTGGAAATAGGTGAATTTGGGTCAGGAAGATGGGAGTAGTCCTTGTGTCTATTCAAGAACCAGGAATAAAAATAAAAATAAGGGACCCGATGGGATTCAGCCATCCAAACAAATAGTTTCTGGCCACTTCAGAAGACCATTCTCCATTTTTAACTCTCATGTCTTCTAATATGCTTTCCATCTCTAGTAAATATAATATGCATAAATTTTGTACTAAATAATATGAATGGTAATGAAGCCTAATTCTATTCTTTTCTCTTTCTCTCTCTCTCTTACTGAAACAGAGCAGGGCATTATTCTCGACTATGAATTACATTTTGTATGGGTCATTGTTTGGGGTTTTTTGTTTTATTTTGATTTGTGTGTTTTTTCCCCTCATTTGCCAGTTTGTTTTCTGTTCTTGGGTGGAATGGCATGTGAAATGACAGAAAATTCTAAAAGCTTAGCACTCTGGTTAATGAACCCACCAAGGGCAAAAAAAGAAAAAGAGATAACCACAGAACTCGCAGTTCACTGAGACTTTTTAACTCTTTGCTAAAAGCAGCCTGATCAACCTTTCCCTACAATCCAAACTGCTCCTCTCTCCCACTGAAATTTGTAATTCTGAAGAAAAGGGACTTCTGTGCTTTCCCCAATCCAACAAACACAAATGTGCTGGGAGGGAGGGAGTTTCTGCTATGTAAAAGGCATAAGGTAAAGTATTAATATCCCTTCCCAACACTACTGTGTTGATTCCACTTTTGTTTTTTCTCTGTGTGCAAGAAGTTCCAGGTTCACTCCCTGGCCGCTCCAGGTAAGGACCCTTAATAAAGACCACAGTCTGCAACACTGTGATCAAACTCCTCCAGTTACTGCAAGACTAGAGGGGGGGGACTTGTTTGGGGAGGTGAGTCTGTTCTTCCCCACCCCACCCCCAAAGTAAAATTTCAGTGACTGTGATCACATCACAAGCTAGATCTTATTCCAGTTGCAAGGTTTTCTGTGCTTTGGTGGATTGTCGGATGTTTCATTCTTCATTTGCCTGTTTTTGCCATTACAGAAACTAACATTTGAATTCAAAACAGATGAACCATCCTAATGAGATGAGACAGTCCATATTATATTGACTACCTGGGGACATTTCAAGACTTTTATGAAAGTTACTTTTAGATAAATATACATGGATTCTTAATCCTCCTTGGGGTGGAGCACACTTCCTTTCTGCCCTCTCTGACACCTAGATATATTATAGAGCAGGTGCTCTGTGAAATGCATGCAAAAGTGATTTTCCTCCCTTTCCTGTTTGCTGCTTTGCACAGTGTAAAATTTGTGAAGTGCTCATTGCAATTTTTTTCATTCCAGACTATTCTATGCAAAGGAAATTAATTTTTAATGCAATAAAATAAATGGTATGCAAAATTTAGTTTGCGTGTGTTTATCCATATTTTTCTGGAGAAGGGATCGACAGCTTTCATCAGATTCTCAAAGTGTCTACAATCCATAAAATGGTAAGAATCACAATCACAGATAATTACAAATCCATCCAGTTAGCAGAACTAATCAGCTCTCCAAGGTTACCATCTGATATACAATTCTTATTTTCAGCTGCTTTGAGAAATATTTGTGGATGAACATTTTAATCTTGCCAAATTTGTCTTCCTGCCCATGTATCATTCATATCTCCATACAGCCCTGCTGGCAGATAACTAAAGTGAGCCTAAATAAAATCACTGTAATCTCTCCTATTACTATCATTTCAAAAATTAGGTAGCAAACAGAGCTTTGATTATAGCTCACATCAAAAAGTGTTGCTAATTTGTTTTCATGCCCATCAGGAATATGATACCTACCTGATTCATACCTAACTGGGCCAGTACAATATTCAAACCCAACATTTCTCATTTGTATACTTAGTTCCAACATTTCTACACTGGCCAGAAGCAGAATGTCTTTTTACTGAGACTGACAACAGATTTCAGTTGTCTTTCGCCCAGAAAGCCTGAATGCAGTTTGAAAGAGGCATCAGGTAAGTTTTAATGTGGCAAACATTAAAGTTGAAAAGACCCATTTCTTATGATGTGAGAGTGAGACAAGAAGAAAGATATGAAAGCATCACTAGGAGCAAATCTGCTCCTGTGCTCATTTTCAAATTTCTAAAGATTGACATTTGCATTATGCCTTAATAATGAAAGAGGATATAACTTTTCCACAGACAACCTGGAAAAATTACATGTTTGGACTATAGCTTCTACTGGCTGGAGGATTCTGGGAGCTTCAATCCAAAGACATAATGTTTCCAAGCTCTGACAGATATAAAGAATTCAGGTGTAATAAAAGACAGCACTTTACAATCTCAAAGAATTAATATGTGAAACCTTAAAATGTACTATGCAAATATTTTAAAATACATAATTGCCATCCATATGAAAAGGCTACTGTGCAAGTTACAATGATGCCATTACTTTCACAACAATAATAAAAACAGGAAAAATGTGATGCTAAACCACTATCAAAAGGGTTAGTTAGGTAATACTTTGCAAGTGACTCATCTGATTATAGTACACCACAGAACTCTAGTAATTAAAAAGAAAAGAAAAATGGTATTCTGTCGTTAGCATAGCAGAAAATGATTCACAATTACTAGAACAGCAAGAATGACAATTGCAATTCATATGCAGGCCTGTGTAAAAGCAGAAACACCTACAGGGAAATCTGTGCTGTGGAGCAGTTGCACACCTAAGCCTCGCACAGAGTAATAAATGAGGCAGATGGAATGGAGGAACAAATATCGATTTCCCCTTCCTGAGACACACTGAGCAGCCAGTTTGTCTTAAGCATATTTTCATATCATGTTATTGATTTAAATTTCCTTCATTAATTAAGACAAGCAGATCCTCCACCTCCGCCTCCTCTTTCTTTCCCCACTCCTACTCTGTGCCTTTCTGAAGATCTTTATATCGGTTCAAACTGTGGCAGAAATATAACAAACACATAGACAATGGTTACACTGAAAAACACAACTACTGCCTATCATCACAAACAAAGCTTTGGCCAGTGTTCGGTTTCCAGGAGCATCCAGCCAGTTGTTCTAAAAAGTTTGCAATCAATATTAGGCCATTTCCTTCTTGAGACCCTTCCATGATGCCAAGCTAGTTGATCACTTTAGGAAACAGAAAGATCAACTAGTTAGGTCTTGGTATGATCCAGCAAGGATTTAGTGTGCAATATGATGACATAAAATGCTTTCACGATGGGAGGGTCATTTATTCATTTTTTATATGTTTATTTATAACTTTTCTCCAAGAAGCATTCCAGAGTGGTGACCAAGGTTTGCTTCATCTCAACCATTTTTACTCTCACATCTACACTATTGATTAAGGTGAGAGAGACTGACTGGTCCAAGGTCCTGTTACCAAAAGTGCATTTTTTCTGAATTTTGCTGTGTGTATGAATTCCACATGATCTCGATGTACACTGCAATGGACTCCAAGTGCCACCTAGGCAATGACAGCCAAGTCATACCAAGGTCACTTGGAAGACTGGAAAAACCCCATCCCAAAAGCCAGACAGATAGTGTGGGAGTTGCAAATGGATCATCATCACCTCCATTATCAGAAGAATGGGTGAAAAGTGCCTAAATGCCTCACCTGATGGGCCAGCTAACAACTTAATCCTTTCCCATTCACCTTGAGTATTGCCAAACAGGATTACCTCCACCCATGCAATCTCACATTTTTGCCCTGCAGCTAGTTTTAGCCAATAAAAACCCCTGGATTTTTCTCCTCAGTGTGCTAGTTTGGAGTTCACGGGGACACTATGGGCCTTTACAGACTGCCAGAAATAATGCAGCTTGAGTCTACTTTAACTGCCCTGGCTCAGTGCTAGGGAATCATGGGAACTGTAGTTGTTTTTTTTTTTCTGAGACATTGAGCCTTCTATGTCAGAGAGCTCTGGTGCCACAATAAACTACAGTTCCCATGATTCCCTAGCACTGACCCAGGGCAGTTAAAGCAATCTCAAGCTGGATTATTTCTGGCAGTCTGTAAAAGCCCTATGTCACTGTGAGCTCTGGTCTAGTTACTGGCACTTCTTTCAAACTAACACTCTCCGAAAGGTTGTGTCTCATGCCAGATTACCCAACTGGACCCCAGAGAAAGCCTCATCTGTAGTATCACCCTTAGTTCTGCCTCAACATCTTTTCCAAGCTAACTCCTGACTTCCTGAACCTTGAATGAGTGTGTGTGTGTGTGTGTGTGTGTGTGTGTGTGTGTGTGTGTGAATTGCTGTGTGATTTTCCCTTTTAATAAATAATACTTTAATTGGAGAATTCTGTCTCTGTCTCAATTCTTAGATCTCCCGAACTCTTGGTATACATGTGGGATATGGTCTCGCAGGTCCTTATAGCTGATCCCCTTTCAATTTGAGCTAAATAAAATTCCCCATAGTAGACTTTTTGCTACAGTCCCCAGCATGAATGATGGCAATTTGTCCCTGGTGATCCTGGGTTTAGCCCAAACATTAACTCAGCTGATGTTATTATTATTATTAATAATAATAATAATAATAATAATAATTATTATTTATATCCTGCTTCTTGACAGCAATCTAAGCGGCTCACAATAAAATCCATACAGCATATCCCCGGACCAACCCCCCCTTAAAATAGTATTAAATAACAGATAGTTAAAACGTAAACAATATAAACATATTAGAATAACCATATCAAGAACAGATTGCAGAGCCCTAAACAACCTCTACTGCGTTCCTTATACATCAACAGAGGATGGGTCCACGAAAGGAACGCAGGAATAAAGAGCCCTAGCTGGGATAATTAATCTGGAAAGGCCTGCCAGAAGAGATCCATCTTGACAGTGATATCAACTGACGGATCTCGTCCGGCAGGTCGTTCCAGGGGCGACAATATGTTCTTGGGACAATATTCAACATTGTCCCCAAATGGATGGGAACAAGGGTTGTATTTTTAAAAAAACATTTGAGGAAGCAGGTTGAGAAAAGCTGCTCTATGGAATATCATCTACCATGTTATGGTTCCATTTAAGACTTAAACAGGTCTTACAATTCACATCTTCCATTTAGCTGTCCAGGCTCCCAGTTAAATCTACAAACCACTGCTACACTTGTTGGTTTAAAAAAATCCATATGCTAATAATGCACTGCATGAAGGAAAACGCATGAAACAGAAATACTCCCACCATCAGCTTAGATGATGACACACAGGAGACAGGTTTTTATATTTCTTAGTCTTCTGCCTTTTTGTAAAAAGATACCAACTGCAATTGCTGCAGTGTTCACTCAGGATGTCAAATTGTAAACCTGCCCTGACTGTAAGTGGTAGCACCCAATGGGTCCTGTTCCATGTGCAGGCACATTTGTTGTTAGTATTAAACCCTGAGAACAAGCAAGAGAGGCAAGCATGAAGGTTTTGCTTTTTCAACACTTAATGTATACAGCCCTGTTAGCAAAATCTGCCTCAGTCAGGAGCCAAGAAGCTACACAAGTAATGGCTCCATGTTATTGTTGTTCCTGTTGTATGCCTTCAAGTCCTTTTCAATTTATGGTGACCCTAAAGTGAGTTTCATAGAGTTTTCTTGACAAGATTTGTTCATGGCGGGGGTGGGTGGGATGCCATTGCCTTTCTCTTTGGCTGAGAATGTGCAACTTGCCCAAGGTCACCCAGTGGGTTTACATGGCTGAACGGGGATTCAAACCCTGGTCTCCCAAAATCCTTATCTAATACTCAAAACACTATACCATGCTGGATCTAATGGCTCCACAACCATAAACATTTTAGTTTTTGGACTATGACCCCTACAGTCCACTAGGCAACATGGATGTTCAACATGCTTGCTGGAAGATTCTCAGTTATAAAAAAAACCCAACCCTATTCTTAAATGGAAGCACATCTGTGGGCAAGACAGCAAGCAAGCAAGCACAAACACATACACACAGAGAGAGATTGGCAAGGAACTTTTCAAGGTCTTCCTTCAAGAATACACTCTTCAAGGCAAACAAAGCCTCTGAAGGAGAACATGTAAGACAGCATGAGGCAGCTGTCCTGAGTAAAGAAACCATCACAAAACCTCTATGTGCAAGGAAACACTTGAGGCTCATCTGTGGGATTTCTTTCAATCCTGAACTTAATCAGTAACACATACACACACATAAAGGGATCAACTGTTCTCCTTGCCTGTTATTTATTACTGATATCCCCATTCACTACTATGTTGCAAAGAACACCAAAATCCTAACTACTGTCCTAAAAGTAATGCATGAAACATAGGTGTGTGCTGGGGAAACAGGGCAGAGATGGAAGAGTATGAATAGAAATTTCCACAAAGCTCAGAGTCACCCTTTCCCCCCATACAATATGTGCAAGGGGGCACAGATATCCCTATGAAGTTCATTGGGTTGCCATAAGACAGACAACTTCAAGGCACAGATACACAGACACAATATGTGCAAATGAACAGTCCTTCCCAGAAGCACCAAACCTTTGGGGGGGGGGACTAATCTGTGTGCATAACAACACTTCTCCTTTGCATCTTAATTTTATGTGTGGCAGTTTCAGTAACAAAAGTCATGATTTCATTGCTTGTAATAAACTGATTAGCCAGTGTGCATACACTTCATTTCTTCCTGTGTTTTTCAGATCAAGACCTGACAAAAATTGGGGGTGTATCTGTGTAAATTTATCTATTTTGGTAAAAGGAAGAGACAAGAAACTCCAAGAGAAAAAAGATGCCAGAAAATTGTACTTCGATCAGTTCCAATAATCCTGAAGAACTTTACATCTCTCCTCTTTTGTGACCAAGAAAAACACTTAACCTCATTTCCTGGCACAGTTTATTCCTTTTCTGCATTTTTTCCTTTTCAGCAGCATCTCCCCACCACCACAAACACACACACACACTCCATCATAAATTTCCCTGTGTGACACTGAACAGGAATTCGTTCTTGGTGTAACCTACCTAACAGGGTAGTTGTGAGGCCTTGAACTCAGTGGAAGAAAAGCAGGACATAAATGCAAGAGTAAACTGCTGATAATAAAGCTGCTTACACTGCAGCTGTGAGAGAAGGTTGTTCAAGAAAGCAAGAAAAAAAACAACAGGCCACTCTTGGACTCATCCTGTAGTTTCCAAACTTTCTTTTTCAGGTTTAAGTGGTAGCATGATGTCATCCAACACCTCTGAACATATGTACTTAGAATTAAGATGTGATGCTTTCCCCTCTCCTCTACCTCCAGCAATAAATATTGCAAAGTTTTCTATAACCCATCTGGCTTTTGCTTGCTAATGTTTTAATAATGTAGCCAAAATGACTTAACAATGACTTTGTAGTGAAAGCTTGGTTGGTACAGGGAGGAAGTCTGGGGAGAAAAGAACTAGCACTGCACCTACCCATATTTGCTATAATATTTTTAACCATCATGTAGAATGGGACATACACTGACCTGACTATATTACATTATTAAAATATGTGTTATATATTATTGTAGTATATTATAATATGCTAATATACAAAAGCCAGGTTATTAATTGGCTTGCCATTGAAAAGGCAGAAGGTCATCTAATAAAATCCATCGATCAGTTGATAATCCGTACCAACATCACCAAAGACACTTGGGCTCTAGAAGGCAATTGTTGTATGTTTTGCTAGTATGAAAGAAAATGTCACAAAGATTGAACTGAAGCAAGCAGCTGAAATAGGAACAATATTTTAAAAACCTTAAATACAAGCACACCTCTTATTTGTAGCACAATAATTTAGGGGAGAAGTGTTTTTATCTTACAATAGCGCTGTGCCCTAAATGCAATTCCTAAAGTAATCCAAGTCATTTCCACAGCAGACTTGTCCAATTGAATCATGAAGATCATCACCAAAATTTAAGGATACTTTTGAATATGACTATTTTATGTGCAATGTGACATGACAGTGAAGAACAGTGGGGATGGGTGGGCAAAAAGGAACAAAATCAATTCAGAGACCTATCAGAGCTCCACAGTCTTTTGCACATAAGTTTACATTTTAAACTGCTCAGTTCCCCCATAGATGGTCCATTAATGTAAGAAGGAAGGTTTGGCAGGGACTTCAGCAGGAAGCAAAGCAAGGTTTGCTCTGCAGGTAGCCAAGACAATCTCACAGGTGAAAATATTGAAAAGTCAGTATAATATGGTGGGAGTAGGTGTGTTTCAGAATTATTCACTGCAAGGAAAGTTTACTTTTATTTCTAAAGAAAAACAAAGAAGAAATGCATTTAGCAATACTAATTTGAATAATAAGTACTTTGCCCTTTTCAAGGATCCAACTTGAGTTTTCTGTGCAATTTTCCATTACTCATTATAAAATGATAACAATAGATGGGGAAGGGGCCAATGTATATTTTATTCTGGCAACAGGGCCAACTGAAAACACACACAAACTACTGCCACTTCTTATTTCCACCTAAACGCTAGGAAGAGCTTCGTATCGGTAAGAGCTATTCAACAGAGGAGAAGAGTGCCTTGGAGGATGATGGTGGGCTTGCTTTATTTGGGAGGATTTTTTAAAAAAAGGTTGGATTCCCACATCACAGGAGTGCTTTAGTTGTGTATACCCATATGGCAGTGGACTGGATTAAATTGCTCTTCAGCTCTATGATTTTATGATTTTAGTAAGACATGCCTCCCCAATCTGACAGTAATCTGCAGATGTGTTGAACTACAATTCCCATCCCCTCCAGGTAGCATGCCCACTGGCTACTATGGCTGATGATGGATGTTGTAGTCCAAGTTGCTTAGCGGCTACCTGGCTAAAATGAATAGCATCGGCTATACAGTTAAATACTGTTTCCTGAGAATCTCTACTGATACCAGGAGGAAGAAAACTCAGGACCATTAAAGGCAACTATCAGAACCACAGCATATCCAAACCACCCCTGGCCCTTCCTTATTCAGATTCAGAAATAAACATCTCTGTATATTAGTATGCATGCAAAGTGATCTTGTAGCACCTTTGTGCAAAAGAAGCCTATGTTTTGGTAGACTTAGGGCCTTTGCAGACTGCCAGAAATAGTGCACATTAAATTGAGGCACTGCCCTGGCTCAGTGCTAGGGAATCATGGGAACTGTAATTTATTGTGCCACCAGAGCTCTCTGACAGAGAAGGCTCAATGTCTCAGAAAAAAATACAATTCCCATGACTCCCTAGCACTGAGCCAGGGCAGTGCCTCAATTTAATGTGCACTATTTCTGGCAGTCTGCAGAGGCCCTTAGTCTACTTCCTCAGATGCATATTGTCAGATGCCTCTCAGTATAATGGAATTTTGCATTTCAAATGAGGTTAACTAACAAACCAAGAAACCACTCTGGGCTTTGGAAGCAGCAAGGACCATTTCATTAACTTTTCCCTTCAATCGATTTTTTAAAAAGTGTTTCTTTCTTTAAAAAAAAAACTATCCAAATGACTGATCAGCAGATATAACAAACAGATATTAAAAATTAAGTAGCTTTAAGAAGGCTCAGTAGCTACAGATCAACTTCTAAATTATGCCCAGGAGACTGGTTCTTTTTCCTTCCACAAAACCTCTCTTTGGAACAGCACTTAACAAAGGAGAAAAATCACTGTTCCAAGGGAAGGGTGCAGTAAATACATTAATGAGAAGCAGCAGCTGCCAAGGCAGAAATTTATATAAGCAAGGCCAGAGGACGTTATCACACTGGCGGCAAGAAA
>CM034706.1:98891726-98901769 GCA_020142125.1 Phrynosoma platyrhinos
CCCCCCCCCCCCCCCCCGTGGTCTAGGCACTGGCACTATGCTTGCTCCAAATGGATAAGTATAAGTTGTTTTTTCCTTCTTGGAAACTTTTCATGGACCGGCACCAGTCCAGGGAATCTGAGTAGCACTTGCTTCTAGCACCAGGTATTCTTGGAGTCCCCTCTTCGAGAACTCAACAGACTTGACTTGGCTTACCTTCTATGATCAGAAGGGAGCTAGGCCTGTGCGAACTGATTGCAGCAACTACAGTGTACTGATTTGCAAAAAAATAAATTTATATACTACATCTAGATAGGTTGAGAGCCAACATGGTGTAGTGGTTTGAGCAATGGGAGAACAGAATTTGAATCCCCACTTAGGGGGGTTGCAGACTGCCAGAAATAGTGCAAATTGAGTCCACTTTTAGGGTTAGGGTTAGTGCTAGGGAATCATGGAAATTGTTTTGGTTTTTTTTTTCTGAGACATTGAGCCTTCTCTGTTAGAGAGCTCTGGTGCCACAATAAAATACAGTTCCCATGATTCCCTAACCCTAACCCTAACCCTAAAAGTGGACTCAATTTGCACTATTTCTGGCAGTCTGCAACCCCCCATAGTGACTCTGGGCAAATCATACTCTCTCTGCCTCAGAGGAAAGCAAAGGCAACCTCCTGCCAACACACTTTACTATGAAAACTGTGTGACAGGTTCATGTGTGGCTTGCCATCGGTCAGATGACTCGAAGGCACATAATAACAACAAAAAAATAGGTCATACAAAAAAAATTGTTCACATAGCACACTCAGCCTTTGGTATGCCACAATGGTCCTCTCCATATTTAAAAAGAATGCGGTAGCTATTGAGCCCTCTCTTTGCACACATGCAATGGCACCCAAAAAGTTAAGCTTCTGACTTGACCTAGCAATAACTTGGTAATCACTGGGCAGGTCAGCACATTTCATTAGGGAATAATTTTTTTATATTGTTTGGCTGATACTATTTCCCCATCTTTGATCTCTAAAACTCAAGTCCATCTTAAATAAACCAGCAAATATCTACTGTTCTATAGTAGTTAACATCTGACCTCAAAAAGCAGATATATTTTCACATGTTTTTTCTTCATAGATGTAACAACCCTCCTTAACTCAATATGTTTGACAGAGTCTTACATTCATTTTAGGTACATCCTTTAATGTGTCTCCATGAAATTTATATTTTGTTTAAGCATCCAGCCAATGTTTAAGAACTTTTATAGCCCGTTGTTTCAGTGGAAAGGCTGAGTATATATTTAGCTCTCTCCCACCTGCCCCTTCCCAGAAATGAATCCAGTGAAACAAAAAACATAACCAAAAAAATTAACTTTAGTTAGAATGATAAAAAATGTTTTTAAAAAAATCAAAAGGTCTGATGTAAATAAACAAAATCATACTGATGATGCAGTTATTTTTTTTATTCCAGCAGCTACAATGGAAGGAAAGCAACATACACTATCATAATCAATCATCATCATGGTCATACAAAGTTTTCAATCACTTCTTTAAAATGTCAAGAAGTAATGGCACTTCAAATCAAATCTACTTTGTTCACTCCATCACACAATAGTGCCATCAAGCACTGAGATTTTCAGACTAGGTGCATTTGCCAAATAAACAAGAATTCTGACAAACCACTGACTTGTCCAAACTGGCTGACTTTTCATGCAGCAATAAGGACCAGCTAAGCAAACCACAGTTTCTCAGAGCTGGTTACAGGTGGCATCTAACTCAGCAGGAAAAAATGTTCTGGTTTCTCTCCCAACAAGCCAGAGAACAAACTTAGTTCTTGGAATGTTTCTCTGGCTAGTATAGGGGAAAACAAGCCTGGACACTAGCACTTCCTGAGGTTGGAAGTCACGCTAAGCCATCCATAAACCAAATTCAAGTGTACACAAAGGAAAAGCAATCTTTGTTGGTCAACTCCAGATTGTCAACTGTAGATTGTCAATCACAGCTGGGAGAGAAACCATGTCAGTTTCACTGCTGAATGTTCCCTAGTGATGTAGGATAAATTTAGATGGGCAGGTGCTCATCTAGACATTACCCACAGTAAAGCCACAATAAGAGTCCAAAAAAAGGGGGGTCCATATTGGGGAAATTTCCCCATATTGGGGAAAAAACAAATTAGCTGATGTTTCCACCAGAAACAATTCTTTTGTAAAGATAACAGGTCTTAAATTACCTGTTCAGAATGAAGTCCTGCATTGTACCAGGAATTGCTATTATGTGCCATCATGTAAGGTTCTCTCAGAAAGATTTATTTGGAGACTTGCCACTGCCTTCATCTAAGGTTATGATAGTTTGACTTGCCCAAAGCCACACAATGGGTTTTCATGGATGATTGATTATTTGAACCCTAGTCTCTCAGAGCCCTAGTCTAACACTCAAACTTCAAACCTTGTTTGTTCCATCATAAAACATCAGTCCCCAAAGCTTCTTCTTCGTTGTTGTTGTTGTTGCCAGAAAGAACCACAATATAAAACTGACACCCTACCCTTGGGAAAAAATATCACTATGTTGTATAGCAGTAATGGCGAATCTATGTCACGTGTGCCAGTAGTGGCACTCAGAAGTGCCAGAAGTGGCACTGTGTTGGGGCTATCACCCCAACACAGAGTTTGCCAGAGTTTGTTACTAGAAAGCCAGAAGGACACAACACTTTGGGATACGTAAGTGGGGTTTGGGTTGCAGTTTGGGAACCTGGTCTCTAAAAGATTTGCCATCACTGTTCTAGAATCAAATATTGCACAGGAAAGAAAAAACAGCCTAATGTGGGAGTCTCTCTTAATTTAGATACTCGAAATGATGTTCAACATACACTTTGGCCCTGATATTCAAAAAATTATCTTTTTCCTGGCTGAAACACATGTAACTTAAGGTCATGCCTTTCAACACCATAAGAAAGCGTAAAACCACTTGAACAAATCACCACTGCTTTAAAAGTTCATGGATTGATCAATACCAGTTCGAATCATAATGTACTTCTTTTTTAAAAAATTCTTGATCTCAAGGGGGGGGGCAGGAAGCAAGCCAAAGTACTTCTGCAAAAATGCCATTGTGTGGACAATTTATAGATAAAACAATTACAATTAAATGAACTACCATTATCTTGAACAGCCTAAGTGCTTTTACAACACAGGTAAAGCCAATAACATGACAGACCTACCATAAGCAGTTTCTCTTCTGTTTTTATTGTAATTTTACTATATAATACATTCAGCACCCTGGTAGGCAGGAAAGAAATTTATTTATTTATTTATTCATTCATTCTTTACCAGGAAACTGAAAGTGCCTCTCCAAATTTCTGATAAAGAGGTCTCTACCATTTCTGCTGCCAAAAAGTCCTGCCAGGCTGCTGACACCAAGAAATGGGGTTTTCTACATAAGAAGCTGACATAGACAAATATGTTGTTGGATTGCAAATCTCAATATCTGTCACTGTTTGGCCGAGGCTGATGGGAATTGCAGTCCTCCAGCATCTGAACATTGCCCATTCCCATATGGGTCTACCACACAGGAACCTTCCCCCTCTCCCTTGTTTTCTTTCATTCCACAAGGACCCACTATTAGGAAACAGCAACATAAAATCTATGCAAACTGTCTCTTTCATTCTATTAATTCAATGCTCCTATTTTCTAGGCAAGTGTTAAAATACTGTCTGGCATGTTTTGCTATCCTGACTAAGTGTGTATGTATGTGTAAGAGAGGTGCAAGCTGGGAGATCGGCTATCCAATTCATTTTGGCTCAAATTCAATGTTGCATGACTTCAGCGCATGAACATACACACACACACAGAGGCTTCATACACATCCATACAAAGAATGCCTTTGATGCCAACCTAGAATTATTTTCACATTTGCTTTCTGCAATGGTTATGACCTATGCCATCTCTTGTCTATTTTATGGCTGGCTAGATAGTCAGGTCAATGCCTTAAAGGCTCAGGATTGTGCTTTGTAGTCTTATTGTTTGGGATGCTATCTGAAGCCAGATTCATATCTAAACTGCAGCTTGCCTACCTAGCTTTTTGTTCCTCCTTAATCAATGGAGTTTTGCTTCCCTTTTTCTTTTAACCTGCCGACCACACAGCAGAAAAAGCAAAGCAAAGTGGACTGCTCTGAGAAATCACAGAAGTGGATTTCAGATGTTCAATCCTCCTCCCTCCGCCATCTTTTGCTTTTTTTAACAGCAGCTTGAGGGAAATAATATTCTCTTTCTAGTCTCTGTAGCAATTCTTCTTTGGGCAGGCTGAGATTAGATATCCATGCTGGTATTGCCTAACTTCAGGCTGCCTTCCACAGTTGTTATGAGCAGTTAATTCAACCCCGCCATGATGCCTCACCCATGTAAATCGCTACACAAGCCTGTCCTGTCCAAAGCCAAGTCCTTTATAGCAGGGCTAGGGTATTCAAATATTGTTGCACTGCAATTCCCATCACTGCTGGTCAGTCAAGGAGAAGCAGTTCAAATGGAAGCAAAGAAATATCTATGCATCTTAACAATGAAATGATAATGCAAAAGGTACAGACTTCCAACATGTAGGATTTACTTTGGGGTTTTTAAAATCAGAAATCCAGCAAGAACCAGATTCAAGCAGCATACACTTTGAATTAAAACACATTCCAATGATAGAATGCTGTTTTCAGTACCAGAACTGAACTGAGCTAGTAATACTTTCCGTAGAAGTCTGCTCCTCAATACTCTCAGCCTTTTTCATGTCAGCAGCCTTTTGTTGTTGCTATCAGTCTGGAGTCAGAAATGAATACTGAATTACTACAGTTACCTAGAGATCTCCCTCTTTGTTAGCTTCTATATATTTGAACTATAGGGATGTTAACCGAGATCTAGTATGGAATGTGTTCTTAGCTGATTCTACTTTACTTCTGTTTACACTGAGAAATTAATTATCTGTTTTATTTATATTAAATATAAAATAATGGCATCCCCATACTTCATTGGGATAACCACAACTCAGGAAGGATACAAATCAATCATACCTATTCAGTAGTCAAAGACCTCTTTATTAGGGTAACCTTTTAGCAACTGACTGGCTGTTTGTTAAGAAAGGGATTTGGGGCAGGTAGGCGCTGGGTTTTATCATTGGTGTTTTTAAATCAATTGTGTTTTAATAATGCAACGTGCTCATTTTATGTTTTAATGCTACAATCATCTATGTTTTTATCTGTATCTATTTTTAATCTTGCTGTAAACTGACTGTTTTAAGACAAAGATGGGATATATATCAACTGGGTGACCCTGGACAAGTCATGTTCTCTCATCTTTAGAGAGAAAGAAAGGGAAAAAAAAACCTCTGAACAAATCTTGTCAAGAAAATCCCAAGTTCCGGTCACCATAAGTTTAAAAAAAAAAACAACGACTTGAAATGACACAACAATAGTAAATAAAATAAGAAATAATTATTTCTCACCATCTCGCTAATTTTATAAACAATGCATTTTTAATTGGTTTTGTTAAAATAAAGAAATTGTGTTTTTCTACACTCAAGTCTTCCTACTTACACTCTGCCTACAGGCTAAACAAGCTTTGGGCATGTTTGCTGGCAAGGTGAGGGCTGCCTTCATACAGTCTTTGGGTTCAAATGCCCAGGTATGTTTTGACTGATGAGGTTCAGTTTTCCAGACAAAGTAAATACCTCATCTGCCAAAATACCACAGCCTCCAGTTTCTTTATTTCCCCCCCCCGCCAAAAAAAAAAAAGTTTCAAGTTTCATTTACAGTTTGTTACCCATTTCATGCCACAAAATTGGAAAGGGGGGAGTAAAGTACTAAATACACAAGTATTTACTGGAAGCCTAGCAGATAAACATCCTGGTGTTGGAGGTGGAGTGGGGTAGAATTAAGAAGAAAAAAAGCAATGGGAAGAAAGGCAGAGAAAGGCTTGCTCTTAAGAGCTGAAGCGTCCCCTTTTTACTCCTACTACTGGGAGAACACAGAAGACATTCATTCTCAAAGAGTGCAGCACAATAGCTGTTTGTTGTGATCTGTATTACAATGAAGCATTTATCTAAGGGCACATCAAGTGGAGTTGACAAAAATTAGGATGCCATGAGAAAAAGGCTAGAAAAAAACAGTCTGTAAAGAAGAAAGGCAAAACCATGTCTGAGAGGTACTAGAAATAAACAGGGTGAAGGCCTACTTTCAGCATGAGAACCAGCCAGAGTGCTCACTGAAAACTTTGGGGAACAAAACCAGCCGCGCTTATTCCTAATTGCTTAACCGGTGCTTGTATGTGAGAGAGCACAGGGGCGAGCACTCTCCCCTAACCAGATGCCCCTCCAAAAGTGTTGGAACAACAGTTCCCATCATCCACAGGCAGCACAGCACCAAGCTGAAGAAGCCTGGGTTAAGCGTGTTTAGCCTAGACTTGGATACAACCACTCACTCAGTCATGAAGCTCCCCAGGTGAAGTCAGTCCAGTCTCCATTTCAAAGCCCAAACCAACCTCAGATGGTTGTCATGAGGATCAAGTGGAGGTAAGGGGAGTACTATGTATATAATCATGAATTTCTTGAAGGAAGGATAAAAGTGTGTGTATATACATACATGTGTACACACACACCGTGCTCATTAATGAGAATGTCAAGCTCCTGCCCTCCTAATCCCATGAATCAGTAAGGTGTTGTGTCAAAAGGCAACCATAGACCCCACTGGGGGTGTGCAAGGGGAAATTGCCCCACTCCACCTCCAACGCATCCTAAGTTTGTGTTTCCATGTGGGTTTCCAAGAATTCCTCCCTTCTGTGCCAGGGTGCAGAATACAAACTAAGAATCTCGTAAAACCCTGATGTCTCCGTTTTAAAAATAATAATCTAGATTTACTAGTTTTTCTGTGTTTATTTAGAAAGATGGTTTTAAGACAAACAGACTATCCTAGGAAACTACATGTAGCCACGTTATACCCGATTTCTACGACTTTTTTGATGGCTTGGTTTCAACTAGCGCGTGACTTAAAGAAATGGAAGAAGGGGCAATGCAGAACTCTAGATTACTCTACACCTCTTGGCTGAGCTACGATTTTGAAAGCTGCCTTATTAATGCCACAGTCTGTTCAAGTCTTAAGAGTATTTTCAGCTGACTTTTTTTAAAAAAGGGTACACGTAAGCCACATTCCACAATGCAGAACCAAAGAACAGAATTATCCCTGGTTATATCATGCACTTACTCAGCATAAGGGAAACATGCTAAGGTACCATTTAGGAGTGTCAGAGCAGTGTTTCAGGAGCCAGCTGGAGGATGAAAGAGGAAGGTTTTCAAATGCATCAATGTTTTTAAAAGAAACAAGAGAGCTTCCTCATCACAACCACTATAGGAACACAAGAGGTGAGCTGGATCAGATCAAAGGCCTATGGAAGAGATTAAGATCCTGTCAACCTGCAGATACCTGGACCATCACAGTCGGTCCATGGAGGGGGAGAGCATAATCACAACAACATCTTGGGGGGGCACAATCATCTTTGTTCTCGGGACAATTGAGCATTTTAGTCCCACCAGTGGGAAGCCAGACATCCTATGAGAAAGCCCACAACCAGGACATGACTGCAATAACAACCCCCCCCCCATTTCAGTTCTCCAACAACTGGCACAAGTATTGCCCCAGATACTAAAAGAAATATGTAAGCTGTCATGACTAGTAATAACTGATAGGTTTCTTTCATTAATTCACTTAGACATTACCTGGCAGACAACATCTGAAATAGAAGGCTCTGCTTCCACAGCTCAAAGCCAATTCAAATTTACACAAATAATTTTTTTTAAAAAAATCTATGCACAAGAACACAAAAGAGAGTTAACACCAGAGACCCAAAGTAATTAACAGTCATATTTAGCAAGAGGCTTTCTTTTAAACCTACTGCTCTTACTTCGAAATATCTTAAAATAAAAAGCTAAATACAAAGTTGCTTCTCTGTGGTTGAAAAGTCTGTGACAAGCCTAAATTTCTCCTAATTGCAGCAATTATAAAGCTTATCATATTTACATAATTTGCAGCCTTGGTTACAGCTAAATACTTCACAGGGTGGATTTAGCATAATTTGGAGATAACTGTTTTTTTTAAAAAAAAAAAAACAGAGAAAGTGGAAGCATGGATTTCAAAGAATATTGAGTAAGCAGCCGAATATAATGTCTTGCGCACAAGATTCTTCATGTCCACAAAGACGTCTGGAGAGGTTCCTTTGATAACATGAAAGCAGAATATTTGCAACATAATTCAAGCATAAGGAAGATCTGAAATCCCTCTATAACATCTCTCTACAAGCCATTTCCCATTTCTTCTGAGTCAGAGACAAATCAGTTCTACCTGAACTTCAATACAGCAAGAAGCCAGTCTGTGAGAGGCTAAAAGCTTTATCTGGGTGACCATTTTTTAAACAAAAAAGGTTCCATATCTTTGCAAGGGGAGAGTGATGCACAATTATTATAAAGGAAAGACCCACAATTACAGCATCCATGAATGACCCTAGACCAACCAATCTAAAAGAAGACACTACACAGCCATCCCCATCCTGACTGAGAATGGTGGGAGTTGTAGTCCAACACAGCTCAAAGTTTGAGGAAAGGCTGCACTACCAGGACACTTGTCTTTTAGAGTATATGCATCCAGATCACCAAACACTATGTATACAATTTGCTCAGGGAAACCTTTTGGCTGAAGGGCAGGATATAAATACTAAAAGTCCCTGCCTGAATTAAGCCAGAATTCACTGTTCCATCCAACCAGAAAACTGTGGCATAGATATGTATGTCAACTTAGAAAATAAGCCAGGACCATATTTATAACAGTGGTGTGGAACTTGCCTTTCTCCAGATGATGTGTGATTTCCAACTCTCAACTGTCTCAGACTGGATGTGCCAATGGTTTAAAAAAATAATGGACAAAAAAAAATTGTCAGTTTCCACATGTTGTGGACTGACAACTAGCAACAATTTCAGAAGCCAAGGTGTTCACTCCTCTTAAAGACAGATGGGCATATTGGCCAAGCAAAAATCCTTGTTCCACTGTCTCATAATATACCAAGCACTGTACATCTTCAGTGTAAAATAAAGACAGACACTTAATAATAAACTGTTGCCCAGGCAGCCACCAAAGATGGAAATGATGCAGAGATGCATGTGCGTGCACACATTCATATATAAACCAAGGAAACAAAAGGTGAGGCCTTCGAGATGTCCTTGGACTGCAACTCTCATCTTCACTGAGAGACTATTGGAGATGCAGTGAAACAACATCTGAAGAGCCACCTCCACCTTAGTTTCAGAAACAGATGCTCACAGAGGCAGTGGGCTGCATTACTAATCATTGCTATTAAAAATCCAGCACTGGATTTTCAACTGGTTCAGGAGAGAGGCCTGCCTTGGCTGTTTCTTCTTCTGTCCACATGGCAGAATGGCACAATGCCCAGACACAAATTGGCTTGTTACCTTGCAGCATCATTCACCTGTAATACTGGGAAAGAAAGCAGAAACAGATTTCTGTCTGGCAAAAATTGTCCTTCAAAAGTCAAGCCATGTGCTAGGAAGGAGGAAGAGAACATCAAATACCTCCTTATAAATTAATACAAGGAGATGTCAGAGGTTACTGTGACTGAAAACCCACTGGATACTAGCCAGATCTTTTGATTTTTTTAAAAAAATCATTAACAAGTGTATAGTGCTCCAAATACCTTAAAGTCACAATGGCCCCGAGTTGCAAGGGAAGAGGACTCATTTTGGAATATTAGAATGTAAAAATGGTTTGAGCATCAAATTGAAAAATAACTTTGCTGCTTAGGAAAACCTCCATGTTATGTGTAGTTCTGGAATTTCTTTTTATACCCCATTAAACTACTGAGGCTCCTGTCCACAGTGGAAGACCAGCCCAAGGCAATGAGGAGAGAGATAAGGATGTCTTAACCCTTGGAGCGTTTTTCTGCTGAAAATCACTCTCTTGCACATGCACACTAACAACTGCTGTTACTGCTTTGGGGAGATGGTGTGAGAGGTTAGTGAAAATGCAAGCCACTCACCAAAAGAAACACA
>CM034706.1:98903410-98917266 GCA_020142125.1 Phrynosoma platyrhinos
AACATACCCAGTTCCCTAAGCCGTTCCTCGTAGGGCATGGTTTCCAGATCCTTCACCATTTTAGTTGTGCTCCTCTGGACACGCTCCAATTTTTCAACATCCTTTTTGAATTGTGGTGCCCAGAACTGAACACAGTATTCCAGGTGGGGCCTGAGCAAAGCAGAATACAGTGGCACTATTACTTCCCTTGATCTAGATACTATCCTTCTATTGATGCAGCCTAAAATCGCATTGGCCTTTTTAGCTGCCGCATCATACTGTTAACTCATGTTCAACTTGTGATCTCGTTAAACCAGGTGATGCTAGAATACAGCTCTACAAACACCACGGACTGCCAAAATGATGATTGATGATGATTGGGTCCAAGAGCACAGCAAGCCTGAGCCTTTGCAGACTGCCACAAATAGTGCAAATTGAGGCCACTTTAACTGTCCTGGCTCAGTGCTAGGGAATCACGGGAATTGTATTTTTTCTGAGACATTGAGCCTTCTCTGTCAGAGAGCTCTGGTGCCACAATAAAGTAGAGTTCCCATGATTCCCTAGCACTGAGTCAGAGCAGTTAAAGTGGCCTCAATTTGCATTATTTCTGGCAGTCTGCAAAGGCCCTAGATGTGAAGATGGCAAAAGAGAGGCTGTTGTACTTTGGACTTACCATGAGAGGAAATGACTCACTGGAAAAAATGATAATGCTTGGTAAAGTGGAAGGCAGTAAGAAAAGAGGAAGACCACATTACAGATGGATAAACTCAAGTCAAGGAAGCCATTGCCATGAATCTGCAGGAGTAGGTCAGGGCAGCTGACCCATTCTTTAGGAGGTCTCTTATTCACAGGGTGACCTCAAAGGAGGACATGGCACCACAAAACGTAAAACATTAAAAAAAAATGTAGGAAATTACAAAATAAAAGTTAAAAACACGAGCATAAATATAAATTCATGCGTCTTAGTCCTGCTCAAAATGGGAGGGGGGGGCATTTTGGAATTCCTCCTGGACAGAAGGTTGAAATGTAGAACACGTCCTCAAAAAAGGCGATGTCTGGCCACCCTGTTTATTCATAAGGGTCACATATATCAAAGCTGATTTGAGGGCAAGAACAGCAGCAGCAGCAACCAGGTACTTAGAGGTCTTTGCTACAGAGTCTACTTCCTGACCTACATACATTAATAGAGCTCTTTCCCAGACAAGTCTATGAACTTGCCCAAACTATGAATCCCAGAATTCTACAGGATGGCAGCTAACTGCCCTGGCTGTACCAAAGTACCATAATTGCATAGTGTGGATATACCCTGGGGAGGGGAAACTCTCTGTAACTATCTGATCTCTATTTTGTATAATATCAAATAAAAATCATTCTCTTTTATAGTTTTTTGTGGGGTTTTCGGGCTGTGTGGCCATGTTCTAGAAGAGTTTCTTTCTGATGTTTCGCCAGCATCTATGGCTGGCATTTTTTCTCTCAAGATGCCAGCCACAGATGCTGGCGAAATGTCAGAAAGAAACTCTTCTAGAACATGGCCACACAGCCCGAAAACCCCACAAAAAACTATGGATGCCGGCCATGAAAGCCTATAACATTCTCTTTTAGTTTTTCTCTTTTAGTAGTTTAGTAGGGATGTGGGAAGGATAAAAGAAAAGAGGGGTGGGGGAAATCTTTTTGCAGTAAACAACTAAAAACCACTCTCTAACAAATTCTTAATTCAAGCAATTTCTCATTAATTTTTTTTGGGGGGGGGCATCTCCTATAATTTCAGAATCCTCAATTGTGGTGACAAGGGTCCAATTCACACAGCAGAAATAGTTCTCAGAGCTCTCTGAGAAGGCTGAATGTCTCACAAACCTACAGTTCCCAGAATTCCCTAGCATTAAGCGGTCTTAAACTGGATTATTTCTGCAGTGTAGATTGGACCAAGGCTACCACTTTGCCCTTACACCCTGTACAATTACCATATATACTCGACTATAAATTGACCTCATGTATAAGTCAAAGGCAAGTTTTGAAGCTAAAATTATGGATTTTGATATGTCTCGTGGATAAGCCAGCTAATCACACCAATTATTTAACATCAGGCAGATGCTGCTCACCAACTGGTACCTGAACTCCAACATGACATAAGCTGCATCCACATTGCAGAAATAATCCAATTTGACACCCCTATAACTCTCATGGCTCAATGTGATGGAATTCTGGGAATTGTAGTTTGTTCTAGCACCAGAGCTCTCTGACAGAGAAGGCTAAATGTCTCACAAAATTAGTCCCCAACATTCCATAACATTTAGCCATGGCAGTTAAAATGGTGTCAAAGTGGATTATTTCTGTAGTGTGGATGCAGCCACCGTGGTCAGAATGTCGGATCCAAATTTCCACTCAGCCATAAAGCTCACTTGGTGACATGGAGTGAGCTGTCATCTCCCAGTCTAGTGCACCTTACAGGGTTATTGTGAGAATAAAAATGAGGGTGGATTTGAGGACCACATGTACTTGAAAGAGAGGAAAACAATATACAAGTAAACCTTCCCAAGAGTTTATTCCATTCTCTACACACACACACACACACACACACACATCACTTCTCTTGCTTGCAATCTTCGAACACCTGCACACAATTCCCCAACCACCACCTCATTGCTATAGTATAGAAAAAAGACCATATCCATTGCATTTGGTCTTGGAGAGAAGAGATTCTGCAGTGGCTCCCAAACTTTGGTCCTCCAGGTTTGGGAACTCCAATTCCCAGAAATTGGTTCTCCAATTCCCAGAATGTTCAGCCAGCCTATTCAATGATCAAGGATGCTAGGAGCTGAAGTCCAAAACATCTAGAGGACCAGAGCTTGGGAGTTACTACAATATACTCTGAGCTAGTAATGATGCTCTATAATCTTCTGGGAAGGACAGCCTGGAGGAATGTCTAGAATACAGATGGGGAATATGTGGCATAGAAGATAATTATCTTGCAATGCCCACCAGCCCTAGCCAGTATAGCCAATGAAGGTTGATGGGAGATACAAGCCAGCATCATCTGAAGTATCAAGCATCTGCCACTCCTTTCCAGAAAACAAGTGTTCATGGCACTAGTACAACTGTCCTTTTTATTTATTATTCTTCCAACAAATCAGAGCTCAGTGACAGGATAATGCTTGCATACTTAACACCCCAGGTATAATCCCTGACATCAGTTAGCACTTCATCCTCACTCCTTGGAGAGCCAATGCCAACGAAACAAAACTGAGCTAGGTGGACCTGGTTTATGGCGATACCATATGTCCTAAGAGCCATTTATTATGTGACTGTCCAGCTGTTCTGCCTGGCAGTAAAGTTAGAGGATTCAAGACAGTCAGACAGATATGTATGAACAAACACACAAACATAGTTTCATTATGGAAATCTGACCCTTTCAAGGTGACAGCCCAATACATTAATTCCTGGTACAGTTTCTGGATGATTGATGGACCTAATTAAAAATGATATGAAAAGCCAAGGGGTAACTGTTGAATCCAAAAGCAACCATCAAACAAAATATCTCTGGGCTTGCCTTTTATCACATTCTTAAAAATACAAGCTACATTTAAGCATCTCATATGAACATACATGTATGTGTATCAGTCGTTTGTGAGCTCGTGACTTATATGGCCTTCACGGCAGTCACATGCCTCTTTCTTTAGATATAGTATGAGCAAAATGGTGGGGGAGAAGAGAACAGAAATAGGACACTAGGAGCATGTTAAATCTATTTTAAAAGATGAAAAAACAACCACATGGCCAATAGACATTTCCATCGCATTTATGCAACTTTTCCTACACGTTCTGGGAGTTATTCTTCAGTCATCCCAGGCCACATTTTCCTATTTAAGTAGGAAGTGGGGGCACTTTAAAGCAGTATTCAGTGCCTGCCTTCCTGTGTTCCTTCCACCACTCCAAAAAATCAAACACCCAATTTATTCTTGTTTTCAAGGAATGCCAGATCTAATTTCCTGGGCTGCCTGGCAACAGGGTTTATTACATTTCTAATCTCTCCTTGAATCTACATTTCCCCTCCCACTGGTCCTTCTTAAATCCCCTCCTGAGTTGTGAAACAGCTGATATTGTTAGCCTTGGCTTTTTATTAATAACCCTCTGAGTCTTTAATAATAATAATAATAATAATAATAATAATAATAATAATAATAATAATTCTGTTAGGAAAAAGATCTCACTGACCACCCTGTGTTCTTAAACTACATAAAAGTTATACCACAGCCTTCACACACAAACTGCCGTAAGCAAGATTTTAATTAGCTTTTATAGAAAAGCAAGGTTGTTGTTTTGTTTTGTTTTATCCACTGTGCTTGCTCACATGTAAAGCGAGAAATTATTATAGGGCAGTAAACAGTAACCGTGTTTCAAGGAGTGAGAATGGACCCCTCATGCCAACAGCTGCATCTAATTCTATTGATAGTTAAACTTATAACATTGATAGCTTAACTTGTAACATTTCTATGATCTGAACTTTTAGTTGTATCTATTTTAATTTCTTTTGTAAGCCTTCTTAGGGCCCAGGGCTGGGGAAAAGTGAGAATATCTTTAAAAAATTCAGTGGGCCCTCCCTGTCGTTGGGCGTCCAATCCACAAATTTGACAACCCATGGATTGCCACACCTCGTATTATTAATGTATTATTAAAGTATTAATGACATGAATGCACATGCACCGAAGCATGCTCATTTACACCGCCATCATTGAATAATATGGTGCAGTCGCCCATATTTTTTAGCATCTACAGGGGGGCCAACCTGAACCAAAACCCTGCCGACATGGAAGGCCCAATGTAAAACAACTCACAATTCAGTGTGTAATAATTGTATGAAACAAGCAAACAGGTAATTAAACATTATAATGCAGTCCTAAACACGGCTAAACAAATGTAAGATGAGAGTATATAGCCAGGATGAGAATCATGTAGTCCTCCTGCTTCTGGACAACAAAGCCTAGCATTTTTATTCAGGGAGGCCTTTTTAAAATCATGACAGGGTGGCATTTATAGGTGTGTGTGTGTGTGTGTGTGTGTGTGTTTTAGTTATGTTTTAAGTGTTTTTACCTTGTGAGCTGCCTTGGGTCCCTTTCTGGGAGAAAGTCGGCATAAAATTTAATAAATTAATTTAATTCCTCACACTGGCTATGCTAGCAAGGGTTACTGAGACTTGCAAGTCCAACAACATTCAGAGAGGGCTGCCTGAATCTCAGGCCTGGGGTATAGGAATGCAGTTAGAAATGCCCAGTGAAATTCAAAATCTGCCTACGGTTTTCTGATAGAAGATCAAGGTGAATCTAGACAATTCGTAAAGCACCAAGACCATAACTAACAGATCTGGGGTGTAGACTGTATTTATGTAAATTTAGATAACCTGGGAGTTTACCACATCCTGGGATTCTTTTTACTTCCCAGATTCTTTAGTCATTCATCAAAGGCACTCCATGTAGCTAAACAGTACTAAAATGCAAAACTGGGAGAGGGGGAAATCTTGATTAAAACAGAACACTATTGAAAAACACTATTAAAACATAATACTAAATGAAAGAGCCAACCACCAAGTACTTAAACCTTCTCTAACAGTTGACCAGCTTGTTGTTGTGTGCCTTTGAATAGTTGCAGACTTATGGCATCCCTAAGGCAGACTTATCACAAAGCTTTATTGGCAAAATTTGTTGGAGGGGGTCCATTATCTCAGAGAGTTGGACTTCGTTTCCATGGCCAAGCATAGATTTGAACCCTAGTCTCCCAGAGTTCTAAATCCAGTTCCACTGCACCTGAATAAAAATGTCTTTGCTTGCAATGGGATAACAGAACAATAAAAGAGCAAACGTAACTTCATTTGATAAGGAATTCTGGAAGCAGTCATTCAGAAGGTCCTCTCAAAATGCAATGGCCAGGGTCCTGAAAGTACTCCCAGAACCTAGCTGTGAGTCAGTGGAAAGGGAACCACTGATCTTTAGTTATTAAGCTTCCTCATCAAACCTCCCTCCAAATGGCAGAGCCTCCATATTTAGGAGCATTTTCCCTACTATCAGAAAAGGTTTTTAAGGTCCTGTGGAAAAGAGTGTGGGAAAGGCCACCACTCTCTCTTCTGCAAGTCCTTCACTAGCCAATCCACATAATGTATCAAGCCATTAAAATTTCAGAAAGGCATATATGCAATAAGTGAATCAACTGTGCAGAGGCAAGGAAAGAAATAAGCTGCAGTTTTGGCCCCGTATGGGTTGAACTTTCCAAACGCTCTCTGCTTCAGGCTATGCAGAGTTGTTAGAAAATCCACAGGGATCATGACATACTAGATTTACAGTTCCCTAAAGGCTACAGAATGGTACTGTTCGATCCTGCTTTCCTCCCCATCTTGGTTTAATTGTAGGGTAGGGAGACATAATTTCACAACTGGTCTCAGAGCTAGTCTCAGGACCTGTTAAGAACCACAGAGTTTTGTGCATAAATGAGCACACACGGTTACCGTCTTCTTCCCCCTCCAATATATCCCACCATACAGTTCCAGAAGCCAAACAGGATTAAGCCAGGTAGTATTCAGATGGGAACCACCAGGGATCTCCTGGTAGGGTTAGGAAAAAATTCTTCCTGAAATGCTGGAGATCCAGTTGGAGCTGGCAATATGGGGCTACATGGATCAATGCTGTGATTCAATATAAGGCAACTTTTGATGTTTGTATGTCAAGGATTATAAAGAAACCACTTCGCAAAGAGTTCTTCACTAATTTATATACTTCATTGGGGCCAACCCAAGACATGTTTCTGCCTGAGGCAAAAGATAAGATGGTGCCCTGTGTCCCATTTCACAAAGGATTGCCAAATGAATCTAACCTCAATGCTGGCAATGGGATAGCATTCTTGGCCACACCTGAAGGCAGCAGGTCAGTTTGAGGGAGATGGCCAGAATAAACGATCTGGCAGCATGATTCTATCAACAGAGGGAAATAGCAATGCTATGGGGGGCTTGGGAGGAACAGCCCCACACTTCACAAGTAAGCAACTGAAAACAAATACAAGATGAAAGTAGACTAAACCACTTCCTCCCATTTTCCTTCTGCTCTTCCTTCCCCTTCCTCAGAACAGGGGTTGAGAACATTTCCCTCCCACCATAGTGATGTCCCCCTGCATCCTGGTGTGCCCAAGTCAATGACACTCACCCCAATCTCTCATGCCAACCATCAACTATTATCAAACAGTGCTAAATAATTTAAAGAAGGATATTCTGCCACATTAGTACTGTTGTGAACAGGCAGCATTTCCTTGTCCTAAGAAAAGAAGCATCCCACTGAATCAGAGAGCTGAAAGAGACCCCAAGGGCCATCCAGTCCAACCCCTTGCCATGCAGGAATACAGAGTCAAAGCACTCCCTAGAGATGGCCATCCAGCCTCTGCTTAAAAACCTCCAAAGAAAGAGACTTCACCACCCTCCGAAGCAGCATATTCCACTGTCAAATAGCTCTCACCATTGGAAGTTCTTCCTAACGTTTAGGAGCAATCCCACTGCTACTTCCCCTTGTATCTGCTATCAATGATTCAGAAATAGTCTACTGCTTAGGCAAAGATCAGAAAGAACAGATTAGAGGCACAGGGTGTTTCTTAGAAAAAGGAATACAGGCAGTCAGTTTCTCTAGCTTCTCCCAGCTCAAGCTTGTGTTTCCTCCACTACATCCAAGGGAGAGCCCATGCTGGCCCATTCAGCATCAGTTTCTTAGGCACTCAATCCCTTTGTCATCTACTTATACAACCCCGGGGGGGGGGGGGAACATACATGTTACAAAGTGAGGAGAAGAAGGAGCTCAATTTAACTCTTTTTAAAAAAAAACACCAAACCCTCTCATTTAAGAAAAATCAAAACCCTGCAATTTACTCTGTAACTGTAATAAATCATGCAGTGAAGCCCAGCCAATTTTCTGCAGATGATTTGTCGTTGTTGTCGTTAAGTCTTTATTACTGTGGATCCTATACAGTCCATAATCCAAGCACTAGAAAATTTAGTAGTAGGCACAAAGTTCAACATCCCAGTAATCTCAGCTTTCACCTTTTTTTTTAAAGAGAATTGGGGGGGGGGGGGGGGGGGGGGAGCAATTTTCTAGCCCTGATGAACAGACTTATTTATTGCTTGCATTTATACCCTGCCTCCAGGCCTGAAAGTGAGTCAGTGAATATGTGTACGTGCAAAGCCTGGTAAAGTCTTTGGAGACAAGGGGGAAGCTCAGCAGCGTCTTCCAGTTTTTAGGGAGTATGACCAAATGCTTTGATTAAATCCTTGTCGCCTCTCCCATCACAACTAGAAAAAACAGGATTATGCAACACTGCTTTCCTTTTGCTTATTGAATAATTTCAGTTCTAATGATGAATATATTTTTGAAAGGTAACAAGTGTATATAATTAATTGTAAGATACACTAAGCAAGGGGACATTTACATAACCTTGATCAAGAAGACAGAGATGCAATGAAAAGCAAGAATCTGTCTCTCATCTATTGTAATCCTTCCACCCTGCCCATCAGCTCTGTTTTTAGACTTTAGTAAGCAAAACTAACCTCCTATTTTAAAAAATACCCTTATTCTGCTGACTAGCAACTTCTTTAAAAAGAAAAAAAAATCATGTTTGTTTCTTTAAAAGCAACAAAAGTTTCCTAAGTTTGGGTAAGTTGGGATAAATACCTAGTACTTTCCAGATGTTTGGGACTACAACTCCCATAAAACCCAGGTAGTATGACTAACAGTTAAGGGTTGTGGAATTTGCAGTCTGAAACATCTTGAAATCACTAGACTGCCTAAATATTTTTTGAGTTCTGGCCCAGAAGCCTGCATAACAGCAGTAAGAACTCTGTGCCCTTGCACATTCCCTCTCTCATGCCCATGAGAATTATCCCCCCAAAATATTTTCACTATAGCCAAAACTTATAGAGTGCACAGGTGGACAACATGCACCCTTCCAGATGCTTGCTGGATTGGACTGCAACTCCCAGCATTCCTCATCACTGCCTATACTGGCTAGGGCTATAGGGAAATGCAGTCCCCACAGCATCCAGAGATGACTGCTTTGTCCATCCTTGATATGGATGGTTGGACAGATACGCAGATAGGCCAGCCAGCCAGTAAAGTAAGTCTTGTTCCTTCTAAGAAACTCACTAAAATGAACTGTCTTCTACAATGTCCTCCCCCCCAAAAATCTTGGAAGTGAAAGGACAAAAATATTTAGAAGGGCTAAATCATATCCTGTACTCCACAGGGTGTGTCAAAAACGGTCCTCCTTCTCAGAGAGAAAACCTGGAAATCTGCCAGTTCTGGATGTGGGGGTGGGAGTGGAAGGAAACAGGAAGGCTTCAGAAGCTTTAAAGCTATCAAACAAATCAGGTCACAGAAGCCATATTTTGGCTAGAAGGTTGTATTCCAGTTCTAGTCACAACAAAACATCAGAGCAGTTAGATCTCAATGCACCTTGGTTGTAAAACAAAGCTGCAAAGCTATTCTGATCAGGATTGCATGATCTTTTTGACAGCTCAACTAACTAAATCTCCAGCTGACTAATGAATGGAGGTCAACTTTGTTTGCAAGTTCAGAACATTCTTGCTTTATTTTTCATAGCTGCTTTGGTTCTGGTGATGGGCAATGAACAAACTTATTAAGAATGTTGAACCTACCCAATACGTTCTGGTAATATTTGTATATTCAATTGCAAATTCATTCTTTTAATTTCGTATCTCCAGTAGGAAATTTTGAAAATTTGGCAACATTTGATTTATTCACTTCCTTTTCTTTTCAGTTGGGTCCTGGGGCACTCACATTAGACTATGGCAGCACCATTATTCTACTTTAGCTGTCATGGCTCCATCCTCTGGTATCCTGTGGTTTTGGAGTTTAGGGGGGATCGTTTTGAATTCTCAGCCCGAGAAATCCAGTGCCTTCCCTAACTACAAACCCCAGAATTTACATAGGATGGAACCATGGGAGTTAGAGTGGAATAGCAGCACTATAAGTGTACAGTAGGAATGAGCCACAAGGAGTACCATCAACAGTACAGGTCCTTGGGATCTAGCATCAAGATTATTTTTCAGCATCAACCTGGGCTCTATTAAACAGAAATGGACCGAAATACTCTGCATAGGTTCTGGGTGCGCTTAAGAAGGCATAAACTTGAGAAATGAAGAGCGCAAGTAATCTCTCCAGACAGATGGACAAAAGAAAGGCACCATCTTTCCCATGGAGTGGCACGATTCTCGTTCTTTTGAAAGCACGTAGATGTTCCTCTCTGAGTCTTGACTTCTCTGGAACATCCTTTTCTCCTCACCCACCATGAATTGTGATGCCTCAAACTCTTCTATTTACTTACAGAGTGAGCAGTTGGTAAACAGGCCCAAAAGGAAATCGCTTAAAATTTTCCTTAACCCCCCCCCCCTTTTCCCTACAATTGTTGTTTTTTTAAAGGTCTTCACTCGCCCAACTCACTCCCCCCCCCCGCCCCTTGTCCACTCCTGAATGAATGTGAGAACTTCCTGCACTCAGAACAACATGAATAGACCTGGCAGCCAGTCAAGGAGATAGTACAGCCCTATGAATGCCCTGAATTCAGCTTCTGTGCAGCCGCTAAATTAAAAGCAATTCAGAGGCTTCACAAAGACTGGGCTATTTAATAGATTCAGCCTTTTTATTTGATAATATAATTAGGCAGCATACAAATGAAAAATGGCCTTTTCCAAGTGTCTGTGCTGAACAAGCATCCCCAGTGACTTCTCCAGACGCTCTTCCCGTTCCCTTGAGAGGATGCCGTTCTCACATTCGTGCAAGACTTTTTTTTAAAAAAAAAAGTCAAGGTAGGCCCAAAGGAAGTTGTGGGGCTGCTTTGCAATTCTTTGCTGCTGTATTTTAAACTGCACAACATGTCCTTGCTATGAGACTGTGAACATACGCCCACTGCCAAGTCATCCATCCATACACAGCTCTCGGTGCGGCACTCCTGAATGGTTTGGCTTAAGGAACATCCAGCCCAACAAGGCAGACCCTTCTTGGGACACTCTAGACCAGCACCAGGTTTGGGGGAAAACAGTTCTGAAAGCAGTTTTAAACAGTTTTTGATATTGTTTAAACTGGGATTTTGGGGACGAACAGTTTTTTGTTTGTTTTCACATTAATGCGTAGGGCTACACCAATATATGCAGTTCGGATATCACAGCCACAAATTGTTCTTTTAAAAAGCGCTCTTTAAATCAAATTCTTTGGGTTGAACACATGTTAATTGAAGGATTTGTTTCTGAATGACATTTCTTGCATTATAAAATAAAGTGATTAAAAAGAAGCAACACTGCATACTGGTCTAACAATGAACAACTGCTAATAAACTGCTATAGCTAAAATGTTTAAATTCAAACAGCCATTGCTGTTCCAGTAGGGCTACATCTGCACTGCAGAAATAATGCAGTATGACAACACTTTAATTGCCATGCCTCAGTGCTACAGAATCCTGGGATTTGTAGTTTGTTGTGGCACTCGAGAAGGCAAAATATCTCACAAAAGTACAAATCCTAGAATTCCATAGTACTGAACCATGGCAGTTAAAGCAGTGTCAAAATGCATTATTTCTGTAGTGTGGATGTATCCTAAAAGCATTAGAAAATAACAATAGCCAGACTTCTAAAAAATATGAATTATAAAAATATAAAATATTTTTAAAAAAAACAGGAGTGGCTTGTTGTTGTTAAGTCATTTGTATTGGATTTTATTATATGGATTGTTGGTTTTTTATTATTGTTATAATTTTATATATTGTATTTTTGTATATTATTTTATATTTTCCTGTAATCCTGCCTCCTGTAATCCTGTAATCCTCCCGGGGAGAGGCGGGAAAATACAAATAAAAAGTATTATTATTATTATTATTATTATTATTATTATTATTATTATTATTTCATTTAAACCAACCTGGTTTAATCTAGCCAACCTTGGAACAACCAGAGACTACTTGGACTGCAGGCTTTGCATACTACCAGTCAGTCATCCTTCCCTTCCTCTTCTCTCTATACATACATCCTAAAGTGAGGAAACTGATCAGATCAAAAATGGAAGGTTCTCGTTTCCAAAGAAAGAATGTTATTTGACTAATCACAGCTATTAATGTAATCTTGGAAAGAAAAAGAAGAGTGGTGGCGATGGATTTAACTGGGTAACCAGAAAAATCAAACCTTCTCAGCAACTATTTTCCACAGCAAGCATAAAATACACAGAGGTCCTCCACAACCACCATTGTATTAGTGGCTATCCAAGACTGTCTGTGAGTCAGCCAATCAATCAATCAATCAATTAATCAATCAACCATTTTATGTATATCCTGTTTCTCCCCCACACACACCGCCAAGATTGGGACTCAGCGAAGCTGACAAAGAAAAATACAAATAAAACCATGACTAGCTAAAAATATACAAAAATTAAGATTAAAAATAATATTGATTTGTCCACAAAATGAAAATGTTTAAAACATTAAAAGCATAGAACAGAAGTAATGCTGTACCCTAAAACAGAAAGTCCTTAGATGGAGAACAATCAGATCCTAAATCTCTGCTTAAACCGGAAGGGCCTCACCTGCCACAAAAAGACAGCAAAGAGGGAGTTATCCTAGCGTCTCCAGGGGTGGGTCTGCACCATAGAAATAATGCTGTTTGGCACCATTTCAAGCTCCATCCTACAGAATCCTGGGATTTGTAGTTTTACATCTCTCTGCCAAAGAGTGCTGGCAAGGAGAAAATCTTCTCCAGTTTGCCCACTAAATCACATACACAAGAATCAAACAAAACATTTGGGTTTCCTACCATTCCCACAATAGTGTGCCTCTGACATCCTCTTTTGAACTGAAGGTATCACATATAGCTTTCTCTCCTGAAAGTAAGTACATCAGTTTCCTACACAATATCTATCCGATATAGTTATCACATGGGAGTCAATTCAAACTACTGTAGTTGCTCCAATAAGATAGTTCGACATGAAAACTCGTCTACACAGAGTAGGCATCACGGAGGGCAAGAAACCCATAGACCTTCAGATGCTGCTGGACTCCAACTCCCATCAGCCACTGCCAGTCATGCTAATCAAGCCTTGGCTTACAGAGATACTCCAGAAGCTTCCATGTGGACGGGAGCCATAGAATAAGCTCTTAACCATGTTTGCAAGAATAGCACCGTTCTCTCCAAGACACACCCAAGATCATTTTGGGTGCATTAGCTACCGATGGAACCTGCTATATTCATAACCAGGGTGACTAAACAGTGTAATGCATGCTAATACATGCATCAGTACACTGTTCAGTGAGCAATCTCATCTTTCTTATTGGAAAATGGCACCAATGGCATTACAATACAAGGCTGAAACACTGCACATGTAGCAGCAAGGACCAAGGAGGCTTCCAATAATATAGCCGCCCCTGCTTGCCTCACCATCATGCCTGCTCTACAGTTCAGAGTTCAACAGCTTTGATGTTTGCTGGATGATGGTAAGCCAGATACAGAAATCCCTCCAGAAGTAATTTAGTGTATGACACAACTATGCATGCAAAAAGGAGGATGGGCACATCATTGCCTTACTATCCACAACTGAGAGTCTCTCTTTCTTTCTCCCTCCTCTCCAAATACCATGCAATTAAACAGAAACATTCAGTACTTGCCATTCAGTACTGCTGCCTCTCTAGCCAAGTATTTACTTTTAAAAGTAGACTGCCTACTGACAAAAATCTATCCCCAGGCTCTGCTGGCACAACTTCTTACCCCACTTACTTGGGAAGATGGACAGGTCAGGTCTAGTCTGTCACTTTCTCTCTTTCATATATATATATATATATATATATATATATATATATAT
>CM034706.1:98917366-98943129 GCA_020142125.1 Phrynosoma platyrhinos
TATATATATATATATACACATAGAGAGAGAGAGAGAGAGAGAGAGAGAAAGAGAAAGAGAAAATGTAAGTTATACACACACTCACTCGTCTCTCTCCATTTGTGGATTTACCATCCGTGGTTTCAGTCCTTTGCAGACAGCAAGTCAGGAGGGACAAAATGTTGTGCACGCACGGCCATCATAACCAATGGGGCTTGAGTATTTGCATTTTTTCCAATTCGCAGAAGCAATTCCCCACGAATCAGGAGGGACAAGTGTGTGTGTGTGTGTGTGTGTGTGTGTGTGTGAAAGAGAGAAAGTGACAGACTAAACCTGACCTGTCTGTTCTCCCATGTGTGTGTGTATGCATATACATATACATACACATACACACACACACTTATCAGAAAATGGGGGAAAGAACAAAAACAGGCATCATTAAGCACCTTTGTGCTTCACACAGAACTGGCCACTTACAAAACATTTATTATTGTTGTTGTTGTGTGTCTTCCAGTCACTTCTGACTTATGGCGACCATAAGGTAAACCTATCACTGGGTTTTCTTGGCATGATTTGCTCAGAGGAGGTTTGTCTTAGCCCTCCTCTAACTTACCCAACAACAGCCAGCAAGTTTCCATGGATGAGCAGGGATTCAAACCCAGTCTCCAGCGTTGTAATCCAACACTCAGAACACTACACTATGTGGGCTCTTCACAGAATATTGATTTAAATTTCATGAAAACATACCAGAAAGTACAATGTTATATCCTAGTGCATCATGGTGTTCCAAAAAAATAGAAAGTGAACATTAGAAAGCACAAAAGTAGCAGAGTGAGCACAAGAGAACACAATGCTGGTCTCTTGTGAATGAACTCAAGTGAGCTTTCCCATTAGAGCAGTGGATTGTTCATTGTAGGAACTGAATGCTGGGCTAGACAGGCCTTTGGTCTGATCCAGTAGAGCTATGTTCATAATTAGACAGCAACATCCATTCATATATTTCTGTATACCTGACAGTTTTATTAAAAACACCTGACCTCTTGAAAGCAGTGCATTATGACCAACATGAACATTGTCTAAGAACACTGAATGAACTCAGACATCTCCAGGAAGCCCACAAGCAGAGAACAGAAACCGAAATGCTCTCCCGCAGACTCTCCTGCAGTTGCTCTGTATGCTGCCTCTGAACATGGAAATCCCATTTATCTATCTTTGCTCATTCTTCCAAAGGGACAGCCACGCTATAGTAAGGTAATCTTACAATACAACTAATAATGACCAATTCCAGTTAGTATGCATGTAGCTTCTAAGCTTTCTTTTAAAAACAAACACCAACACACCTCAAAGAATAAAAAACTGATTACAGAATGAGTTTTCATCGATGCAAAAGATGTTACATGAGTCTGGTGAAGTGGGCTATAGCCCTTTTTTCCCATTTTATTTTTATTAAAAATGATTTTTTAAACAATCTTTTAAAAAATCTTGAATCTTAACTACCTTAGTCATATTATATTAATCCTATTTACAATTTTACATCACTTCCCTTAGTTTGAACGCAGTGAGTACACTTTGTAAATTTATATGGTTAATCTATCCACCTCCAATTACACATATATAAACAGTCTTGCTAATAGACAATACCAATCCCTTATTTCTCCTTCTCTTGGCTCATATATTCCATCTTATTTTTATATATTCCTCTATTGGAGCCCATTTCTCGTTCACCAAATCTAAAATTTTGTTATTTAATAATTTCGTTAATTTATCCATTTCTTTCATTTCTAATAATTTTAAGAGCCATTCTTCTATCGTTGGTGTATCTTGCTGTTTCCATTTTTGAGCTATTAAAATTCTCGCCGCTGTGACCATATATAAAATAGTTCTCCAAAAATTTTTCTCAATCATTGGATCCAATTTTCTTGTCATATTTAATAGATATATTTCTGGAGTCAATTCAAACTTTATCTTTAAAATGTTCTATATAGTAATATGCATTCTTTTCCAAAATTTCTTCATTTCTTCACATTTCCACCATATATGATACCATGACCCCACATTATGTTTGCATTTCCAACGTTCTTTCTTTTTTTTCTTGTAAATGTTTGCAATCCTAGCGTCAAGTACCACCTCTGTTCCATTTTCCAAAAATTTACCTTCAAATTGTAAATTTATCCGTTTTTTCCTTGCATTCTCCCAATCTTCTAACTTAATTGTCCTGCCTATATCAGTTGCCCATTTGATCATACTGTCAGAAATTTTTTCCGATTCTTTTCATTTCATTTCCATTAATAACTTATAAAATTTGCTTATTTTCTGTCTTGACAATTGTAGCATTATCTTATCTAAGTCCATCAATTCATCTTCAAATCCTTGAAGTTTTCTATCAATCTTAAATCTTTCTTTTAGTTGTAAATATGTAAACCACTGAATATTTGGATCTATCTTTTTCAACTCTTCTATTGTTACTATAGCTCTTTTTTTAATAGCAATCGTCACCCTTCATGAATTAATCTAATCCCTATTTTAAGTCACTTAAGCTATTTTTTTCCATTAACATTCTATTAGGTCCTTCAAAGTAGTTACAATAATGGCAGCTACATAATAAATGCACGTCCTCTAAACATCATAATAATGGTTAACACTTTCTGAAAACATAGTGCCTACTACATACTCACAAATTATTTTCTCTTTGAATATAAGAGACATCAAACCCAGAATGTTGCACAAAACTTAAGTAATCAATGGACGACTGGCATTTAAAGAAAGATGCCCAGTTGATTTTTAAAACTAACCATGTCCAAAACAGCCAGCATTTAGAGGTGTTAAAGAAGTGTTTGTGCAACACCTTGACCTACAGCTTATTGCAAAGCTAGCTTTCCCATTGTAGGATTAGTGGGTTAACTTTAAGTCCAATTAAAATAAATGGAGATGTAAAGAACAGAGAGCGGGGATATGTAGCTGCCTTTAGAAAAAGGTCCAGAAGCTACTTTTTCTGTAAGCGCAGTTCTCTAATATGTACATGTTTTTGACTGGAAAGGTTCACTGCAAAATTTGTAGTAGTATGGATTTCACAGGACAAATAAATTTCAATTTACGTATTGGTTCAAGTAAGGCTGCATCTGCAAAAATAACAGTTTGACGCCGCTTCAACTGTCATAGATCAATGCTATGGAATCCTAAGATTTGTAGTTTGTTGTGGCATCTGAGCTCTCTGACAGAGAAGGCTAAATAGCTCAAAGATCCCAGAATTTCATAGCATTGAGCCATGGCAGTAAAAGCAAGGTCCAACTGCATTATTTCTGCAGTGCAGATGCAGCCTAAGACACCAAACAAATTTCTTTCCGTCCCTATGTTGATACTGGAACAGAGAAATCCAATTCAACTGATGAAGCTGGTCATCTGGTGTCGGGTAAATCTCCCTCTTAGTTCAATCTTTACATAATGGTCTTGAAGACAAAAATTAAGTATCCTTCCATGCACTACCCACAACTCCCTAATCGGAGGGAATGATACAAACGTGATAATAGTACTATTACGGAGAAATAAATGAAAACACAACATAGTAAAAGATAGTAGCTGTAGGAATGGAAGTAGGTAACGGCTATTCTTGCAGGAGGCAAGAGGAACTGTGAGCACCACTTAATAGACATTTTCAAGATGCCAATCCTGGAAGAGGTTATGCTTCTGAACAAGAAATTATTAAGAGACTTAACAGGCACTGAAGCATATATCTGTTCTTAAAAGCCCATAAACTGTCTAATTAACAATGTGTAAGCTGCTCTGACAGCATTTCTAAAGGGCAGGGTATAAATACAATAAATAAACAATAAACCTACTGTAACCAAAAAGCCTAATTCAGAGGGAAATGAAGCATAGTTTCTCTTCACTAATAAATCTGGCTACAATATTCTATATGATCAGTTAACAGTAGCTTCACTGTGTTGCTGCTGTAAATTTCCCTGCAAATGGAACATTGCAGGTTAAACAAAGGATGTGCACACAGGGAATTACTATCAGATCAATACAAGCCAATTTTATTGTGTATACCAGGGATAAATCTCATATACAAGTTGTGCATTATTTAATGGTCTAGAAATACAGGGTATCCAAAATTATCTTTGTAAGATAATTTTTGGATACCCTACTCTCTCTCTCTACACATACGTATACTTGCATCTCTGTTTCATGGGTATAGATAGACCTGTACCTTCAGAAGCTGAGCAGATGGAAGGCATCAAAAATACCCTTGAATGGTGAGCAATTCCATCCAGAGATTGCTCTAGCATGATCACATCCTTCCCTCACCAATATAGCCCTGCTAAGCCTTAAGAGTGACAAGTGAACAACAACAGATGTGCTCTTTATCAAGAGAAATTCATCGATGTCCAGGCATAAACAGACTGGGGAGAAATTTGTAACTTGATGTGTTCTTTTATGGGCGCAGTTTCGATTCATTCATCACAACTACAAAAGCTCAGGGGGTTGCTACAGAAGCAGAAGCCTTCTGGTACACGTATATCTTGCTAAATGTTGTCACAAGAGTAATGAAGAAAACCATTAATGCTCAAGCCACTCCAATGGTCCCTCTTGGTACGATATATAAAAGCAGAAGCATTTACAACAGCCATTCTATATCATGCTAATATCTCATTTCAAACTCAGAACTAAGTCTGGAGATGAATGCTAATCCACTTTTAAATCCAAGATGCCTCCTCATTTTACCACATACCTCAAGCATCTATCGTTCAAAGCTGTCAAGAGTCAACTCATGGAATGGGATTCCTAGCAACACCCGATTCAGAAACTTAGCCCAGGATAACTCAGCTTACCACAAGATGATTTTTTATAGCTTGTCCAAAATACGGACTGATGCCTCAAGCATACCACAGAGATGGCTGGGTAAGGAAAAACTTAAGACATATCTCATTCTTTTTCCAAGGAAGATAACAGTAAAGCCATGATTCAGTCGCATAAAGTACCAGAAACACCACTAGATGCACAGATGTTATATGTAGCAATGTCTCCACACCTTGGATTCCACTGATATGCAGTCAGCCCAACTGGACTTAATTATTTATTATTTTATGTGAACCCTGTCCTTCCTCATAAAAGTTCAGGGCAGTTTTAAATATGGTTAAGACATCCGAAGAAAAATGCAAAATTGCAACCTCACCTCCCTCAATGACCTTAAGTCAACATTGCCATTTACAAGATGGACTTGCCTCAGTCATGATGAATGCTAACCAGGGTTGTTCTCTGTGTGTGCGTGCACATGCCTTGGGTCGCCTGTCAACTTGTGGCACTTCCATGCATAGGGTTTTCTTGGGCAACTAATACTCAGAGGTGGTTTTGCCATTGCCTTCCTCTGAAATCTAGCCTCCAGCACTTGCTATTCCTTGGCAGTCTTCCATCCAAGTAATAAACAGGGCTGATCTTGACTAGCTTCCAAGACCAGAAGGGATCTGGTGTCTTTACTGGAAGGAATGGGCAAAACCACCTCTGAGCATTCCTTCATTCAGAAAACCCTATAAAAATTATGGGATTGCCATAAATCACCCGGTGGGAAAATGTTAAAGGTCTTCCATAAAGGAGAACAAGAGTTAGGAATCTTTTACCAAGGGCTGCATTCACTCAAAAGTATCGGTCAGAAACTGCATGTCAATACTGGGAGAGGCTAGATCAAAAATGGATAAGGCATCCTTTCGCTCTCTTTCCTAACCCCCTTCCAAATGATGAAACAGTGCTTTTGAACAAGTTGCTTTTGCCAGATGTTTTCATTGAACCTCACTTGAAATTAAGCCAAGGACTATGTGACCCTAACCCAAGAGCTGCATATAACCCTAAGATCACAGCTTGCTTACAAATGAAACAGAAAACAAGGTACAACTGGTTGATAACCTCACCTCAGCCATTGCTATAACATTGCTATAACACTGAAAGGTTAAGACTCAAATAGCAGATGCAAGAACCATGCAGCACAAGGACCTACAAAGCCTGCCTTCCACTTCAGTGTCTAAACCTGGGTGGTGCAAATTGCAGTCCAACAACATCTGGGGAGCATATGCTCTTTTCCCTGTCCTAAGCACACAATACTGCATCCAAGTTTGAAAATAACAGCCAGTGACACTAAAGGATCAGAATAAAGCAAGGGCACAACATTTGCATGATAGGGTATGGAACAAGCAGAATTGTGTGTATTAACCAAGTGTGAATGGTTATCTAACCCTTAAGTAGATATAGTTCCTAGACTAGATATGTGAGGGAGTAGAAAAGATATACAGATAGATAGATCCAACAGAAAGAAGTCGTCCCCCCACTTCCCACCTAGACCCAGAAAAAATCCAGTTTTTCCATTTAAAAAATTGAAACTGTGTAGAATGGAGAAAAAAATTCTAATGAAACTTTAAAAATAGTTTTTAAGAAAAGGCTTTACCCATTCAGAATAAGAGAACTGTTTAGTATGTAGGCTTATATGTAAGACATACCGAATTAAGGAAAAACCTTTTCTGTGCATACTACAGATATGTACAACATTGAAATCCAAAATGTATTTTTCCAACTAGTGGGCCCTATTTCATCATGGTAGTAATACACTATTTTAAAAAGTACAAATCACTATGAAAGTTGCATTAATTTTTGCACTTAAATGCATAGCTATTCCCCCCAATAATGTATTTTAATTTGTTTTTTATGAATCTTGTAGCTTCTGTTTTAATTTTAATTTTTTCCCATTGGAAAAGGACAACAAAAGCTAAAATACATGGGCATAGATAGCACTTGGCTTGCTTCTCTCTTTAGTATAGCATACAATAGCTTTAATATTTTTTACACTTCATTAATGTATCATGCTAACTTGGGAAGGAATCATTTTATGTTGCTACTGCAGTAAAGCTTAGAAATTATATAAAAATCTGCACATAAATTTCCATTTTTTAAAAAAAAATTCTCACCATGGCTTCAAAATTTCTGTAGATTTTAAGCACCTATCCTTGACCAAGATTCTTTTTTAAAATATTCTGTGGCAGAACTATATTTAAATCTCTCTCTGTATCATTCTCTCTCCCTCTTATATGCACTAAATAATAATTGTAAACATTATACCAACTGCTACTTTGAGATTACAAAGTGTTTTTTAATTCAAGTGAAAAGGTTGCAGAATAACTGTGCTATGCACTTAAGTATAACAACTCTTGCAATTTGAAGTGAGAGAAAAACCTTAAAAACATATTTAAAATGCCAATTCAGAAAAATATACCTTTATCAATTATCAATAAGTAATCACAATTCGTTGCACTAATCCTCTTGCCTGTTTAGTAACTCCCACATTTAATTTCACTATTTGCCCTCTATAAAACATTTTAGAGGCTTCCCTGCATTTTACTTTTTATTATAAATAAAATATTTATATTTACACCCAGGCATGGCTGAAACACTTGGAACATATGCTTCACTACTGCACGTAATATAAGGCCACCCACTTTTTACATATTACCCAAATCTTAGCCATTTTTCTGGGCAGATCTGATAATTTTCATAGAACCCTTCCTTTTCATTCCATTTTATTAATGGCATTACTCTTAAGTTGATAAGTTTTTCTGTTCTAACTTGTCCTACTAGAAACCAGCTGTAATGTTATTAGTAGTAAAAGGCTCCATTGTATAGTGGACATGTTTCTGTCCACTATACATGCATTATGTTGGAATTTTCCTAGACTAGTCATCTGTACCATTTACTTGGTCCTTGTTTAATTTCTAACTACAAAGACTGGTCTATGACCATAATAAAGCCATGTATGTATTTACTACCATTTTTCATTTCACTGTTGACCATTTATAAAACATTTTTACATCTGCCAAGAAACTAGAAATCTATTTCAATAAAGGTTGTGTCACCTTTATCCAGAATTCCAACATTTTAAATATTCCAAAAAACAAAACTTTATAAATGAGACCTTTGCTTTCTGATGATTCAATGTACACAAACTTTATTACATGCAGAAAGTTACTAATAAACACTGTATAAAACAACCTTCAGGTTATGTGGATAAAGTGCTTGAAACATAAATGAATTGTGTTTAGACTTGGGTCCCATCTCCAAGCTATCTCATTATGTATGCATATGCAAATATAGGCTTTCCAAAATGCAAAAAAAAAAAAAAATCTTAAATCCAAAACACTTCTGGTCTCAAGCATTTTGGATAAGGGAGACCTAGCCTGTATTTAGAAACATTCTCCCAGCTTGCTCCTTTATGTTGTCTCTTCCCCCTTAAGATAGCAAACCTTTAAAAAAAAATAGCATCATAAAATTCAGAAAAGGCATACTGTAGAACAGAGCAAGATGTTCAGCTAACCATCATCTCTTGCAATCTGGATGAGAACAAATATGCCATTTATGTTGGTCACATGCTACTAAAATGGATGAACTGCAGTCCTTTCAGCTCATTTTATTTCCCCAGCAATCTTCTATGAGGAACATGACACCTCTGAACTTTATGTAGTCGGGTTTTCATGACTGCTAAATTGCAGCACGGAGGGGTGGGGAGAATGTAGTCCATGCACAGACAATATATGACTACGCCTACAGGAAATGCTGTTGCAATAAAGGAATATTCAGGGACACATTTACACACTTACTATAGCAATAGGTAGTGCAGAAGCCAACAGGTATCTAACTGGAGCCTGAGAGCAAGCCCATTTTATGCAAGAGGAGTTCAGAAGGTAAACAGACCACTTGAGCATATACAGGCACAGTACCACCATTTCTTCCAGTTTGCAAAGCACAATCAACCTGAACGATGCAGCATCAGATAATGTATTATTTTGAATTGCATAATGAAGAGCTTTTTAAAGACATACTAAGTGGCCAGAAACCCACAAGTAATCATCTCAGCAGTAAAGTATGCATAATGAAAAGCCTGGTTTAGATGCATCTCACATTGCAGCCTTAATACTGTTTACTAAACATAAGGCTTCCTCTTATTAGGTAAGATTTGTTTGCGGTGTTAACAATAGATAGAGTCAAGGACAGGGAGACCTGCTTTTGCTTGCCTTTGAGGACGTGGAAAAAGATAATGAACGCAAGGACTGAGCAAGGGTAGAACGGAGAGTGCATTTTCTGCTATTTACAATCCATTTGCCAGTTTGGTGACCAATCATTTGGTCTGGCAATTCTAATTCTGAAGGACTGTCTTCCCAGGTGCTCCTTGATCCAGGTAATCTTTAGCTGAGTAAAGTGACATGAATGCTCTTTTGATATATGCTATTCATCAGTTAATATTGGACCCCCATAGATTGACAAGTGTTAAAATAAAATAATGATGAATGAAATATTCATGCAGTGGGAATGAGCTGGCAAATGAAATAAAAAAGCAAGAAGGGAACCAGAACATCAGCTATGTTCAACCCCATCTAAAGTAGGGATCCACTTTGCTCAATTCTGAGCAAGCATTTCAAGCATGGTGCGAGAACAAGTAGAAATGGTGCCCCACAAACTAAGGGCCTTTGCAGACTGCCAGAAATAGTGCAAATTGAGTCCACTTTAACTGTCCTGGCTCAGTGCTAGGGAATCATGGGAATTGTATTTTTTTCTGAGACATTGAGCCTTCTCTGTCAGAGAGCTCTAGTGCCAGAATAAACTACAGTTCCCATGATTCCCTAGCACTAGGTCAGGGCAGTTAAAGTGGACTCAATATGCACTGTTTCTGGCAGTCTGCAAAGGCCCTATGATCCCAAACTAAGCATTGAACATGGAGTAACACTACTATGGGTCAGTTCTCATTGCAGAAGTAAAGGGTGTGTATGTTTGCCAAGGAGGAATGGAAGAGAAATGGCTTACATAATTCAATTCTCCTGGTGATGATGGTGATGATTCTATATGCTATTATTATGCAAGTCACATTACGGAGGGAGAAAAGAAAAGAAAAAGAAAGTGAAATTTAAGGATTATTGGGGAAGAAGAATTTACATCCGTTTTTCCCCACATGCAGCATGTTTGTTTTGCTGCTGCTGTTTTTGGAATGGAGGAGCATGAAGTCTAAAGTGGATCAACCCAGACACCATTTCAGAGAGAACTGGATTGATTTGGCTTTGTATCATTCCCTCTGCCAAAGAGAATCCCAAGAGCTCTTCTGACCCTGGAGCCTGCCTTACCAAATGAGCAGCCGTCTACTTCTCTCTTTCTTGTTACCTCCTCCTGAGACTTTACACAGGTTCTTTGGAACAGATAAAACCAGTCTGCATTCCACTAACATGCTGTCATTAAGCCAGCTTGTATCCTGGCATGACTTAATTGAAGAGTTAATTACAGAAAACATCCCCATCTTCTGGGCTGTGGATTGGACTTTACAACCAAAATCAAGTTAAAAGCAAAAAATTAAACAAAAATACAATGCCCCTTACAATAGAGTACCCACATGAGCAAAACAAAACATAGGCATGTAAAAGCAACTTACCACAGAAAGCAGGACCAGCACAAAATACAGGTTGAGTCTCCCTTATCTGGAATTCCAAAATTTGAAATATTCCAAAATCCAAAATTGTCCACATGGTCGGCTGAGATAGGGACATCTTTGCTTTTTGATGGTTTAATGAACACAAACTATGGGCCTTTGCAGACTGCCGGAAATAGTGGACATTAAATTGGGGCACTGCCCTGGCTCAGTGATAGGGAATCATGGGAACTGTAGTTTATTGTGGCACCAGAGCTCTCTGACAGAGAAGGCTCAATGTCCCAGAAAAAAAATACAACTCCCATGACTCCCTAGCAATGAGCCAGGGCAGTGCCTCAATTTAATGTGCACTATTTCTGGCAGTCTGCAAAGGCCCTTTGTTTCATGCACAAAATTATTTAAAATATTGTGCATAACATTACCATCAGGCTGTGTATGTAAGGTGTATACAAACCACAAATTACATTCAGGCTCAGACATGGAGCCCATCGCCAAGAGATCTCATTGCGTATATGCAAATATTTCAAAATCCAAAAAACTCCAAAATCCACAACACTTCAGGTCCCAAGCATTTTGGATAAGGGAGACCCCCATCTGTACTGATGACAGTACTCTATGTATTTCTCAAAGTACAAGGAAGTACACATTTTATATATTATAGTGGACAAGTGAAATCAATTTGGTGTTGTGGTTTGATTACTGAACTAGAGCTCTGGAAAACTAGGGTTTGAAACCCCATTCAGCCATGAAAACCTACTTGGTGACCTTGGGCAAATTATACTCTCTTAACTACAAAAGAAGTCAATGTGAAGCCTCCTCTTAATAAATCTTGTCAATAGATCTCCATGATAGGGTGGCCTTCGGGTTTCCATAAGTCAGAAATGACTTGAAGACATATAACAACAAAGCAGACAAGTGAGAAACCTGTGGAAAGCCATGGATGAAAATTGCACCTCATACCTATGAATTTAGAAAATGATTTTACTTTTATGTTTTCTTCTTCACCTTTCTTCAATGGGATAAGTAAAAACCTTATAAGCGATCCCACAAAACAATTGAAAATATTTGTCAGGCAACGTATGAGAAGCACTTTGGACACACTTTAAAAAGATCTACTATGTAAATGAGAAGCAACAAGAGTCCAAAGGATAAGTATGTCAGCCTTGCTCCTGGGTTCAAATGTAAGGCTAACCATGAGTTCATCTGGGAAAGCTTCAATCAGTCATGCACTCATTTGGCCCAGGAATTTCCCATGGGCAGGGAGGAGGGATGCCAGCTGAATATCTGGTTACACTTGCACAAGACAGCCACCCTTTAGCATTTCCACATTATCACATGATGGTTCCTGAAAAGGAAATGGTAGCATTGGAATAGTAATTCCACCTACCCAACATCCGCTTGAGATTTCAAAATGAACACAGCGCTATCGTTAATCACTTCCTGAACACAAAATGTTGTTGCACAAGAGCAGGTTGCATGGCACCTGTTGCATCCTAGAGGAGTAACATTTACCAATATCATGCCAGACACTGAAATATTGAAGAAGGGGGGCTCCCTGCCATGAAGAAACCACTTACAGCAAGGAGAAGGGCTATTGGAGGTAAGCGCCAAATACTCTCCAGCCATGGCTCTGCCAGGCTTTCTTGGCTAGCTACAGCCCTCTATACAACACAATCAAGTTGCAACCAAGTGTGGTGCTATGTGGCATGACTATACTGGTGGTGCCACAGAAAATATGTAAAAGAAGGGTAGGAATCTGTGGCTCACAGTCTAATTTCAAAAGCCCTCTGTAAACATTATCTCTCTGATGAGTAGGGTGGGGGAATGGGAAGGTAATTTTAGCGTGGTCCTACCTACTGCCAGCATATAGATTCCAAATAATTTCCCCCAAGGTGATGCAAATAAGCAAACATTTTCACATCCAAATGTACTGCATGATGGACAGACAGATTGCAAAACTACTACATTGCTTTTAGGGAGCCAGAATTCCAAGATATTTGCATATTTACTGTCATTTGTGTATTTACTACTAAGAATACCTGTGTAACCAAAGGAAACCACTGTGATGTAGAGCCACACAATATAGGCAAAGCTTTGTACCAAAAACAAGACTACATTCCGAAGCAAAGTCCTACCCACTGCCCATAGCACAGCCAACCCAACACTGCAGGATGCAATGGTATGTGGCACAAGGAAAGTAGATGAGTGCTCTCATAATAGTCAAATGTGACTGTCATTCAGCAAATGGTGGGGGAGTCACAGCAAATAAAAGAAATCACTCCTCTAAACAACACAGAATTTGCTACCACAAAATGGAATTATGGCTACCAACAGAAGCAACTTTAAAATAAAGTAGTCAAATTCATGGTGGACAAGGTTTTCAATGGTTACTAGTCATTATGGCTATAAACTACCTCCAACATTGGAGGTAGTATGTCTCTGTATATTAATTTCTGGGTGATATGGGCAGGAGGGAGCAAATACATTTATGTCCTTCTTCCAGTGTCTAGTTGCCCACAGTGGGATCAGAATTCTGGACCAGAAGAATCGTTTATCCAACTCGGCATGGCTTTTGTTCTATCTTCTCAAAAGTTACAGGACAGATAGGACTGCCATAGAATATACAGTCAACTGGTTTGGTACCTCTAAGAATTAGATTCTGCTAGATCCTCTCTTGGGTTCGATTTGTCATCTTGGTAAGTGGGAGAGAACAAAAAAGCTGAGTATTACACGGACCTTTTACTTTTTTTAAAAAAGCCCCCCCCCCCAAGCTGCTTGATAATGTAACAAAACAGCTAACCAGGACAAAACATGTACAGGCATCCCTCCATTTTAGCAGACTTGGAATCCATGGTCTTGCCTGTTTGCAGGCAGTGAGGGACACAATGGATAAAATAGGGGCCTGTGGGGGCGCACTGCCATTCAAGCCAATGTGGCTTGAATATTGGCAATTTTCTATTTTCACGTGGGAGGGGGATCCCCACAAAAATGGAGGAGCGACTGTAATAGTCTGCCTCAAAAACATCTTATACCCAAGATTATCTACTGCAGGGGTAGGCAACCTTTCCCCTTTAAGGGCCGAGGGACTTCAGCTCCTAGAATCTCAGGAGCTATTGGCCAACATGGGACTATTGGCTTCTGGGAGCTGAAGTCCCTTGGCCCTTAAAGGGGAAAGGTTGCCTATACCTGATCTATTATATTCACACACAACCTACTATCTAAAAAATTACAGACATGATGGTCTCAATCACACTGTCCTGGTTTGAGTGTAACAGCACATCCATGGAGGAATCACTACAAAACCCAACACTTGGGACACTGAGTTGTGCTTAAGGCCTGCAGGAAAGAAGGGTGAGCAGTTTTCAGCGATGTGCAAACATGGTGTGCACGAAAGCAGGGCTACATCTGAACTAGACATAAGGTGATCTTCTTCATGGTCTTTGTGATTAACACAAGTGCTTCTTCTGTCACTTCCTCATAATCATACAATTCCTGACTATCTCCAAAAAAGAAAGGTTTGTTGACGTTAATTCAAAAGCTGAGCCACTGGTTCTACTTGGGACATATACAAAGAACCTGTCTATGCAAAACTCAAAAGAAGATGTGTTGGACTTCAGACTTCTATCTACCTGAGCCAGCATGGCCAATGGGCCAAGATTCAGTCCAACATTTAGAGGGCCACAGGTTCTCTGCTCCTGACCTAAGCCTTGTTTTGAATGAGCAAGACAAAACTTTTTGACCTGAAGGGCCATATCCACTTTCAGCTAGGAGGCAAAGGGGTAGCATACAACTCTGTTACGTAGCCCGCACACTCATTTTGATTGTGAATGACTTTAGCAAGGTTTGAGCTCACATTCTCCTTCACCCAACTCCTCTTTCCTTCCTGAATGCTCAAACACAGCCAATAAACCAGGATCTAAAACAATCTGACCCTACTCAAACTAACTTTGTTTGAATAAACTACAATTACCTGAGTTTATACATCATGAGGAACCTACAAGCCAAAGGCTTGTAAAGGCTCTCATGATGTATAAACTCTGGGAATAGTAGTTTATTCAACAAGTCTTTGGCTTGTTGACAATGATATACCAGCCCTCTCCAAGTGGGTGGCTTCCAGATGTTTTGGTCTACTATTCCCATGTCTCAGTCAGCATGGCCTATGGGTCAGAGATGGTGTGAATTGTATTCCAAAATATTTGGAGAGCACTGGGTTATGAAAGGTTCAAGGTACGGTCTGAACTGAATTGCATATATAAAGTGTCCCCCCTCCCACATCCACCCATAATGATGTCTGATCAAACTAACTCTTGTGAAGATATTAAAGAGTTACAACCTCAGGAAAACATTGCAAAACACCAAAACTACTTTGCTTCTGCAACTCGAAATGAACAAAGCAGAAAAACACATATATGTAAACAGTGATTAGGAGAGATCCCTTTTTTGCTCCAAAAAGCTTATGTTCAAATGATTTAGAAAGAAAACATATTCAGGTAATTATGCAATGCCATTGGCAACACTAAGCTTCATCCATATTCCTGACCAATGGGGAGGAAGTAAGGAAATGTTTCCGCTTTGCCTTTTTAAGCCAAGAAGATAACACCATTCAATAAACAAAAGCAAGCGCAAGGGTAGTGGGAAATGTTTGGATCAGAGCTTTGCGTTCTCTTTTACACTGTTCCGAAGGCTTTCATGTGGCTGTACATCAATGACAGATTGCATAAAGCGTCTAATGTTCTAAGTGGAACAGATGGATATTTTAATTGCACAGAGAGCTCTGAGGTATATCAATACCACCATCACCAAGAGGGGAGTTGTTACAAAATTTCAAGCAACAGTGTCCAATGATGAAAGGAAAAAGAATCAGCAGCAAAGGCAGCCTTTCAGCTCTCAACAGATATGACTAACAGCACAAGTAGAGTGAAATCGGACAAAACTGGCTCAAGAGAACAGAGCTCAACCCATTTTCTATGTGGCTTTCAGGGTATTGTATTCATTTATGGCTGAAATCCTAAGCGCACTTCCTAGGAAGGAAGTCCTAGCCAGTTCAATAGAACTCCCTTTGAAGTTGATATACACATATAAAGAGAGGAAAAGTTAAATGCTTGCAGATCCAAGGATTCAGGTTTTTCTTTAAAAATCACCATTCCATGCTGAACACAACCAATTGTGTCCGATTTTGGAAGCTCAACAGGGCCAACACCTGCTTGGATGGGAGACCACTAGAGAACATCAGAGATAGGAGCAGAAGAAAAATCCTGGCTGAAGGACCAGAGCTTCAATCAGAGTTGGCAATACTGACCTAAATGGCCCAAAGAGTCTCACTCAATGCAAGACTTTCCTATGTTCCTATCAAAACCTAAAACCCAAGCTAACCCATCTTAAAAAAAAGGGGGGGTTGAGGTGGGTAGGAGACCTCTAAATTGAGTAGCCCTTCCATTTTAGGACATTCCTGGACTCCTGCATTGAAATTGGTCATGCCTCAATTTGTTGTTGTTAGGTATCATTAAATCAGTTTTGACCAATGGCAAACCTATGAATGAGAGACCCCATGAGAGGTCATGGCATGCCCCAATGGAAAAGAAAAAAGAAAAAAAAACACTGGTAGATGTAGGATTGGGGATGGGATTGCCTGTTGATCTGGAAAGAAAGAAAAAAGAGAACAGGCTGTTCTGCTTCTGCATTTAAGGGTAGCTTTATGGGCAGAAGTCAGCAGGTTTTTTAGAGCACCACCATTTTCCCAATGGATCTTCACACAGCTGCAAACAGCCACTAGGTAAACTGACTGGCTAGCTAAACAAAGTGAAGATTTGGCCACACTTGATCAGAAATTTGGGTATATTAAGATTATTCCCACCACTTGAGAATAATTAAGATACTTAAGATAATAATTAAGATTGAGCATGATTAAGATTATTCCCATCACTTGGCAGAAAGATATAGATGACCACTTTTTTAAGTAGCTAAACAAGCACTATGAGAACCAGTGTGGTTCAGTGGTTTGAGTGCTGAGACTGTGGTCCAAAACACACTGCAGAAATAATCCAGTCTGAGACTGCTTTAACTGCCCTGGCTCAGTGCTAGGAAATCCTGGGAATTATAGTTTACTATGGCACCAGAGCTCTCTGACAGGCAAGGCTAAATGATGCACAAAACTACAATCCCCAGAATTCCCTAGCATTGAGCCAAGGCAATTAAAGTGGTCTCAAATGGGATTATTTCTACAGTGTGTTTTAGACCTATGATTTTGGGAACCAGGCTTAGAATCACTTCTCAGTAAGGAAAATCCACTGGGTGGCTTTGAGCAAGTCACACTCTCTCAGAACCTCAGAGGAAGGCAAAAGCAAATCCTACCTGAACAAATGTTGCCAAGAAAACCCTATAATAGTTTTGCCTTAGGGTTACCATAAATCAGAAATTACTTGAAGGCACACAACAAAACAAGCAATCTTTAAAATGGTCCTTAATTCATTTGTGATTATTTGCTTAATCTCTATATGTCTTACATTTCTATTAAGAGGTACAGTTCCAGGAGAGTTTTTAAATTAGGAAAGTATCTTTAAAGATAGTTAATAGTGAAGCCAGTTAAAAGAGTAGGCAACTTCATTATGGACAGAAGCCCTTAAAGAAATCAGACATCAATGACCATCATCTTCCCAAACATGCTATAGTACCTAGGGCTAGAGCACATCCAGCCTAAAGTACAACCAAATAGACTCATCTAGCCCATCAACCCACAGTCAAACCCCCACCCAAGTGCCCCACTTTTAAAAGGGAGAGGGAATAAGAGAGACTGGGATGGTAAGCAGTGGGTGAAGCCAAAGAGGCGGCTGGGGGCTTGAGCATTAAATAGCAAAGCATCAGAGCATTTGCCTGAGAGGTCCTGCCATCAGGTAACTCCACTAACTTGATGAATAGTGCTACAGAGCCCCAAATAAAATCCTCATGTTATGCAAGTCATATGTTGAGTTAAACACCTGCAAGAGAAAACAGGAGCAGTGTGCTAGTTGACCGAATATGGTGATGAGAGTCAAACAGAATGAATGAAGACCAAAAGTGCCCAAATCACAGCTGAGTGTCCATTCTACATCATCAAGCAGATCTGAAATGAATTGTCACAGAGACCGCCATGGTCTCCAAATGCAGAATGCTACTGGTGAGGTTATGCACCCAGCATGGAAGTTTATGAGTTTATTCGGAATGGCTGCTTCCTATCCCACCAGGATTAACGGTGCACTAATGGAGAAGGAAAAGCATCATTTAGCCACCTCAGCCAGCAGGTACCAAAGCACAGCAGACAAACTGAACATCCTGGCCCAGCAGTAGGTAGTGGTGGTGATCTGAGAGATGAGGCAAAAGCAGCAGGGTCATCTATTCTCTCCCTTGCCATCAGCCCGGATACACTTTTCTCCCACTCAGCAGTCCACAAAGGAAGGGCAAATGACTCTTGGTAGTAGACTTAATTGATCTTTTGCAGACGGCTTTTGAAACTAGGTCAATGATCATCAGAGCTTGAAAAAATTACTTGGGGAGTGCTGCTATTAAAATTGCCCCGCAAGCATGGCTAGTGACTCTACTGGCTCGTGGATTCTGGGAGTCACAACCTCAAAGTGTAGATTTTCCATGTTCTGATGACCATCTAAATTTAGGCTGATTGCCTGCTCCTTATGCTAACTCTTATATACTGGATTACAGGTGTTCCTTATGCAGCAAAACAAGGTATTTATCTTCCAGGAAGATCTTCTACTCTGCTCAAGTACAATCACCTGACAATACCACAGTATCACACAGATGACATGCAGTGGATATTTTAATGCCGCCCTGTATGCTTATTCTTTATTTCAACTTCCCTGTTCTTCCCACAGCTGGTAGTTTTATTGCCAAGTCTATTTGCATGAACATTAATCTAATAAAGGGAGGGAAGAAGAACGCAGAAATCAAGCCTACCACGATGAAAAACATGTACTTTTTATATCATGATTCATTCAGACTGACTACAGCAGAGGGTGGGCAAGGTGCAGCACTCCAGATGCTGCTGGACTATAATTCCCAGCAACCCTCAGTATGAACTATGCTGGTTGAGGATGATGGGAGCTCCAATCCAACATCTGGAAGGAATGCACTTTGCCAAATACAACATACTACTGTAAAAGGACAGTCATGCAACAGCATTATCAGCAAATTACCTGTGACATTTGGGTATTTTTGTATGCCTACAAATTGCCTCCAACCTATGGTGACACTATTCTATGGGTTTTTTTGGCATCATTTCTTCAGAAAAAGTTTGCCATTGCCCTCCTCTGACACAGTGAGAGTAGAACTTGTCTAAGGTCACCCAATGGGTTTCCACAGCATTCGAACTCTGGTCTCCCAGAGTCCTAGTCCAATATCTAAACCACTATGCCACACTGGTATATGATGCATTAACTTCATAGAATTAAGTCAAATGATCCTGAAAAATAAAGAATTTTAGGAGAGGGAGAGAAATTTGAATTGCTTACTTTGTAGAAAAGTTAATGCTAAAGGGCAATTCAATTTTTCTACGCCTTGAAAGTTCAGTGAAATCTAAAATATAAGCTATGACATGCATTATGCAGCTGATGGTTGCCACAAATTTCACATTGGATTGTTCAGGCATGATAAAAGAAGTTGCACAATTCCACACCTTCCATGCATTAAAAACAAGGCTAAAACTCAAAAGCAAAACAAAAAAGTCCAGAAGTACACACAGCCTTTAAAACCTTCCTTGGTGGCTTGTCTTGCCTGATTCACATTTTTAGCCCCCTAAAATCCTGTGATAGGTTCATAAGTGATAAACAACTTGAAGGCGCACAAGACAAAAAATGGGGAGGTAAACATTCTTCTATATTGGTATCTCATCCTTTAAAAGTTAATGTCCACGGAGCAAGAATAAAGAATCCTCAATTTCTTAAGAAATCATTAAATTGTTGTTGTTGTTGTGTGCCTTCAAGCCCCTTCTGACATATGGTGACATTAAGATGAACCTATCAGGGGCTTTTCTTGGCAAGCTTTGTTGGGGGGGAGGATGCCTTTCCCTTCCTCTGAGGCTGAGAGAGTGTGTCTTGCCCAAGGTCACCTAGTGGGTTTAGTGGAATCATGATATTTACTCAGAAGTAACCCCTCACTGTGAGCAATGCAGCTTATTCCAAAACAGACGTGCAGAGAATTGCAACTTGAAACGCATGCCTCTAGGCTTCGCATTACAATTGCCTCTAGTCCCGCAAGTTTTGAATCTTTACCTCCTTTTTGCATCAGCACTGCTAATAAAAGTGGACATGTGGAAGCCACCTCAAAGCATGTAACCTGCTACTCCATCCCATCACTTTTGAGAAGGCCATTCACTGAGCACATGCATTAAAGTATACTGATTTGTCACGGGGTTTCTATACACATTTAAATCCTTCTCATGCTAGCCTTGGGATGAGTTTATCGAGGGTATTGGTGCCCAAACCTTGGTCCTTCATATGTTTTGGACTTTAGTGCCAAGAAGCCCTAACCAGGTTGGTCAACTGTCAAGAATTATGGGAGCTGAAGTCCAAAACATCTGGAGGATCAAAGTTTGGAAAACACTGCACTATGGTTTCCAGAAATAACACTGGAGAGGACTTCTATACCTTTAATGATTATACAGAAGAGGAAATTTAAGCAGATGTTGCTTGTTACATGATTCATGACAAGCAAACACCTGTTGAAATTCCCTCTTCTGCACAAGCCCTCCCTAGTTTTCACTCTGGCAAACTTATTCACCCACCAGCAACCAGTAAATTGTCATTTATATCCAATTAATTACGCCCTAGCCATAACTTTAAAATCATGTCTGCAGCTATTTATACTCCAAAGATTACGTACTTGTAATTTCTTCTTAGGAAATGAACAAAGAGAATAAATATATAAATGTGTCTTCAAACTGTAAATATTTTAAGGACGTTTTGATGTGCCATCGAAATCCAGGCTTGATGGCATAACATCCTCAGAACAAGTTTTTTGGGGAAAAAATAGAAAATGTTTTTTGTCTTCAAAATGTGTTCTATTGGTCATGGGACAAATTATCACCATGGGTTTGTTTCTCATTATTTTAGGCCTGGGAGGAAGCCTTTTGCTAACCGGAAGTGATCAGAAGTTGACCTCCTAGTCACTTCCTGTTGCTAAAAAAAAAAGGCTAAAGGATCTAAAATGGAAAGAAACAGCCAAAAACAAGGCAAAATTGCTCCCATGCCTCCTAGAAAGCATCTGGGAGCAATAATAATAATGGAAGTGCAACATTAAGTATGTGATCCTCTGAGATTGCTTGGGGGAGAATGTAGAATCCTATTCACCCACAAATTGCCCATTCCTGCTCTAAAGCTTTGACAATTATATAAAGGGAATTCTGGAAAGTACAGCTACCGTAATTTAATGCTCACTTCTGCACTATTGTCAAAAGGGTCCAGGGGCCCCATCCTTTGTCTGCATCGGCTAATAAGTATAATCAAGATTCTTTCTATAAATTTCGGAGACACAGAAATGTATGGGGTGGCCCCCATGTATAACACTTTCAAACACATTTGACTCTGATCACACATTTGTGTTTGCACAGCTATTCTCTGTTCCTGCACCCTCTCATCCACCCTCATTTGTCAATCCTTTAATAGGCCAAGGATTCTGTGTACCAGACAAGTATTTCACACATTTGCAATATGAATATGCAACAGCCATTAGACAACCAGGAGGGGGGGGGGAAATCTTCTAAAATGAAAGCAACTGCACAATTGCAGATCATGAGCAGTCTCTTTGCTGAGCAACAATTACCTACAATAGTAGCATCATGCCTGTCAACAGGTAGTTTGAACACCAGACCCCAATATTAATAGTTGCTTACTATATTTATACAGTAATAGACATTTCAAGCAAGGAGGTTAAGGAGTCATACATGGTTCTCCTATACACACACACACACACACACTTTTATCCTCACAACTAACATAAAAGGTAGTAGTTTAGGATGAAGGATTGTCTGAATGTCTCCCATGAGCTTCACTGCCAAGGGATATTTAAAGCTGGATTGTCCTATTTCATCATAATCACTACACCACACTGTCTCTGCTTACAAGTAACATTCAGGAGTCCAGATGTTGTTGCTCAAAGCAGTCTCCAATACATATAGCAATATTCAAGAGAAAAGCACATAAATTTAAAGCAACTCCATTTCCCAGTGTTGGGTATGTTGCAGAGGCTGCTGGAACTTCAGAGTCCAGCAACATCTGGAGGGTTGCATGATTCTCCTCCCTGGCCTAAAAGCAAGGCCCACAAAACTGGTAAACATAGCAGCATATAGGCCAAAGAGTGGTCTGAATTCATCTGGCTGCCTACCAACAGAATTCATCAGGCACTGGACAAGTAATAATACAACAAATAACTGGCGGACTACATTATGAATTTCACTGTTGCTCCAACCTGCTGGAACAGCCAAAGTAATCCAAACACCTTTAAAACTCATTGTGAAAAGCCAGTGGACTGCATCTGTCAAAGGAAGCTCAGCTTCCTTGGCGGTGTAGGTTTTGGCTTTCACATCTTGTACTGAACAAGCATTACAAGGCAAGGATCCTCACCCAAGAGGAAACAGAGTGCACCCAGTTTAACCTCAGATCTACTGAACCTTAGTAGGAAAAAAATCAATTCTGTTACAGCACAGTCTTCTTCTTCCTCATACAAAGGTCATTTTGAGCATGGCTCATGTTTCCATGTGCACATTTTCAAACAGTAAAGGATATCTATATAGGGGTCACAGCATACCCAAGAAATCCAACATGAGCATCATCTGCAAGACAGGAACTTTGCAGGGGTTTTTTATTCTTTTTGCCATCGATCATCATAGAGATCTATCCTATCCAGTCCAAATACCTGTCTCTAGCCTTCATTACAGAAGCAAGCATAACTGCAGAAAACTGTCCTACCATTTCAGTAGGATTTGCTCACACCAACTTCTAAGGCCAGAAGAGTTCTTCAGAAAACCAGAGTTCAGAGATTTCCTTAGGCCTCACATATTTAGCCAGATCTCTGGTTCTGGGCCTCAGCCCTTTAAGGCCACCAAGTTTTTGTTTCATCTACTCATACGTTTTTTGGCCTGGGCAGGCAAGGTATTATGTCAGTCTGGTAACAATCACTTTTTGTTAAAGAGAGGACAGTCCCCTCTTTCCATCGGAAGAAAAAATATAGCTTAAAAGATTGTTACTTCACTGCAACACAGGTGGCCCAACAAGCAGGTTGTCTGCTGGACAAGATAATTATGTTTCTTCTTGTTTTTTGAACAACCCAACCTTTCCAAAGATCATCTCTTTTGCTATTAATCATGATATTATGGATCTATCCTGTCCAGCTTAGATAAACCAACAGGACGAGAAATTTCAACAAAAGGACAGTCCAATCCTAAATACATTTAAAGCTGCAGAACTTAGCCCTACCTATTTCAAACATCCAACAAGGCACCTTAAACCAAAAGCTGCATGATCCATATGAACATCCAATCCTGGCTTTCAGACACAGAACAGAGATAAAATTGACACATACAATGGTGTCAACTGAAACAAAAACAAAGGCAGTACATGGATTAATCCTAGGCCAGTGACATGAAAAAATATATTTGCAAATTTGCATTTGCTCCCTGTTTTTGTGGTGATTTTGTAAATGATTTTCACTCCAATATGAAGATCAGGATTGCATGTTACAGAGAAGCTTCTGCACATAAACCATGCGGATGAGAAAATGGGATACCCAGAACAGTTCCTTCAAAATTGCTTTGAGATACAGTGTCACACAAAGAGTCCCAAAAACACACCCTTCACACGCTTCATAGAAGCAGAGGGAAGGAGGGCTGGGTTTTACTTAGCCAACAAACAGATTTCAAGGCAAACTGGATAGTATCTTCAAAAATAAAGTATCTTCCTTAATTAACAGTATCCCCCTAAAAACACACCCACCTACATACAAACAAGGACACGCCTGTTCCTCGTCCAGTCTTCTTGGCCTTCAAGTCATTTCCCACTTACGGCAACCCTAAAGTGAACCTATCACAGGGTTTTCTTGGCATGTTTCTTCAGAGGTGGGTTGCCATTGCCACCCTCTGAGGCTGAGAGAGTGGAACTTGGCCAAGGTCACCCAGTGGCTGAACTGGGATAATTAACAAACACCAAGAGATTCAGGCACCACTATTCTGTGATTCCTTTTCTCTTGGAAAACTTCCCAAATTCATCACACCATGTCATCACATCCTCCCCACGCAGCAAAACTCGCTTTCTTTACCCACAAATACAGAATACGGCCTCCTCCTTTAGGACTGTGCCCATGCCTGTTAAAATACCACACAGGAAAGGCTTAAAGGGAGCCATCCAGCATGGTGTAGTGGTTTTTTAGTGTTGGACTACAACTCTGGAGACCAGGGTTCGAATCCCCATTCGAGCATAAAACCCAGTGGGCAACCCTTGGGCAAGCCACACTCTCTCAGCCTCAGAAGATGGCAATGAATGGCAAACCTTTCACTGAAGAAACCTGGCCAAGAAAACCCTGTGATAGAGTCGCCTTAAGTCAGAAACAAACAACTCAAAGGCACACACCAACTACAACAATACTTCCCTAGGAAGTATGAGGATCAGAGTGAGCAGGTGTCCTAACTGCAGAGGAGGGCAAGGCACCACAAAATGTAGGACCAAGAAAATGTAGAGCATGGCCAAAGAAAAAATATAGGACATTCCAAAATTTAAAAAGCTAAAACTACTCAATATCAATGTAAACCCATGCTTCTTAGCCCTGCTCCATTTGGAGGACATTTTCAAATCCCTCCTGGGCAGATGGCCAAAATGTAGGACAAGTCCTGGGAAAAGGAAAAAATCTGGTCAGCCTGAAGGGGGGATACCACCATTTACTATTCGCAAAAAGAAGATAACTGTAAACAGAAGCAAAGTAAACTCTCCTACGACCCTAACAGGCTCCCCAAACCCTGGGCTCCCAGACTTTGAGAATCTCCCAGTAGCCACAGGGACAGAAGGAGGAGGTGCCAGTCTGCAAGAGATACCCCTCCATAGCATCTGAACTGAGAACAAAACCCCCCCAAAATACAGGCCTGTGACTAACATCTACAATTTTCTTCTTCCTACATGGTTCGTAACACCTTGCCTGATGAAGAAGCCAGTGGAGCTTGGAAAGCTTGCAGCATGTGTATTGTGCATTTTGGTTGGTACGATAAAGGTGTCACTGTTTGGTGGATTATTGGATCTGGTCTCCCACATGTTCCTAGACTCCACCTCCCAGCAGCCCCAATGGCCAGGATCCCTGGAAGGTGAGGTCCCAAAAACACCCGGAGGCCCAAAGTTTGGGAATCTCTTGCAAAATGGGCAGCTGCTCCCACCCTTTGCAACTCCATCCCTGGTTGCCTTCTGAGGGCAAGCAAAGATGTTCTTCTTTATGCAGCCTTTTTAACCTAACAATCATGACAGGGTGGTTTTGTCATAAATTCATAGACTCATAGAGTTGGAAGGGGTCCCAAGGGCCATCCAGTCCAACCCCCTGCCATGCAGGAACTCCCAATCAAAGCACCCCCGACAGATAGCCATCCAGCCTCTGCTTAAAGACCTCCAAGGAAGGAGATTCCACCAAAATCTCCGAGGGAGTGTCTTCCACTGTCAAACAGTTTTTACTGTCAAGAAGTTCCTCCTAATGTTGAGCTGGAATCTCTTTTCCTGGAACTTGCATCCATTGTTCCGGATCCTATTCTCTGGAGCAGCAGAAAACAAGCTAGCACCCTTCTCAATATGACATCCCTTCAAGCATGAGTGCTTTACTCATATCTTTTTACCTTTTTGTATATTTTTGCATGTAGTGTTTTTTTAGATTTTTTTTTACATGTTTCAAATTTTACTGGAATGTTTCTTAATATGTATTTTGTGTGTGTGTTTGTGTGTGCGTGTGATCTGTATGGGGTCCCTTATCTGGGAGGAAGGTGGCGTACAAATCAAAGAGGAGCAAAGCCCCGGTGAGTGAGTGTGTGTGTGTGTGTCTTTCTGTCTGTCTGTGATCTGCCTGGGGTCCCTTTTCTGGGAGAAAGGCAATGCAGGAAGAGAAGAGGAGTAAAGCCCTGGTGTCTGTCTGTCTGTCTATGATCTGCCTGGGGTCCCTTTGTATAAATAAAAGAAGAGTAAAACCCTGGTGAATGTGTGTCTGCCTGTCTGTCTGTGATCCTCCTGGGGTCCCTTTCCTGGAAGAAAGGTGACATACAAGTAAAGGAGCAATAAAGCCCTGTTGTCTGTCTGTGATCCTCCTGGGGTCCCTTTCCTGGAAGAAAGGTGAC
>CM034706.1:98943229-98953853 GCA_020142125.1 Phrynosoma platyrhinos
CATACAAATAAAAGAAGAGCAAAGCCCTGGCGAATGTGTGTCTGCCTGCCTGCCTGCCTGTGATCCGCCTGGGGCCCCTCTCCTGGGAGAAAGGCGGCCCAGAAAGGCCCCCGGGGGAGAAAGAGAGAGAGATGGGGGAAAAGGGGGGGGGCGTTTCCCGGCCGACCTGCGTGGAAGCGGACGAGGCACCCCGTCTCGGCGTCCATGCCTTCCTCTTGGACCCGCCAAAGGTCCCGGAAGCCCAGCTGGGAGAGGTAGTCGTTCTGGAGCTGGAGGGGCTTCTCTTCGGGCAGCAGCCGCCGGACCGTCTCTCCGTGGAGCTGGACGTACAAGGCCGGCGGAGAAGGAAGGGGAGCGGGAGACGGAGAGGCTCCTTCCCCGGACCGAGGGGCCTCTCCTCCCGCCGCCGCCGCCGCTTTCCCGGAGGAGGACGAGGAGGAGGAGGAGGAGGAGGCGGCGGAGGCCTTCCTGGGCGCCTCAGAGGCCCCCGCTCCGGACCCTTCTTCCTCGGCCTCCAGCTCCCCCTCGGAGGAGGAGGAGGAGGAGGAGGGCGACGAAGAGGAAGGCGAAAGGGAGGCCCCTCCGTCGCTGTAGGGCTCCAGGCGGGCGCTCTCGGCGCTGCTATTCAGGAGAGACGGGCAGGAGAGGGGCGGCCCGGAGAGGTAGAGCTGGGCCCGGCGCCGGGGGCTGCCTTCCTCCGAGGGGCTCAGGCCGGGCCCCGAAGGAAGGAGGAGGCGGCGGCGGCGGCGGTGGGGCTGGGGCTGGTGCGGGGGAACCGGGCAGCAGCGGCGGCGGCTCCGGGGCCTCCTCCTGCCTCTCCTCCTCCTCCGCCTCGACTCCCCCGACGGCTCCGAGTTCGAATCCTCCTCTTCCTCCTCCCCTTCTCCTTCTTCCTCCCCTTCTCCTTCTTCCTCTTCTTCTTCAGGGGGTCTCTCTGCCTCCGCGCCCAGGACCCTGAGGGCAGCGCTGCCTCCGTGGGGCCCCAGGTGGAGGAGGCGCAGGCGGGAGGCCACTTCGGCCGCCGTGGTCTCCAGGGTGCAGAGCACCGGCAGCAGCAACACTCCCCCTCCTCCTCCTCCACTGCTACTACTATTACTCCGTTGGTGGGGATGATGGGAGTGGCAGTAGTAGTAGTGGTAGTAGCAATAGACGTGGATGCAGCCCCGCTTGGGGTCCCTCCGCACCCAGTCCCGCTCCGGAGGCTGCAAATGGGGCTGGGGCTGCGGCTGCCGCGGGGAAGGCTGCTTGGAAGCGGGGCGGAGGAGGAGCAGCAGCGCCTTGCGGTCCAGGCTCCGGGTGCCCAGAGCGGAGGACGACGAGGACGGAGAGGCGGCGGCGGAGGAGAGGTTCCTCTTCAGGCGCCCCCGCCGAGATAATAGGGAGCCCGGGGCCCCCGAGGAGGAAGAGGCGGAGGGAGGGCAAGAGGACGGAGCCAGCGGTAAAGCAGCAGCAGCAGCAGTCCCAGTCCCAGCCGCCGCCGCCGTTCCCCGCTTCCTCCTCCGCTGCTGGGCTTCTTCTGCTGGGCCGCCTTTGCCGGCGTCCAAAGGGCCCGCTCCTCCCTTGGCCATCCTCGCCTCCTTTGCTGCTTCGCCTCCTTTGCTGCCGCTGCTTCGCTGCTGCTGCTGCTGCTGCTGCGCAGGTTCCATCGTGGAACGCCGGGCGCCTCCACGTTCTGCGCGATTATGACGCCGCCGCCGCCGCCCGCGCGAACATTCCGCCGGTGTCTCCGCGTTCCATCCGGCTCAGCCCCAGCGTTCCACGACGACGACGGCCGCCCTCCTCGTCGTCGCCAGCGCCATTAGGGACTGCTGCGAGAAAAGGGGAGACGCCTCCCTCCCTCCTCCTCCTCCCACTCCCACTCCCACTCCTCCTCTGACCAGCCTTATGAATATTAATCAAGCCCTACGAATAGTCTCATTCGCTTTGCGCTTCCCTGCTGCCGCGAAAGGAATATCTCAATATTCATGAGCCGCGGTGACGCCATCCCTCGTGAGGGCGCGGAAGGGAGGGGCTCCGGGGATAAACAAAACGTGACCGAGAAGAGGAAGGAGAAAAAGTGCCGAAAGGGACGCCGGGAAATGGAGTGCTTTGATATCACTCCGCGCCGGCCGGGAATGCAATGGCGAACGACATGTCCCATAAGGCACCGCTTCGTGGCTGCTAAGGCGAGAGAGAAAGAGGCCCGCTCTTTTCTATGGGGCTTCCTGGCCGCGCTCTTTTCCCCCGCCTTCGACCGAGGCCGCGATTGCCCTTGACCCTCTCCTCTCGCTCTCAGAGTACAACAACACCCAAAATCCACAAAACAGGGACGCCCTTGTGGGGAGAAACAAAATGCGCGCTATACATAATGCATGCTTTCGAAGCTCCACTGGCTCTACCTCAGGCAAAGGGCTTAAAAAAAATCATACATGTGGGGGAATTAAATAATTATAACATAATTATTGTCATTATAAATTTATTATTATAATAAAAATAACATTATTTATACATTATTTATAAATTCATTATATAAATATTATTTATAAATTTATAATAAATGTAAGTATTGTTTATAAAAATAATAAATTTATAATTTTTATAAAAATAAATATAAATGTATCATAAAAATAAATATACGTTTATTATAAATATAAATATGATTTTAAAAATATAAATATAATTATAACTTTATTATACGTATACAAATTATAAATATTTATAAATTATAAAATAATACTTATAAATTTATTATAAATATAAATATTTATAAATTTATTATAAATATGAGTATTGTAAGAATTATAAATATTTATGAATTTATTATAAAAATAATAAATATTTATTAATTTATAAATATAAGTGTTATAATTTGTTATAAATATAAGCATTGTGAATGTATTATAAATATTATTTATACATATTTATAAATTTATTATAAAATAATAAATATTATTATAACTATTATTATTATTAGCAATAATAATATAGAAACAGTACAATTTGACATCACTTCAAGTGACAGCACTTGAAGTGATGTCAAACTGCACTATTTCTATATTATTATTATTATTATTATTATTATTTATATCCCACCCTTTTCCCAAAACTGGGACTCAATGTGGCTCACAACATTAAAAAAAACAACAGTAGCATTAAAAGCATACTAAAATAGAACATTAATAAAATAAAACATTAAAATAGAATTAAATTATTACAATATTAAAACAAAGCAGTAGCATTAAAAGCTTGCAAAAATAGTACATAAAAATAGAATTAAATTATAATAAAGCAGTAGTGTTAAAAGCATGCAAAAATAGTACATTAAAATAATAAAAAAGCAGTGTTGAAAGCATACAAAAATAGTACATTGAAACAGAATTAAATTATTACAATATTAAAACAAAACGCTAGCATTAAAAGCTTACAAAAATAGTACATTAAAACGGAATTACATTATTACAATACTAAAACAGAACAGTAGCCTTAAAAGCATACAAAAATAGTACGTTAATATAGAATTACATTATTACAATATTAAAACAAAACAGTAGTATTAAATGCATAGAAAAATGGTGCATTAAAATAGAATTAAATTATTACAATATTAAAACAAGTTACAAGTTAAAAGAATAAAATATAAATTAAAAGATTAAAATGTGAAAAATACTTTAAAACAATCCCACCCCATTCTTTGAAAACTTTCTGTTTCAAAAGCCTGTCTGAACAAAAAGGTCTTAGCCTGCCAGCAGAAGGACAGCAGAAAGGAAGCCATTCTGGTCTCCCTGGGAAGTGAGTTCGAGAGTCTAGGGCCGGCCTGCACAAAATATGACCCATATGTGGCCCGCCAGAGGATTTTGGGCAGCCCACAAAGATATGGAACAACTTCAAGGCTCCTCTGCTGCTCAGCCTTCTCCTGAGGAGAGGATCATGTGGAGGAGGAGGAAGGATGGACACTTGCCCTACAAAGCTCCTCCACTGTCTGGCTTTCTCCAAGGAGAAGGAGAGGAGGAGGAGGAGGACAGGCAAACCCTTGCCCTGCAAGCATTCGCCACCGTCTGGCTTTCTCCTGAAGAAAAGGCTTGGTGGCAGCGGTGGAGGAAGACGGGTGAAAGCTCACCCTGCAAGGCTCCTCCGCTGCTTGGCTTTCTCCCAAGGAGAAGGTCGGGTGGAGGAGGAGGACGGGCAAACGCTCACCCTGCAAGGATCCTCCTCTGCCTAACTTTCTCCTGAGGGCAGTGGAGGAGGAAGAGGGGCAAACGCTCACCCCACATGGCTCCTTTGTTGCTCGGGCTTCTCCTGAAGAGAGGAGGACAGAATAATATTAACTACTAATTCATTAATTGATGTTTAATTGAAACCTATCTGCGGCCCAAAGAAGCTTAGCCAATTTTAATTTTGGCCTTTTCCTACCTACTGCCAAGTTGTGCAGGTCTGGTTGAGGGGCAGCCACCGAGAAGGCCTTCTCTCGTGTCCCCACCAACTGTGCTTGTGATAGTGATGAATTAGACAGAAAAGAGCCTCTCCTGAGGATCTCAGAGCCCAGGCTGGTTAATACAGGGAGATACAGTCTGCCAAACAGCCTGGACCTGAGCCACAGAGGGCTTTATAGGTCATTACCAGCACTTTGAATTATGTCCAGAAAAAAAAAATGGCAGCCAGTGGAGCTGTTTCGACAGGGGCGTTGTGTGGTCCCTATAACCTGACCATGACCCTGTTCTACAGTGTAGATGCACCCAGTGGATCAGATGTAAGATCCCTTGGTGGTCCCAATAAATATTATTCCTGGAACCAGCTTTTTAGCATTTCCTCAGTGCTCCCAAAAGCCAGAAAGAGTTTCCAGCAGTCACTCCTGAACTGCGTTTCAGGATATGGGAGTGTTCATGCATTCGGAAATTTTTAAAACTCCCATAAATTTTAAGTGCAGGAGTTAGGCAGGAGTTTGCATGCTGAAGATCGATGATTAACTGCTCTGGCTTTGGTAAACACAGAAGGGGGATTTAGGCATACAGACATATTGTGGACACCTTTGACAGAGTGTAATTCCTATGCTTCTGCCGTGAGGTTTTCTGACCCTGATATCACTGTGGCTCAGAGTTGGTCCAAGACATTTTGTTGCCTGAGGTGAGGGGGGGAAATATGGTTCCCCTCCCATTTAATGAACAAAAGCCATTAACATTGCTGCAGGAAGAGTATTTTCTTATCATACCTGAAAGTATATGGTTAAACCAGGGGAGTTAATTGGACTCTCCTGTCTGTTTCACAGAAACATACACATAGCAGATCACTTAGCTGTCATGTGTATAATTTATGTATGCCTTGGGTTGATGTGCAGAAGCAGTTCTTTACTCAGATCTTGTTTCTTTCTCCATCTTTGTATCTACCCAATTTCATTTTTAAAATTGCTTCCCTGAGCTGATACACATAACCCCATCTCCTCTAAACTCTTACACCTCACACCAGTCCAGCAATTCAAAGACATATCCATGTTAATCTATTCCAGTGTATAAGCACCCAACAGCATTCTCTAGCAGCTTTGAAACTAGCAGAAAAAAATTAATTTCTAGCATTTGTTTTCATAGACTCCATCCACTTATGTATCAAATTATATCTGATGATATGGAAAACTTAGGCTAAAAAAAACAAACAAACCAAATTCTCAGCCTCAAAAGTGCAACTTCTGTCTTTCTTTACCAACTCGGCAAGCCTAAGTATGCACCATGTGCCATCGTTTGGAGCAGCCAGCCTGGCAAGGCAGCTCTATTCTGCCCTCCCAACCACTACCTCTTATGCACTCACAGGCAGCCTTTGGGGTGAATGGAGGAACACAGAAGACAGTATGACTTTTTAAAAGTTTTTTGGGGAAAAAATGTAAAATTAACCTACTTCTCTAGTGCTGCTTGTGTTTTCAATGTGTCTTTTCTTCCCTCCTTCCTTTTTGCTGGCTCCTTTGCTCTACTCTAGCTGCACCACGCTCCACAAAAAAGGCAGCCCAAGGCAGACACCCATGTGAACTGTCTTCCTCCCCATCCCACTGTTCAGGCTGAATTAGAGCACACCCTGTCAACATGCCAAATGCATAAACCCAATTACATTGCACTGAAAAGTACAGTGATCTATATAGTCCTGGCTCTGTGTGTGCATGTCGCCTTATGGAGTTGACTTGTGGCAATCCCATTAATTTCCTAGGGTTGTCATAGGCAAGGTATACTCAGAAGTGGTTTTGCAGTTCCATTCTCTGAAACATAGCCTACAGCACTTGGTATTAATTGGCACTCTCCCATTCAAGTACTAACCAGGATTGACCCTGCTTAGCTTCTAAGATCAAACAAGATCTGGTGCCTTTAGGGTAATCAGGCTATAGCCCTGGCTATTACAGGCAGACACACACAAAAAGGGAGTGCCACAACATCTGATTGTCTTGATGTGTAACCTTTACTTGACAGAAGAGGCTGGTGTTAGAACAGAATATGGAGAAACAGAATGGTTCCCATTCAGCAAAGGGGTATGGCAAGATTGCATACTATCACCCTATTTAGTCAACCTAAAAGGCATGACTCAATAATAGAAAAGACAATGATGCTGGGAAAGGTAGAGGACTGTAGAAAGAGAGGAAGGCCATACCTGGATGGTAGTCAAGGTGGCCATGGGCCTGAGCTGAGGACAGGGAATCTCAGAAGTGTCTCATCCCCAGGGTCACTATGAGTTGAAGTCGACTCGAGCGCAATTAACAACAACAAATAAAGATAGCTGGAAAGGGATTCCCCAGACCTGCCTTTTATGAAGTAACAAACTCTTCAATGTAAGAGCAAAGTATGCCTCTGGTTTCTTCCATTAATTTGTTTAAAATTATGTATCTCAGGATTAAAGCAGGAGTGGGAACCTGGTGCCTTCCAGATATTTTGGACTACAGTCTGTATAATCTCTTGATCAGATTTGTTGGGATTTCTGTGAGTCCAAACGTACAAGTATTTGGTGGATCCAAGAAACTCTGCCTCTGCATTTAATGTATAAGAAATACTGTGGTGGTTTGCAATCAAGATTGTCCTTTAAGTAGACTGTCTCAGACTTTTGGTGTGTCATGCAAGGCAGCACATTGTTAGTACATTTCATTTATTATTGTTGGAATTTAGTTCCCAGGGAGAGGTGATTCTGGGATTTTCTATTTGCCATAAGAAATCGGCCAGCCTTGGGTCTTACGTACCTTGCTTTGAGGACAGGGGGAATGCCGCTGGTTGTGCTTTTCTAGTATAGGCAGCAAACTATCTTGAGCCAGACCTGTATGCACTTATTTAATTTCCACTACAATAATGTTATGAAATTACTTGAGCTACCAGAAATTGACTTGCCCAGGGCTATTCTCCCCAGCTTTATAGGAACTTTATCATCCCTTTCCATGCCCATATCTATTACTAGACAGCAATGTTATCTTCCACATGCCATCTCAGAAGCAAGGCAGGCATGCAGTGCAAAGGAATTATCAAGTTAATTCAGGAATTTAAAAAGGATACTTTTGCTTCAGCTTCACTATACATGGCTTGGGTGCAGGAAATAGACCATGGTCATTGTAAAATGGCACAACTCTGAGCACATGGATTTATTTGTGCTTTCTGTCTTCTGTATAGAACTCTGCATGTGTTCACTCCTCCCCACAGTCTATTAGAGTCAAGTGGGCAGTATAAGGTTTGTGAAATTAAAAGGGAACAGATGTGAAATTCAAGGTAGGGGAAAGCTGGCCCCATTACAATATTTGCCTCTGACCCCAAACTTGTCAGAGCCACAATAGACACTACAGTTGTCATAAATAGCTAGTAAATCAATTAATGTGTTTAAAAAAATTAAAAAATAAGGATGCTCAGCATATTGAACCCTGCCCTCATTTGTGAGTTTGTGTGTGTTGTTCTGTTTTATGTTAACAGCCAGGGTCTCCACTCTCCATTTATCACTGGAGGAAAAACACTGTTTGGTTTACATATAAGCCAGATATACCCAACTGCATGCATCTTGGTTATCAGTTAAGAAGCAGTAGTTATGCTAGCAGAGAGCCAGCCTGGTGTAGTGGCTTGAGCATTGGACTCCCAATTCTGGAGACCAGGGTTCGATTCCCTTCTCAGCCATGGAAACCATTGGGGGAACTTGAGTAAGCAGCTGCACTCCCAGATCCAGAAAAACTGATTATAGTTCTCCTTAGGGTTGCCATAAATCGGAAGAGACTTGAACAACAGTTATGCTGGCACTGCCACAATGGGTGAGGGAGTCCTAGTATGACCCCTTCTTGGCCCCTGGAGGGGATTGCTGCAGATTTACAAACAGCCCAGGCCATGGAGAATTGTACTGGTAAAAGTGGTTCCAGAAGCCATAATGAGTGTGGATTCAGTTGTGAATCATCAGTAGTTTTCCCACATAACTTGCTCCCTCCCCTATGCAGTCTCCATGACTTAACATGCTTCTTTCATTCCAACATGACATGGATAATTAAAAATGAAAGCTTTGCTTAATATAGCCTGGTATTCCATCTCAGCTGGCACTGGGCTCAGGGCTACAGAATATTCTGGCTCTCTTAGACATTGCTTTGAATGTGCTGTAATTATACTGTATACTGCTCACTTTCCTAATGCTAAACCCCATTAAACATGATTGGACATACCTTTGGGTAAGCATGCACAGACAGGTTCTCTTGTCTCAAGCAAAGGAGAGTTGACCAAGGGACTTTCCAGATATGGTTGGGCTGCATGAGTCCAGAGTATTCCTTGCCCAAGAAAACCTTAGGAAATTTATTGAGTCACCATAGGCTGACAAGTGACATGAAAGAGAAATCTGTAAGCTCCATGTGCTCTGAGATTGTCAGCTGTTTATTAAGTTCATTTTAAAAGCCCAGCATCTTGTGGCCATAATAATAAAAGGTTTTCTTCAGGGGCTAGAAACAAACACAGCTACATATATATCAGAGTTATTAAAAATACAGGACAACATTCAGTTAACTGTAATTCATAAAATTGCATATGAATACATTATTTTTCATATTAGAAGTATGCATACCCTTCAACAAAAATGCTGGGCTTTTAAAAATAACTTCATAAACAGTTGACCATCTCAGAGCACATGGAGCTTGTCTCCTTACTGTTTTCTGCTTTTAATGTGCTTTTCAGCTCTTTATTTTCTAAGTGTCGTGAAGGAACATGCAAATACACAAGAGAGCCATGGAAAGTTGAGATATCATGACAGTAGCAAAATAAATAAAAGGGGGTTGCAGACTGCCAGAAATAGTGCAAATTGAGTCCACTTTTAGGGTTAGGGTTAGGGAATCATGGGAACTATATTTTATTGTGGCACCAGAGCTCTCTGACAGAGAAGGCTCAATGTCTCAGGAAAAAAAACAATTCCCATGATTCCCTAGCACTAACCCTAACCCTAAAAGTGGACTCAATTTGCACTATTTCTGGCAGTCTGCAACCCCCCAAATACATAAATAAATAAAATTTGAGGACTATATATTCCCTATCTTGGCTCCAGAATCTTTACTTACAGAGATTTCTAGTAAAGGTTTACCGTATATATGTTTCCTTAGGTGGAGAAATCCACTGTATTCAAAGAGGTTACTCCTATGTAAGTAGCTTTAAAATTACCATCATGAGGCAGACTTTTACCCAGTGGTTCCATTTAATAAGAAATATACTTGCTCCTTACACATCCAAGAGCATATTTATTTCTTACTGTTAAAAATAAATATGTATTTTTATCATAACTTTATGCTTTTAAAATGGCTTAATAAATTGATCTTAATTTACAAATATTGTTTTTTTCCTTCCCCCTTTCTATTTAAAAGTGATTTATAGTGTGCGCATTGTACTCTTAGCTCAGAACATTTTTCTGGCAACATTTCCCATCTCCCAACATTACACAGTAGAAGGAGGCAGCATACTGCACTGGAGACTCTAGCTAGCCGGTTTTTCAATTATCAAATGACCAGAGAGTGGGGCAAAATATATTCCTTACAGAGTAAAACATTGCAAAGCAGGCATCCAACCCATTTCTACCAGAGAGAACAGACATGTTTCTTTTCCAGCATTGATGCCGAATGGAGGATCCTGCTGTTTGGAAGAACTAGTGGGGTGTAGAAGTTGTTTTAACCCTTCCTCTGTCCAGTCATTCCCTTTTCCATAATTGTTTTAATCTCTTTTGCTAAATCAGTGTATTGTATATACCTGCCACTCATCCACAGAATCTCCCTTACAAATTCTCTTTATTCCTGCAGTCACATTATCCAAGCAAGCAGGGGTGTAAGAACAATTTTCTAAATTGAGTGGTCTCAACTTATGTCCTACAGGAAAAACTAAACCCCTTTCCCTACTAGAGACAACTTTATAACCAGTCTTGCAGATCTATTCAGATTTCTGTCTTCATATATCACCAATTTCTGTCTTCATATATCACCCAGACTCAACCCAGGTGAAAGGGATGACTGAGATGGCCCATTGCCAGGGAATATTCAGTTTCTTTAGGTCTTCGCCAGTGGTAAGAAAGATGCCTTTGGTTTCAGAAACAGACCCCTCAAATAGATTTCACACACACTATCTAAAACAGATTTCACATACATACAATCTATGGATGTTATCACACGTGGCCCAGAAACTGAAAATAAAGTGGA